>JARJCM010000011.1:600000-933907 GCA_029233265.1 Mycena alexandri | reverse complement strand
TCAGCAGCTGACATCTGCATATAGCCAGTGATTCCTTGTTCGAAAGCGCTGCTCCAATGGACATGTTTGCTCCCATCATTTCTTCGTCTTCCCCTTCTTCATCCAAATCTACGGCGTCTCCCTCCAAATTTATACCTACTCGCTCCAAAACTTTGTTGGCTCACAACGACTTCAGTTAGTTCTTCCTCGCTTTATTTATTCAACTGTCTGACACTATGCATCTGATAGTCCCTGTTTATGATGCTCGCAAGAAGGTCGTCAACTTTGATACGGACATAGATCTTTTGGACAAGAAACTGCCCCTATTCGTGGGCGAGGTCCCTTTTGGCTCCTTTATTGTGGTCGGGTACACTTGCTCTACATATCAGGCGAATTTGAGTGGATCTAACGAACGGGTGGCACACCTGGGTTGTAATATTTTGTGGGTCATTGTATGCGGAACCCCCTCTAGAAAGTAGATATGTATTCGTATTCACACTATATTCGACAATCTGCTTTCTCTCGCCTCGTACTAAATAAATAAACGAATCAACCTTTTGCACTTTCAGCCTTTGTGTACGAATTCGTTTCGATCATTGTTTTAATTAAGTTGTCTTCAGCGCGTAGTAGTATCTGACGCGCATATAACTTATAAACGCTGATTTCACCCTGTATTTTCTAAGCTATTACATGCTGTGATGCGACTGGAATTCGTCTCCCGATGTTCGACGTCTCCTGGCTCAGTCTAACGGCCAACAGCAGAGCGGCAGATGCAGTAGGTCCGACCCGCTCGCAAACGCTCTTGACGGTTTCCATTTGAGTTTCAAATTGCTTGGCAATTGTGGTAGTGTTCGTGACGTGTGTGTAGAGGTTTCCGATAAATGAATCTGTTATTCTGAGAGCTGCTGTAGAGGCGATGATTAAATGAGTGGCGGGGTGTTGTGTATTTTTCTGTGGATATCGCTTACCATCGTGTTGAACTCTCTCGGCCAGTTCCCGTTGAACCGCGGCCGCTTCTCTCACTCGGCTCTCTTGCAGCTGAGTCTCGAGTATTTCCAACCGTTCGCCCAATTCGTGAACTCTGCTCTTAAGATCCTGTTTCAAGCTATGAACTGAGCCGCATCCATTGGAGGTCTTCGAATCTCGTAGGTCGTGTTCTGTGCCAATCCGATTAGTCGATTAGTTGGAGAGTGAATACCAAATGTATCATTACCGTGCTTGTCGACTCCTTCTGCCGATTTGTGACCTTGCCTGATTACGTTCTCAAGTTGTTTTAACCGTTTCATTTGCAACGGCTCTCGGGATTCGTAGTACCTGATGAAGAGGGGGTAATCGGAGGCGAACATGTCTCTGGTCATATCGAATAAGAACGATGCTTTGCGGTCACAGCCAATCTTGACAGAACGACATGTCCTGCAACTGGGATGATCCTCGTCTATGACACAAACCCGACCCGATCTTGAGTTTGTGCATTTACTGCATGCCTAATACGAGTCTGTAAGTCTTAGCGATGGACTGTCGGCTGTAACACCAGGTAATGTAATTTGCTTTCCTGTCTGTGAGTGTTGTTCCATTGTTTTACTTCTTCTGCTGCGACCCAGTTGTTGTCTGAGTCCCTGTATCTGGTGGTGAGTTCTGCTACTCGTTTCCAGAACGCTTGTGCGACGACTGAATCCATTTGTGTGAATGAAGCAGATGAGGTGGTGCATGCTCGATATCGCGTATCAGCCAAATCTTCTAGCCCACTTATATCGTCGGGATATGTAGGTGAGCCGGCTGACGGCCATGCCATTCGGACAATAAATAATTTTCTCCCCTATACCATAACAATCCCGGTTGGAGTAAGCAAAATATCGACTTAGTAAGTTCTCCCACCTCGTAGATGTCTTTCGAGTCAATTTTGTTTGACCACCAGTCTATCCGGTATGTTGGATATGTACTGGCCGAGGTGGTGGTAGAGAACAGGGAGCGTTGATGCCGCATCACAGATCGTGTGTCCATACGGTTTGAGTACCCTGGGAACATTATGGTTCGGATCATCGGCACATCATATCAGTATATAAGGCCCACGCGTTCCTTTGTGCCCTTGTCGTCTTTTCCCCCCTCAGAAATATCAGCGTCGCATCAAAACTCTCAAACACGTCTCCAGCTCACCTCACTTGTGTCTATACTGCTCGACTTTGTGATGTTAGTGTGTACAACCGTTCGCCAGCGTTCAAAAGGTTCGTAATCCAACTCTTGCACATATCGGCCCTTGCACTGTTTGGGATCATAATTTGATGGATTTTTGAAATTGATGACTTGCACAGGATATACCACCTTGTTGACTCACTTGTTGTCCGTAGCGACTGCCGCCTTGATCGGCTATCTTTCGACCCAGCGGGGTCAGGCTGTACAAGCCTATAATCTTAAGCCATGTTCGGCGACCGCACGCATAGTCTGCGTCGGTCTACTTGTCTTGCTTGTGGTCCTGATTTCAGGATATATAATCAGAAATGAATATAATGTGAATGCACTTATTTCAGAAGCGCACATACCCTCCGACTCGGACCATGTGTATCGTGACCCTTCTAGATCTGGCGGTGGATACAAACACCATTTTACCGGTAAGGAGTTGTCAAATTTCAGCGTCGACGGAATGAGTAAAGCCTTGGTTCTAGCATCTACTTTCAGTTATGAATTTCAATGCAAGGAAACAGAGGTGGGGTCCGTTCTCGCCAGACACGCAAACTGTATTTCATGCAAAGTACCTGTGCAAAATATTGTGAATCGGCTCACCCGAGCAGAAATTGTTCAGTTTGCACGCCTCCATGAAGTCTGGTGCTCAACCCGCCTATCTGCCGCAGACAGCAAAGCCCTCGCCGAAAAACATGCTTGCTCTAGATGCCCAGACTTTGTGTGCGTATTCATGCTCGTTCCATCAGCAGAGAAACCCGTCGTGGAAGGAAAATCCAGGTCATGAAGTCTTCTGCCAGGATAGCACGAGAAAAATATGTGAGACGTTTGGCTGTCGATAAACTCAAGCTTATTAGGAAAGAGTATACGGGAAGACTGGGTTATACCTCGTTTCCACCTCTACCGTTCACAGATCGAGATGCCAGAGCGGTCATTTCTAAATATTGCGCTAGAATGTCCCCAGCAAATTTTGTCGAGGCTGGATGCGCTGTGTGCGGGTGGCTGACCCCTTTGAATGAACTTACTCGTATCAAGGATTACAACGGAGATCTGTCACTGTTGGTTAACGAAGGTGTCACCAGAAAGGAAAGATTTTCGTCGGATGAACCAATTGAAGAACTTCCTGGTCCTATTCTGGCGACTGGCTGCGACCACATATGCGTTGAATGTCAGACTAGTCTAGACGTGGGGAAGGTGCCTAAACTTGCATTAGCAAGACACAACTGGGTCGGGGAAGTGCCCGATGTTTTGAAAGACCTTAAATTTGCTGAATGCATGATGATCGCAAAAATTCGGCACAACAGAACTGTCGTCAGAGTTAACTCTGGTAGAGTGAGAATGAATGCAAACGCGATAATGCATTCTCAGCCCGTGTTAAAAGTGTACCTCAAACTCCCCCCTAGCAGGGAGGAGCTTAACGAAATTCTAGCCTTTGTGTATACTGGGTCCGAAGCTCCTACACCGGAAGATTTTAATAGGACTCCGATGCTAGTGCGTCGGCAGAAAGTCGCTGATGCTCTGGAATGGTTGAAACTAAATCATGAAGGTTACAAAGAATTAGAGATATCTCATGAGAATCTGATGTCTTACCCAGAGAGAGGCGTTCCCGTAGTAGTAGACTTCAGACAAACTAAAAACCACGTTCACGACTCTGTTGCAGTTGGTGCAACAGCAGTCAACGAGGATATAGAAGAGCAAGGTACGTCCTCAGGTCAGTGCACATTTGCAGTTCACGGACTAACCAGCGAGGAATTTGCCGCGGCGTCTATGGACACCGTTAAACATGTTGCGCTTCAACACTTGATGAGAGACGGAAAGATTTTGGGTATCGGTAGATCCGAAGCTGCGGTTAGCATGTACAACGAACCGGGATCTTACCCAGGAATGTTTCCCTGGCTATTCCCGTACGGAAAAGGTGGCATCGGCCATCCTGCACACAGTCACAAACAGGCCGACTTGATCAGGAAGCGGAGTCTCCTCATGTACCACGACAAACGATTCCAGACCGATACCTACTTTCCAATGATCGCCTTCAATCATGAGCAGCTGAAAGGTGCGTCTAAAGGCAGTAAGTTAGTGGCTAAGAGAGCCGGTTTTAATGCCATCGCTAGAAGGCTTCAAACCGTCGACCCCGCTGTAGCAGAAAGCATAGCGAATAGAATGGTAAGCGGAGAGCATGTAACGCCCAAAACAGACGCCGAAAAAATATGTTTTGATGTAGTGCGCGATTTAGACAGCGTGGGAGGTCATGTGATGGGTTCAATCACGGCGAAGAAGTATCAGCGCAATGAAATATGGTCCACTACTGCCTTTATGAATGCTCCTACATGGTTCGTGACTGCTGCTTTTGCGGATGCTCAACATCCTTTAGCGATATACTATGCTCAGACCAACACAGTATATCGACCAGAAATCCAATCGTCTGAGGTTCGCTCTCTTCAAATGTCGAAAAACCCCGTCGCCGCTGCGCGGTTCTTCAAGTTTATGGTGGAGGCTTTTCTTGCAGATGTATTGGGATGGGACAGCGAACAACGTGGAGTTTTCGGTCGTACAAAGGCATTCTACGCTTCTGTGGAACAACAAGGACGTCTGACTCTTCACTTGCACTCTGTGATATGGGTCGCCAACGCTCTGTCACCTCAGCAAATCAGGGATAGAATCATGTCAGACGATTCTAGGTTCCGACACCGTCTAATACAGTATCTCGAAGGTGCCCATCGGGCGGAGTTCTTCAACGGATCGAAAGACGAAGTATCTGAGGCGATTCGCTTGGCTTCGGCCTCTTCTACGCCGGAAAATCCTTACCAGTCGCCACCTCTTACCCTTCCAACTCCACCACCGCCGCAATGTATATCTGCTTCATGCGATGGGTCATGTACGCGCTGCAAAGATATTGCTGCTTGGCATGTACAATATCAATTTGAGGTTGATGATTTACTCCGCCGATCCAATATTCATACTCACTATCATTCTGTACAGGATGAAGAAGCTAATGCGAGAAAAAAAGACTGGAAAGGGCTGAACCATCGTGCAAGCAAAACAAAGCCCGCCGGAAAGATTGTAATGGAGAAAAAGGGATGCCAAACGAAAGAAGGGGTGTGCCGAGCCCGATTCCCTCGCGATGTCTATGACCGTTCAGTTATCGACCCTGACGGCCACATCAACGTGCGGCACATAGAGCCGATGATGAACCCGGTTAATACCGTAATGGCATACCTGTCTCGGTGCAATACAGACGCCAGCAGTTTGCTGTCTGGAACCGCAGTGAAGGCGGTCATATCGTACGTATCTGACTACATTTCCAAGTTTGGTTTGAAAAGTTACCAGATGTTTGCTTCAGTTTTTCATGTCTTCGATAAAGCGTCTGAAACTATAGGAGGTGACATCAAAGAGCAGGAAATTGCACGACACCTTATGCGAAAGATGGTCAACTCCATGGCTGCGAAAATGGAAATAGGAAGTCCGATGGCTGCTATGTATGTTTTAGGCCACAAAGACCACTATGCAAGCCACCAGTATGCCGCCTTTCCATGGCGTTCATACGTAAAGTTCGTCCGCAGTTTCTGGCTTCATCAAGCCAACTTTGACGATAGTGCCTCCGATGCAGACGATGACCGAATTCCCATCGGTCGCCAGGATGGGAAATTTGTGGCTACATCTGGCGTTGACGATTACAGGTTTCGCCCGGTTATCTACAGCAACGTGACGCTATACGAATGGATACAATGCTACGATAAACGAGCCCGCACAAGAGAGGAGAGAACCACGTTCGAGTATGAACTCGCTAAAATCAAAGAAAGTGAATCATTGCGTCGTCGTCCTGTTCGATCTTCATCTAGAGAGGAATATGCGGAGTCCGTTGATGAAGACTATGAAGTACACGCTGGAGAGCACTCCTCGGATGTATTGTCATCCACCCTTAAGACTGAGGACGGGCATTCTGATTGGGACTCCGATGACTCCGATAGTGTTATTGTCGAAAAAGAAAATTTGAAGACAAAAGACAGAAAACCGTTGAGGCATCCCTTTGCAGTTGGGCATCCTCTATACCTGTCACACTCGGTGTCATGCGACTTTCACGTCTGACTACAGTCATCCCGAACTTCATAGGAGGGGCCATCCCAAGATCTGATAAAGGCGATCGTTCGTACTATTGTTTGACCGTTCTCACTCTATTCAAGTGCTGGAGATCACCAGCAGATCTGAAAGATGCAGTGTCCACTTGGGAGCAAACGTTTGACGAACATGAATTCACTGATCGGCAAAACGAATTGATCAATAATTTCAAGGTCAGATATGAATGCAATGATGCGAGAGACGACCATTTTAGAACATTGAAGAAAAAAATGGCAGAAGCTCAAGGAAAAGCCAGTGTAACCTCCTTTCCGATGGTAGGTGAAAAAGATGAATTCATTAACGATATCTTGGATGTGGCTTACGATTCTGACGAAGTAGGAGAAGAGGAGGAGGGTGACCACTTTGACGATAAAAAAGGTCCCAAGACTCTGAAACTCCTAGCCGAAGAAAGGGAGATGCGGCGTATATTGCAGGCCAGTGGTTGGTTGAACGCATGTAAGGGTGATCTTCCCCCGTTCGAAGTTACCACGTACACCGCGCCTAATCGCAGTAGGGCCGACTGGACAAAACTAGTCAAGATGCAAAGACAGGAGCTCACGGCGAACAAGCTGGCTGATATTCCACAACGTGAAAGCGATGACTGCATCCCGAAAGTCCTTAACACTGGAGTGCAGATTCTTTCAGCTACTTATTTCACGGGTAATCGATCTATAACCAAAGAAGTAAATGCTACTATCATCGGAAAAATAGTTGGTGAGTTTGAATTAAACGAGGAACAAGCCAGGGCATTCTCCCTCATAGCGGGACATGCGTCATCTCCTAGCTCTCTGCCATTGCGTATGTATTTAGGAGGCATGGGTGGAACCGGAAAAACTCAGGTTCTGAATGCCGTAAAACGCTTCTTTAACGACCGTAAAGAGGGGTACCGGTACTTGATGTTAGGGCCCACAGGCTCTACAGCCGCATTGCTGAACGGTTCAACCTACCACTCCGTGTTCAAAGTACCTCGTGAGACGAAAAGTAAAAATCATGAAGACTTGGATGGTGTTCGCAATGATGCTAAGTCTCTCTCGAATGTAACTCAGCGTCTACAAGGTGTGGATTATATTTTCCTGGACGAAGTGTCCATGGTCTCTTGCAACGACTTACAAATGATTGCTACTCAGGCCGCAAAAGCCCGCAATGTACACGACGAATCGTTTGGTGGATTGAGTGTCGTAGTAGCCGGGGATTTCGCCCAGTTGCCTCCTATGACGGGTCCGTCTCTATATAGTGGAGCTATCACTATGCGCGTATCAGACGCCATGGATCAGAGAACCCAGAACGCGGTTTTAGGGAAAATGCTATGGCATCAGTTCAATACGGTCGTTATACTTCGCAAAAATATGAGACAAAAAAAAATGACACATGCAGATAGTTTATTGAGGACCGCACTAGTGAATATGAGATTCGGGGAATGTACCCCTCAAGACTTGGCCTTCTTGAAGACACGAATTGCAGGTTTCCGAGACACGGACGTCAATCTGAACACATCTGCGTTCCGTAATGTGTCTATAATTACAGCTAGAAATAGTCAGAAGGATGCGATGAACAGGCTAGGTGCTGAACGTTTTGCCGCTGACACTAAACAGAATCTTGTAGAATTTTACAGTGTAGATCGTATCAGTTCTCGCGCTGTAGATAAATCTAAGTGGAAAGGTTGCCAACAATCTCTCACTAAATCCATGTCAAAGAGAATGATGAAGCAATTATGGGAAGCGTCTCCGTCCACAAATACGGAATTTGTACCTGGAAAACTCAGTTTATGTTTAGGGATGCCTGTGATGATTAGGACCAACGATGCAACAGAACTTTGCATCACCAAAGGACAGGAAGCAATAGTTGTAGGCTGGAAATCTTCTACAGGTCCTTCTGGCCAATTGATACTTGATACGCTCTTCGTTGAATTGATAAAACCACCCAGAAATATACAGATAGCAGACCTTCCGTTGAATGTCGTCCCTATATCCAGAACGTTATCGTATATCACTGTATTGCTTGAAGACGATACTTTGTTAGCGATTGCAAGAGATCAGGTTTTGGTTCTTCTTAACTTCGGGATGACAGATTATACCTCCCAAGGCAAGTCGAGGGCCCAAAATCCTGTGGATCTCACCCATTGCAAAGACCACCGTTCGTACTACGTTGCTCTATCCAGAGGGTTTACAGCAGAAGGCACAGTCGTTCTTCAAGGATTCAATACTAACAAAATAACTTCTGGGATGTCTGGATATCTGCGACAAGAGTTAAGAGAAATTGAGTTATTAGACGAAATAACGAAGCTTCTGTACAAAGGAAAACTTCCTATGAGTGTAACCGGTGTTTATAGACGAAGGCTTCTCAGATCTTACTATGCGTGGAAGAAGGATTCTTCCGATCCCGTTCACTTCCATCCGGCAATGAAGTGGACTGCAAGCATGGGTCCCAGAATTCCAGACGAGGTTGATTATGGTGTGTGGAGACCAACACAAGATAAAGGTTCTAAGCGTCTAAATACGGACTTGGTTTCGAACGAGACCGTATCTCGGAAAAAGCCTAAAAAATCCGCAAATCTAGGCGCTGAATCAGCGGAATTGACGGCGGGTGTCATACCAGTTGGTATGATATGGGATGCACAAGACCATAGCTGTGGTTATGATGCCACATTCACGATACTAGCCAACATTTGGGCAGAACAACCAGGCGTGTGGGAAGAACGTTTCATTGTGTTTGGCTATTTGATGGCTTCGTGGGCTAACCAGCTCAAGCTAGTTGCCGGCAGGGTCATTAGTCTCGAGTCCGCTAGGAACGCAGTCCGCAGGGGGATGTATGCGCAGACTCCTGAATACTTCCCGTATGGTCCTAATCAAACCTCGATAGACAGAATAGCACAAGCCATATTACCGGAAAAAGACTACGCCTCTGGCCGGCAGTCTTGCGGCATCTGCGGTTTTGCTGATCCCTCCGAGTATGGTCTGTTTGACGCATTCATGTGTGCCACCGCAAATTCACAGAGCCCTACTCCATCGGGCACAAAACTCAGCCAATGGATAAAAAAAAGCCTGTCACACGGTCGTGGCAATTGTCCAGTGTGTAGGCAGACAGGAAGAAGAGTTAGAATGAATATGACAGTTTCTGTAACTGACGTCCCTAACCTTCTTGTGATTTCTCTCGACGATCCGCAACTGGTCATAGACCCCATACTTCATTTCGACAAGGAGGATGTACTTACTTGTATGAAACTCAGGGGAATCATATACGGTGGACACGGACATTTTACGAGTCGATATATATCACAGAACGGTGCCATCTGGTATCATGATGGAGTAACAACAGGTCGACGGTGTACATTGGAGGGGAATATCACTCACCTGAATGACATGAGGGTACTTGGATCTTGCAGAGAAGACAGGGCATTAGCTGTAATATACGCGTTGACCTGAAGTCAATCCACGCTGAGGAACCTAGGTTACTGTACTATTTCGACCAAGTGTTCAGGTGACGGTGACACCCGATTTTTCTTTTTTTTGATGTGTGCTAAAATCGCCTCAAACCAAAAGAAAATTTATCGGCCATCCCGGAGATCGAAATGTTGCAAATTGATGAACACTTGGTCGAAACAGTACAGTACATTTATGCAGAGTCCCGATGAAGGGTAGTTAAGCGGTAATCAAAGAGCAGGCAAAACAGCAACAACTATGTAGCCTTGTGACCACGTAGAGCAGTAACGAAAACTCAACAGGAGGAAGACAATGGGGATTGATTTGGTAGTTCTTTCGATCATGATCGTAATATTACGATCAGATTTGATCGGATAAATATTAATACTTATAGTAATTATAGTTGAACGGGAAAATACAATCCGTGGTTTGGCAGAATTGGCACCCACTTTGCAATCACTAACTATGCCCGGGATCGACCGCGACCAAACGCCGAGTTTGATTGAATGTCGAAGCTGAACCCGTGTTCCTAGCCTTGCCATAAGTATACACTGTTGGCTTTTCAACTTAGAACACGGCAGCATAGCCTAATCACATGTTCCACGCAATGAATTTCAAGTTCAAGAGCCAGATTTGAGATCAACTGAAAGCAATATTCAAAGTTTCGATGCACTACAAAGCAAATAGACTACAACGAGCGGTACATCTTGCATATTCCGAACGAAGCCTGCGCCTAATCAGTGACGAAGTCAATAAATAACCAAGCAGACCACATACCGTTCATTCGTCGCGTTTGAAATTGGGGAACCGGACGTATTTCATGTCGGTCCAAACGTTGTATGCGGCCTCCCACCTTGCGGTGTCGCCGGCATCTTCGTATTCCGTGAGCTTGGCAGAGATGCGGTCCGCAAGCTCCTGTTTGGTCCCCCCCGCGCCGATGCTGTCCCCCGTCAACGCCTTGAAGTCCCTGACGAATTTCAACAGATCCTTTTTGTATGGACCGTTGTCAGTCATGCGGACTAAGGTTCTAATCTATGGCATCCAAAAGTCGTCATGATGAATGGAAATATATATTAAAACTCACGTTGTGGTTCGGGTCTACGATTGAGGCCATTGTAGCTTGTTTTCGATAGTAGTAGTGGTTTGTATTTAAGATGTTTTGATCCGATGATATCTTGATATGCCGATTAAATGGCCGTGTCCATATGCCGGTAAGCTTGCCGAAATGCCGTAGAAAAGCAGTCTCACACTGATTCGTTTACGCACTGTCCAGTATTGCCTGCCAGGTTCTGTCGCTATACCGCTGAAGCATCACAAAAACGGAAATAAACCAAAGTTGGCATTATCGAAAACGGTGCGACTGACAGCACCAACTCAATAGATTTGTTTATAGGCCGATGTTTTGCATGGCATTCCGATTCCTGTATTGCTGGCTTGGTTGTATTTACTTGAGCATACAATAGTCTACAACGAAGTTAGCTTGCAACTTTGAAGCCGATTTCTGAAACAACCGCGCGATAACCAGTAAATATTCGACTTTGGCCATTTTATTCGGCATCCAGAGTAGAAAACCGGAATTGAATGCCGATATTGTAACAAAAACTTTAAAACACACACTCAAACTGAAGAATCGGTGCAAGTAAACAAATACAAAAAATAAGACAGAAAGAAAAGGGAGGGATAAGGAAAGAGGCCGCTCAAGGGCGCGCACCGTACGAGCATGTCATTAGTGCAAATTTGACAACCACCATTTGAACCAACATCAAGCCGCGAAGCGGCAATGCCGCGGAGCGGCCCGAGGACTCGTTGCCATGCGCACGCAGTGGCCCCAAAACCAAGTAGAAATGGAACAACGGGAATTCCCTGGCTGGCGGCTTTCTAAAAAGAAATTATGATCTGCTTACGAAAACGATAGACACCCCGCAAAAAAATCGAAAGTTCGGGCCGGCGCAGTGCTACTAGTTATTTTGGAGCTCCACTGTTAATCCACTGTAATCTCAATGTCCACCCCACCCAAGTCCACGTCCTCTCATCCTCTCTCCCTCAACCACTACGCCAGGCAATCAATACCATATACCTCCTGAGCAAAAGCAGCTCGTCGTCGTTATGAACATCAACCGCGTGCCCGGTCCCACTGAGCGCATACGGGCCTCCGGTGTAGAACGAGGTTACGAGTGTCGCTGTTTGTCAAGAGAGACTACCTCCGTCCTTATTCTGTGGGGAGACGCGGACAAAAACACATGGAGTGGTAGACCTTCTCAGCGTCCAGGATCCACTCGACGGTCGAACAGCGCTGGTGGATACGGTACGCACATATAATGACGATGCATACGTATTGTACATTTTCTCCGTTCTCATTCGATCTCTCGTGCATGTTCGGACATCACCAAAACGTGAAAAAGGTTGCAGATGGGGGCAATGATCAAAATGCCCCCGGAATGCGCAAAATGACCGAAATCGTTCCAAATTTTCGCGTGAGCCTGCAAGGACATGTCGGGCTAAAACTGGAGTAGCTGTAACTTGTCAAAAGGTGGTTCCTCGGGCTGTTCAGTGTGAGGAAGTCACGGCCAGATTACTACTAGCGCTATATAAGTAGAAGGTCTGGGGTTTCCAGATACTTATAATTAAGGCAGGCGACACTGTTGATTGCATTTCGACTACCGTTACCCCATTTGCACGGACATGCCGGCATAACAACAAGTTATCCTCCAGTCAAAAGCCATGAGCCAAACCTCAAACTTGCTTCCCCCCACTACTTCTGCACCTAGCCTAACATGCACCACACATTATCTGTGTCCATAATATTGTGGTTAATATCTCCCGTACTAGGCAACACCCTTCGCTATATTATCCTGGCCCTCATATTGGCGGCGTTCACGGCTTACGCGGTCAATCTCTTCAGTCCATCGCGCAGGCTCATTCGGCTCGAGGACGCGATCAAGACCGTTGAGGACATCTTGGCCCGTGCGATGGAGAGCTGCTCAAGGGATTATCTGGAGTTGATGGACCTGGCGGATTGCTTGATTCAGTATGTTCAGCCACGCTCCGTCGACGCCATTGGTATAACTTTATAGCGTTGAAATATCCGCATCGAAGATTCGGATTCAACTGCTGAATGCGAGCAGCCTCGAAAAATGGAGTTTGAAAATAATGGAGAGGATTAATGAGTGCACTAAGAAGGTGGAAGAAATCAATACGTCGGTATTGGTGAGTGGAATCACAAAATTAATGGTTTTAAAAAAACCCGTAGAAATAATTGTGTTCAGCGCATTATGGAGGGCGAACATCAGTATCAATTAAACAAGAGCTCCAGGGAAAAGCGCGAGGTCATCGACGCGATTATTCTCCCGCCGACACGTGAGCTGCCTCAATGATTTTCTTTTTCTTCTCCCTGACATAATTTCGGCTGTAAAGGTCACATGCAAGAGCGTGTTCGTCGTCGCCTTGCTCTGCAGGAGTCAGATATGTGAGTTCAAAGTCGAAGAGCAAGTTCGTAGACTCACATTGCCGGTAGCGTGTAGTCCGTCCGCAAGCACTTGAATTGGCGTTCACAATGTTTTCTTTCGCTTTCCTAGCTGTCCTCAGATGCTCTCCCTCTTTTTATAAGTGTTTCACCTAGTTCGATTGTACCCTGTCTCTTTGTGGATGCATCCTACCATAATGCATTCGACATGTTCACATTTTTGTTTAATTTGCAAATTGCTTTGACACTGGACCAAGAGTGGTGCAAGACTGAACCAAGAGATACCAGAAGCCGTCCCCATAAGACCCAGTGAGTTGTTGCCGAAGCGTTATAGAGAATCGAGAACAGCCAGTGGTCGTTGCTTGAAAGTGGCAATAGTGAAGTCACAGACGTCGCATCATATCGGACTCAGCTGATCCGAGATCCAAGTTCACTTGTTCAACCACAATTCTCAGGCTCCCAATCAATGAGGGTTCGCCAACGAACAATGTTAATGAACTGGCGTTCTGCGACCGGGAGGAAATGTAACTTCTGTGTATGGTATACAGGTATATTCGGGACATTTCGTAGACTGGACAGTTTAACAGGCGGGGATACCGGTCGCGCCAGACCCGCAAGCATTCTTGATCTGGTTGGCCTCTGTGCCTGTGATAGTGACGCCAGTAAACTATAACACTCGTCAGCTAAGAACAAAGAATCCAATGTGAATACCAATTACCTTGATATTCTTGCATGGTGTGGCTGCATTGCAGTCCAAGAGTACAGCAGGGCGTGTGGACGTGCCGGTTCCCTGCAATTGCTATAATTTGATATCCAATGGGGAGCAGAATTGGACGCACGACGATATTGTTAAAAGTCACGTCTGAGATCGCTAGTTTCCCAGTGTCGACACCGTTTCCAGCCCTGTGCGAAAAAGCAGGATTAAATTCGAAATATTCTTAGCTATCGTCAAAACCCACCAGAATGCGCTGATGTCTATTTCGTTGGGTCAATACGGTGCGCGGTCATAGAATGTAAACTGAACCCACAAAGAGGATATGCCGCGGCAGACTGAATGGGCGATAAGTGAACAACAAGGAGCCGTTGACTGAGGTTTAGTGACCCACAAAGGTAAACCCCGTGTACGTGATATTCTTCACGATGCCGACCTAGAAATTGCGTGATGAGCAGAATATTGATTCGGACAGCGGAAAGGCTCACGTTGTCTGGGTACGACTTGATCATAATTCCCGCGTCCGAGTTGGAAACAGTCACGTCACTGTAGAAGACGTTTTGGACATTGACCGCAGTGTTGGCATCGCCGAAGGAACCAATGTTGCAACCTGAGGTGAGAAAGATGAGTAAGGGGAAGAAACCAGAGTGGGTGGACCGACCAGCTGTAAACTTGCAGGTAATTCTTTCGCCGACGAAGCCCTGGGTGTAGAATAAGTGGTGTCGACATCGGGAACCGAAAATCATACGTTCGTCGGGGTTTTAACGGTAACACACTATGATCAATACATAAATGTTGGAACACTGTGGCCGAAAATCGGAAAAGCGAACCTCATCCCCTGGGAAAAACATCAGCAATTTTCAAGATGGAAGCACAGTCACTCTGACCATTCTCCACGGAAACGTCGTGCACATAGCTGAACAAAAATTAGTTCCAGATGGAACTCCGAGAAGGAGAATCGGTGCACTTGTTATTTCCGCTAATATCAAAGCCATCGGTTTCCCCTGCATCGATATTAATACCGAGAGAAGAGTTGAGAGTCGTTCAACGGACCAATATGGGACGCTATAATCGCCATGTCGTGCGCCGTATTCGAGTTTCCTATTATAGTCACATGGAATTGTGGGGCGTCGAAGAGCGTTACGCCCGTGATTTCGCAGCTGTGAAAGCCCTTCAACTTTGAATCAGAGTGTCGGAGTGCAAACTCACTTGTTGCAGTTTTGGAACCGGATGAGGCGGGGGCGAGATGGGTTCAAACTCAGCTGCAAAGTTCGGTATAATGTGAGCGAGTCATCGAGCGTTCAAGCAGAAAAATTTACGTTGCCACCTGGTCGGTAACGATATCCGTTTCCGAAAATTGCGCCGGGGCCGTTCAGGAGGATGTTTTGGCAATTCTAAACTCGGAAACAGCCTGATTAACCAATATTCTCACATACGAGAAAACGCCAACCTCAAAAGTCAACATGGTTCCCGTCAGCGAAGCGATGAACGGTAAGTAGATGTTGCCAGCGATGTGAAGGTTCCAGTTGGCGGCATCGTCAAACACCACGTTCGACTTCAGGAGGAAGTTGCCCGCGGGGACGTAGAGGAGCACATCCGTCGCAACGGTCGTTTTGACCTGGGGGATAACGCACGTAGTCCAGGCCTTCGTGAGTGCTGGGCCCAAGTCAGTGGTACTGAAAAAGTTAAGCTCTGAGCGATCAGGAAATCCGATGGCTCACTTGTCCGCGACTGCACCTGAGGTACGAGCTAAGTATTGATAGACCGTCTGTCAAGAGAGACTAGACTGTACCGTAATTAAGTACGTTACACTCGATGAACGCGGCTGCGGGGCTGACAGCAAGTGCCAAAGCCAACAAAGGTAGTGCTGTCAACATGATTTCTTCGCCAAGATGAGAGACGGGGAGGCAAGATTTGCTCGGTTGATCTCAACCTCCTTGCTTTTATCCTCGAAGGTGGACGAGTCTCGGGACTGTGAGTTGTCGGCCCGCGGCGATTTATCCAGAGTTAATCCTAAGATTTGAGCAAGAGCCGGCCCGTGCAAGCAGGTAACTAACTATGTCCAAGCTCCAGACGGGCCGTGAAAGTTGTCGCGACTCGGGGCCAGCGAGTTGGTCAAGGACGAATTCAATTGGGCGAGTGGAAAAACGGAGACGTCACGTAGCAACATTGGGGCCAGCAGATCAAATCCACATCTGCATGTGGTTCATTTCTCCGGAATGTCGGAGTGCGAATGCTCATCCACGAGAACAGCTGAGAACAAACGCTTTGTTTGGTAGCGGAAACCACGAGGTCTATTTTTGCGAGACTCACCTGTTCTCCCTGAAAATCTTGAAGTTCCTAATTGGGCCGAATTCGAAGATCAGCGGAACCTGTTCAAGAATATTTGGTTTGGTAAGTCCCAGAACCCAGTAAGCCACTGTATAATAAAAACTGTGAAAAGAAGTTGACGGCATATCAATTGCGAGTTGGCGGGAACTTGTCCTTGTGCGGGACCACAACGATTATGTTCGGGCTTCAACTTGAAGTTCTGCCCCTCGCCACGTGCATTAATCGCGCCCTCGTTGGTTTCCCGCAGGCCGTTGTAAGAGGGACCGTCAGGAGTGTACCTACCTACAAGCCGCACCCCTTCGTTGCCAATGAATAGACGACACAGCAGAGGGAAATGCGCACCTCGAGCATATTCTAGCCGTGTCCCGTTCCCTGCGCCACTAACGCCAGCACATTCCCGCATCCGTCAAAATACATGGCTTAAACCCTACGGCGCCTACCAACTGCAACTGCAGTAGGTGGGCGTAATTATGGTGTTCCGCTCCTCGACCTCGACAGGGACCAGCGCGTCAAACATCCTTGCCGTGTATCCATCCACGCATAGGGGCTTGAATTGCAGAACATTTGACCGGTACAACCCTTATCCAGCAAAGCATCTTCGCTCGACCATGTAATGGGGCTAACATCCACCGTCGATGGCACCGAGCCGCTCATCGTGTGGCGGCCCACGAGGTGCTGTTGAATACGGATTTCGGCGCCCTTGAAGGACGACACGTGGTGTCGAATTCGGCGGCCGCGACATTTTGAGTAAACAAGGTTTTTTTATAAAAAAAGTTGTTGGGGGTGGTGGCTTGGCTTTACGGAAGTGTTTGAATCTTTGCATTAGTTCGCTTTCTGGGTTCTGGAGCAAAAAGTTGGCGGGCGGAGCGGGAGAGTGTGCGACACAGCCACATCAGCGAACACGAAGATCTCCAGAATGATCCGTTGATGGATGTTGAGTAGGTTCAACCGTTCAACATGCATATCTTAATGTCAATTTTCCGCCGAACTCCGACCAGAACCCGAACCACTGAAACCCTAACCGCTAACCAAACCGTGAGGAAACGCACGCAGAGGCGGTACATTCAGTGGAATTTAGATGTGCCGTGCTCACCGTGGTTGATCGAATGTATTCGCAGATTCTTGGATAAGCAAGGGAGAATCGGGATTTCGAAAGTCGGATGGGGGGTCGATGAGTTTTTTTCGACTTTGGCTCCTACTTCCCACCCCTAAGCGCCGGGCCGCTATCTCCAGACTTCCCGTAAGCTTCCTCCTCCTCCTCCAGACGCTGGGACTCCGGACTCAAGGACAGTCCGTTCAAATTGCTTCTCTTACCTCCTTGTTTTAAACCCCTCTCAAGTAATCGCTTCCTCGGTTAACAATTACACGAAAGCGGTGCAAAAGCTGTATGTTTTTAAAACTTTTTTTTATTGTCAACGGTTTCCGGTGGGCAGTGGGATGAACACTGGAATTCATTAAAAATACAGCGGAAGTTCGGTGGAAGTTCACGTGTCTCCGACCGGCGCTGCTGGTCCGGGCATATTACAGCAAAAAGCTGTCACGATTGCACGAAAGCGGTGCAAAACCTGTACAGGGATCGAATGTAGTGCCATTTGGTGCCGCACCACCACCACCACCACCACCACTTCACTTCGCAACAAGCGATGGCCTCAACCGATGCTGAAGCCGGCGCAGGATGTTGTGGCATTTTGTGTATGCGCCGATTAATGTCGCCGCGGGTTTCGATTAATCCGAATGTGTAGTGTTCTCTGCATTGGAGCCGTGGTGCAACACCAAAACGTACGGCGCGAGCGACAGCAATCATCTCGCAGGGTGTTGTGGATCATGTTGTAACAAGTCATTTAACGAGGATTCCGCCGACGAATGGGCGAAACCGAGCTCGCAACCCGAGACGACTCAGCCACAACCCTCAAAGACGATGTCCATTGCGGCTGCGTCGACGACCGCGGATTCTCTTCCACCCACCGCAAATCTAGCGACCCCCACCGCCGACTCTAAAGCATGAACGCCGCTACTTGCCACAAATTGTTCTTTGAAGGTCCAGTCATTGTGATAGCCCTTAGCGCGCTGTCTGACGTCTTTCACAGCTGTACATCGTATCACATAACCATGTCCTCTGATTGAATCCTCTGTAAAGAAAAACCTCGATAGATTGCGAACAGAATGAATAATTGAGGCGACCACAATCTGTTGCAATTGCGCATTACTGTTCGGAATTTCAAGGTATGTCGCGGCGATATTTGCAGACCCGCCATTCTGGCGACAGAGCCCGTTCGGTGCTTGAGCCTGGTGACTAGAAAATAAGAACCGGCGAAAAAGGTCATGATGTATCTTCTTGGCAAGCCCCAAAAGGAAACAGTGGTTCAAAACTATCCCAAATATCTCTGCCAAATCTCAGCAAGTATATCCCGGGCCCGGCGCAGTTCTGTTACTCGCCACCGGCAATTTCACTCCTCTGGATTGGCATCTCACGACCACAAGAGCAAAAGGAAATGGTAGCCGAACTCCAATGAAGCCAACTGGGTAGCTAACCAATCTCGGTTACAAAAAAATCTTCTCAATCTCCCGAGTCGTGTATTTTCCTACTTCAGAGAGAGATCGGTTATCGGTCTGATTTAGCAGTGCAAGTTGATGGAGAAATGTCTAAATTTCTTTGGGCTGAAAAGGAGTTATATGGGCCCACTCACCGACTTCAGATACATGGCGCGGAAGGAAATTCTGGTTGGAATGATGCCGGACTGCCGCAGAGCATCACCCGATGCCAGCAAGTTGTTGTTGATCCGCCGGGATATCCGTGCATTCGCGGCACACACGGCAGAAGTACGCCGGTTAAAAAGGGGAGGAACATGATAACCTTACACCATCCAAAACATCTACCATGAAGTTCGACGCATCCCAGATCTTTCTGGTAAAGTATTTTTTGTCACAGGAGGTATATCAAACTGCAAGTTTGGTGAAGTTTGAATAAGTTCTGAAATTTCCAACCAGGTACAGCAGGAATTGGCAAGTTTGCACGGCCGACTTACCCAACACGGACGTTCGCGTAGTCTCTTTGACTTCTCAAGGTTTCTCCATGCATCCGCGCGGAGGTATACTGTTCGATGACCTCCGCACCCCCCAGACCTCTGGGCAGCTTTTCATCGAATCCATGCGCTACGGGCAAAGCAAGCTCGCCAATATTCTTTACGCTGCAGAACTTGCGCGGCGCTATCCGAAGATTACCGCGGTATCCATTCACCCAGGTGTCGTCCGCACAGAGCTCGTCTCGACGCAGAGTGCGATCACGAAAGCAATGATCGTCCTGACGAATCCGTTTTCAAGGCTGTCACCAACTGAAGGCGCCTACAATACGCTGTGGGCCGCTACGAGTGACAAGAAAAAAATTGTCAACGGCGGATACTATGAACCCGTTGGCGTTCCTGGCGGGCATGCCCGCCAGTCCCGCGACAATCAGCTGGCAGCGCAGTTGTTGGAATGGAGTGACAGGAGCTAGAGGGTTACCAGTTGTAGCGCGTTTTCTTTCATTCGCAGAGTACCAGGGAATACACATCGTGGAAATAGTGTTCAACCTTCAGTCCAACCACACAGAACCAGAGCAGCAATTAGTTCCGATTATGCTGTCAAGCGAGGGCAGTGAGCAAGTCGTCTTTTTAACCAAAAATCCCGACTCACTTGATGCGGTCTAACAAAACGAGCTCTTTCTCTTGGAGTTCATACAGCGCGACAAAGTCGGTGTCCTGGTCCGTCAAGATGAGCATGTTCTTGCTCGCGTCCGTCCAAGGAGACACGCTGAGAATGTTGCTAGTCCCACCAGCTTCGGGCGTCGCGAGAGTGAAAAGCGTGTCTCCAATAGAACCGTCAGCGTTGAGGGTCCAACCGGAGATATACCCTGGAAATTCGGCCGGGCGGGAACGTGTGCTCGCGTACAAGGTTTTTCCATCGACAGAAATAACGATTTCGTCGCCCCAATACAGTGAGGCGTTGGCGGGGGTGAGACCTGCCAATACATTTGATAAACCAGGGCTTGAGGAGAGAGACCACTAACCAAAAGGCGTCACCGCAAGGGAGAGGTTGGTGTAGTCAAGCGATCCATTTGACGGGTCGACGGTAAACTGGTCCACGCGGAGGCCCTCTTCGTCGATGACATAGAGGTACTCACCGTTCGGTGTAATGGCGCCGTGGCGGGGCCCAGCACCGAGTTCACTGGGAGTGAAGTTGCCCAACAGACCAACAGTGCCGTTGGCGAGGTTCAGAGAGAAGGAGTGGATCGTGTTCGCCCCCAGGTTCTATCGGAGATCAGGATTGAGGTTGGACAATGTAAACAGAATTGGCAACTTACAGTGATGTACATATATTTGAGATCAGGCATGGTCGTAAACCCGTGCAAGGTTGAACCATTTGCGAACTCGATTGCTTGAATCTTGGATTCGATTGCCCCCCGCTCATCGACACTCCACACCTCACCGCATGTCGTGACAAAGTCCAACCCATAAAACGTGCCGTGCTTCCCGGCCTCCTGAATAAAATCGTTTGCAATGGGTTTCGTTCCACAGGACGTTACAGTGTTGAGCAGCGAAACGGAAAAGTCGGGTTCGACATTATACGAGCTGAAAGTTCTCCGGCCATCCTCGGGTGGAGACCACCCCGAGCCGTACACAACGCCTGCTTTTCGCTACAGCCAATTAGGTTGAACTGGGAGACGGATCAACGGGATGACGACTTTACGTTGACGGAGAGCCATGGGTGGGCGGCCGCAGCGCGGTTCGTGTGCTCGAGGGCCAGTGACTTTGCATCTGCATCCACCAGGAGAGTGTATAGGAAGCCTTTGCCGACGTCCTGCGTCCCGTCGAGCATGGCGGTGACGTTGTACATCAGCAAGAACACAAAAGTCTTGCGATCTTTAGGTCTTTTTGTCTCTTGAGAAAAAAAAAAGTTGGCAGAAATGGTGCCTAGACTTCAATGGGAAGGCTCACAAAAAAGTTTTTTTTGTCGTCTTTTGGGTTTTTTGACATAGCTTGTGGTCTTGCGGACTTTCGGCCTTTTTTCGGCTTTTCTGGCTTTGCCGAGCTATTAAAAGCTCGGCAAAGTAAACTGTCAAAAACGCGATGTAGTCCGTACCAAAGTTTCCGACGAGGATGTGGTGTTTGCCAGATCCATGAGGAGGTCTTTGGGCTACAGCGAGTGCGAATGATACTGCAGGGAGGAGGAATTTAAGAGAGAACATCTGTGGGCGGAGATGATACGCGAAGTTTCGCGGTTATAAACAAATTCCGACTCGGAGGTCATGGGTTGAGGAGCGGCGAACATTGAAGCAGGCGCATAGAAGGCCAAATGACGAGAGCCGGATCCCCGAAGGATGATGCATGATTGCATATGGTGCTGGGGTTGAGAAGTGCCGTGGAGCGGACTATAAACCACTGACAAGGGACGAAACTGTGTTGAGTTTTAGTGTAAATGATTATCACGGAAACTGAGGTACAATTTCTCTCTCCTCTGTGCATGTATGTCAGAACAGATCAGAGAGCGGCGGAGAGGTTCGCACCAGTACGAATTCCAAGGAGAAAGGGATGGCCCAACTAAAACGCGGGTTTCAAATTAAAACCAGTTGATTGATGTCAACGGAGCCCGGGGCGGGGCCGGCGCGTTCGTCGTTGAAAGACAACCGAATGTACGGAAAAACAGCCCGGAGGTGTAGCCCTATTGATTTCAGTTTGAGGGAAAATGTCTGGCAATCCATTAGCTTCGCTCGACGCGTAAAAGTGGAGGAGACTCGCCTTCGACCACTTCCCTGGAGGGCTTCAAGTTCGAACTTCGTCAATTGCGATTCAACTGGCGTTCTTAACGAAGCTGAGGTTTTCCACCAAAGATTTTTCAATTCAACTTGTCCTCTACATATGACTTACACCCACTGCTTATTGCCCAAATGTGAAACGAACGCGCCCGAGTCTTCCACCGTCCACCTATGTATGACCTCAAGCTGCATCCTCACCGACTCCTCGGGTTTCAGCGGACCCTTGAACTCCGGCACGACCTTCATGATGGCCCCTCCCAACCTCTTCATTTCTTCGATCGTCTTTTCCGACGCTGCGATAATTTATACTTAGACCAAGATGACTGAGAGAAGAGAAAAAAAACACTGACGCGCAGAAACGGCGGTACTGCTGGTATTCACCACACCAGGGCTGAGCGCCAAGAAGACGAAGCCCTCCGACTTTAACTCGACGGCGAATTTGGCGACGACCATGTTCAGGGCGGCCTTGGCGACCGAGTACGAGGGCTGCGCGGTGGAGTCTGCTTGGAGCGTGAAGTCGAGGTCCCCGAGGCCGCTGCTTATGGAGACGACCTTCTTGGCTGTGCCGCTCTTGAGGAGAGGGAGGAAGGCGTTGATGCTGTGCACCACGCTGACGACATTCAGTTTGAACTGGGTGGGCGTGAGGTGCGGTCTCGAAAGTGGGAGGAACATACATACGTTGTAGAGTAAATCTTCTTCGATTGCTTCCGGGTTGGGACTGAAGTGACGCAAGATTTAGAATAAAGGCTGGTTCCAACGGGGAGAGACAAGACTTGCAATTCGGTGATTGTGATCCCCAGTGAGTTGCTACCGCCAGCATTGTTGATAAGGTAGTCTAGTTTGCCACCAGTGGTTTTTGAAACCTCGGCTGCAGCGAGCTGTACGGTGCGCCCAAATGAGCCAGCTGTTTAATGGGGGGGAGGGTTGAAATCGACCCACATTCAGCGCCTTCGCGTCAGTGACATCGGCCTCGAGGACGACAATATTGTTCCTCGCCAACGCAGTGAGATGGGTGGCGGTTGTTTTGTTGCGCACGAGAGCAAAGACATCGTTCTGGCCATCGGCACTCAGTTGTTTGACGAATTCGAGCTATATGCGAGGAGACTAAGCAAAATCAAGGGGTTAAAAGAACGTTTGAACGAACCCCGATTCCTCTGGCGGCGCCGGTGACAACGTAGGAGGGCATGTTCGGGTGAAGGGACTGTTCGCCTGGGAATAAATTGAACGAGGTGAACTGTTGAAAGTGGACTTTATATCCTGGGACCGCTGACTCAGGTAGGTAGATCAAGTTGTCAGCGTTCATAATCCCCGATTGACCGGGAAACAATGTTCGAAAGCCGTTTTCAGCTCGAAGTTATAGGCATCAGCAGTGCTGACGAATTCTGCAAGACCACCTTGAGACCACCAGCAAACCTTCTAAATCTTGTGCTCACCGACAATACAAATTCTGTCATATATAGGTGGTGTTCCGGGTCGAGGGCTCAGCGCTCAACCTCGAGCCCGACCCTGAGCCCGGGCTTTTTTTGGCCCGACCCCGAGCCCAACCCAAGGCAGGGCTCTGCTCAAGTAGGGCTTGGGGTTGGGCTCAAAATTTTCTTGGGCCCGCGACCCTAGGCTTGGTCCCGAGCTCAACTGCATGACTCTCAGAGTCAATTTTGACTGGGAGTGGGGCTGAAAACCAAAATTTCAACTGCATATCAAGTGAGTGTCCTTCCCTCATAAATACTTGGGTGCTTACTCGAAGATGTGTGGATGAATTAGAATTCGCCGATGCTTGGAAGTTTCAGCGCTGGAAACGAGTTCAGTGGGTTGTTTCTAGCCTAGGATTGACTGCCGTACCAAGGTAATAAATACTCAAAACTCCAAATTGGAACTTCTCGTCGTACGAACACTTTTCAGTTAGAAGAAAAAATGACGAGCCCGAGGCCCCGAGCCTGAACCCAGGCCCGACACCGACCCGAATACCATTATAGACTATGAAAAAGAGACCTGTGGTACGAGAATCGACGATCAGACAACAATCGGGGTTCCGAACAGGAGATAAACTCGAAGTCGGTTGGAAGCCGGGTAGCAGAAAACTAGCTCAGGACCAGCACACCGAGTCGACACGGAAAAATTTCAACCCAGTTCGGTTCATTTGACAGTCAAACAGCATTCGGTATTCAGAATGACGACGACGAGTCGAAGAGAGGTAGCATCTTCAGGGAGTGTTTGGTGATGTTAGGTTTGTTAGGCTTCAATGCCATTGGCGTCGGGCTTCGGACTTGTCCTTCTCCTCCCATCTTCCTCATTTCCTCCCATCTTCCTCATTTCCTTCCCCTCTCTCGATTTCCCGTCATTTGCAGCGCTCGGACGTAAAGATTCGCATTTTGAAAAAAATTAACCTTTCTAAAGTTGTTCAGGTTTGCCAACAGCTTCGGTCTCTGACCCGATACAAGCTCGGGGTTCTCTTCAAACCACCACAAGGGACCCTGAAACAGATGTTTGGGGTCAGCTGCACCCACTAAACATCTGTGTACATGGCTTCCGACGAACTTACTGCAACGGTCTTTGGCGCTGTTCAATCCCTGTCGAATACTCGGAAAGCCAACTTGCTTCTGGACACGGCCCTTGCTCTTATCGGTGTTGGCCAGTACGTGAATGTGCTCAGAGGACCCCTCAACACGCTTATTTGACGTTAGGTATGGACCCGAAGTGGAGAACTATCTGGAGGTCTACTTGAGGACACCTGATCTGCCTCGCAACGATGTTGTGAAAGCATTATTGGCACGGGGGAATGCACGGAAGACAGGCGGAGAAAACTTAATTGCTAAAGCAGAACAAGGTGCGTGTTACCTTCATAATCTGCCTCATTTGCAATGTTCTCGAATTGAAGTGGACTAGATTTCCGCGCGGTGCTTAAACTGGATCCATCAAACCGAGAGATTCAGCACCATCTACGCCGGGAGAGAGTGGTGCGTGTTCCCTTCGAGGTCCTCTCTAGCAGCCAACCAATTTCCAGCGGATACACTTTGCCCACGATCCCGCTTCGTTGCGCACACCGGTAGAAGTATGGGAACGGATAGCATCCTTCATCCCCCGATATCATCTCCGGACGTGGCTCTTCGTCTCTGCCTTTCACAGAGACATCGCAGTGCGCCTGATATTTCATACCCTCGATCTTTATTTCGGGGAGGATCAAGAGTCTCTCAACCGGGGACTCGATGTATTTGACCGCGTAAAAGCGGATCCTGTATTTGCTAGCCGCGTGAAATCACTGCGGCTGCATTGGGCGTATGAGGAGGGCGATATGCTTGATCTAATGATTCGTGAGTAGTACTGGCCTACCAAGTACCACCTTGTACTTACACCCGTTCCCAGGTATTTTCCGCTCAGCGCTCCCCGAATTCAAAGCTCTACAAGACTTCGAATGGATTGGGTATCCCGAGATGCGTGCAGAGATGGTACAGACGGTGCTCTCCACCCACTCGCATCTGCATGGACTCGGTCTGATGTACGTCGTCTCCTCTTGTAACCGCCTCCATCATCTAATTCGTTTATCCAGCGGCTGGCATTTCGACGCCGTCGGTGTCTCCGCCTTCCGCAACCTGCGGAAATTCACGCTCCGCGCAGAGGACGACGACGGCTTCGCTGACATGGGCGAAGTGCGCACTGTCCTCGACCAAAATGCCGGGACCCTCCGACACCTCATACTCGGCGCCTACCTCGCACGGCACCACTCCTGGGACAGCGCCTTCCAGAGCATAACAATCAAGAACCTCACACACCTCGACCTCGTCGACACTCGCATCTCGCACGTCGTCCTCGCGCGAATATCGCACGCACACAGCTTGCAGAGCCTTACGCTGCACGGCACCTTCGAGGAGCCCGTCGCCGCGGGCGTGGTGTTCGCAAGCGACCACCTGCTGGACGGCGCGCACGTGCTCCTCCCGCAGCTGGAGGCGTTCCGGTTCGTGCTTGTGGGGCACGACGACCAGGCGGCGCTGTACCGCGCCGTGACTGAGTTTTTAAGACATCGGACACGGCTCCGAAGACTGGACCTGGGTAATTGCCCATGGGAGATGGTGCTCGACGTCTTACCTACCCTCGCCGCACTGCGCGTATTCGGCGTGCGCATCGCGAATCTCACCGCGCATGCGGCAGAGGCACTTGTCAACGCCGTCCCGCAGGAGATCGCCGCCCTCCACCTCACGACGGTCGTATCTGACCGCCCGCTTGTACGTTCTTTCTCCCTTTCTAGTTTGCTTGCTCTTATCTCCTGACATCTCCCTCGCGCTGTAGAACGAATACGCCAAGCAGTTCTCCGCCTTCCCCTCCCTCGCCTTCCTCCACCTCCAAAACACCTCCCTCCACCGGCCAAAGCCCAACTTGATGACGGAGCGGGATCTGCAGCTGCAGACGGACATCTGGGCGTCGTCCGCGCGGAGTGTCGCGACGGCGCTCCCGGCGCTCGACTTCCTGGGGTGGCACGGGGAGCACTACGTCGTCGTGCGCAGCGCGGATGGGAGCGTCGAGCTCAAGGAGCTGCCGTGTCGACGACACCTCGACTGCGGGAAGGGCGTGGATCTGGGCGGGGATGACGCGACGTGGCTAGAGCGCAAGGACGTGCCAATGGACTATGAGATGCCTGTCGAGTCGTGATGATATGACGGTGGGGATGCTGTTGTGATACGAGGCGAGACGTATCGTGTACATTGGGTTATATAGTCTCGCTACCTGCTTTGTATGTATTCTATTCTTTACCCCCACATTTGTACCTTTGCATGCAATCGATTCAATTCGGCACCCCTCTGCTCAAAATATTCAACTTCCACCTCGCCTCCGCTTGTTGACGCCAAACCCCTGTTCTGGATAGCCTTTACCTCTCGCCACAATCCCTTCCTACTCGATTTATCCTCCCCCGGGAATACTGCAATAGGTGCGACGTGCGTCTGAGCAGGAGGGGTCTTAAAATGGGAGGTGCTGAAAACACTGTCTATGAGACGAGGTCACAGAACACACCCGCTTCCCGGCCCACTACATTGTGGTACCACTCAGGCTCAGGGCATTTCGAAGGAGAGCTTCAAAATTGAGGAAAAGGCCTCGCAATAATCATCTTCCGGTACTTCAGATCTTTGCGTAATGAGAACGTCCTGGAGTCTGCATCCCGACTTGGATATGAAGAATCCTAGTGAATGAATGGGGTTCGACCCAAGGAATCGTTCTGGGATTTGGAGACGACGGAGGGTAGGGACGATGAAGGTCCCAAGATATGTCGTGACTGTCTCTGATTCGTTCCCGAAGATTAACGACTCCAGGCGCGGAAGATTTACGTCGGGCTCGACACTGTCGTCATCGCAGCAGAGTTTTGGCATCTCGCAATGAGCCAAGTTCGGTGTCTGCTGCAGGACCGTAGAGCAATCACTGGGGAATACGTGGTGCAAAACCAGCGAGGTTAGTTGCACCCATGGTAGCACAACCTTTTGGATAGCGACATAATTGAGGACAGCTGTGCGCAGCAAGGGTGCGTCGCGGAATACACCGACATCGGACGTTCCTGACTCGGTGTCCAGGTTCACATCGAGATGGCAGAGTAGAGGCATTGGTTCGTGGAGCGCAAGGAGATGAGGGGTGTCTACAAGATGAAGTTTCAAGTGCTCCCAGCGCGCATGGTGAAGAATGGCTTCTTCGAAGATTTCAAACACCCGTCTGTCCTTCCACGTATGCTCAACAATGTGGAGAGACAACGGGCAGGCCCGGGATCTATCCAACCACGTCTTGAGCCCCGAAGCATTGATATGACCTGGGCTTTTAGAGGCCACCGCGGGGGTGAGACCTCTTCCTCGCCGGGTCTGTTTGAGGTGAATGAGATCAAACTCGAGGGCTCTCCATAGCTCGGGAGTAGATAGCGCTATTTCTCGCCATTTCCCGCAAATTTGGGCTAGAAGCGTGGGCGAAAGCAAGCCGGTGGAAGGTGGACACTTTGGGTAGACCGGAAGGAAGCGAATGAAAATTTCCGATACGATTTCGTTCGGCAAAGTCAAGACTGGGTATGGGTGGGGATCTCGCTGGCCATCGACAGCGAGCGAGTTTACATCTGCGACGCAGTCAGCGAGGGTTTCCGCTTCCAGGATATCGGGCATCAAGAGCCTGCAAGCAAGATGCGTTCACTCGTTTTTTCGCAATAACTTTGAGGTCGTAGTTTTAGTTGGTGACAAGGAATATACGGCGGGACCACGTTTATGATAGACGATTTCTCTGGTCAGTGACTCGTATTGGCCGCGTCTAGCCTCTCCTGGCGCCACGTCGGTTCTCGAATGGGATTTGCTTGAAGAGGTCGACGCGTTGTTGTGGTGAAATTGAAGGACGACGCGAAATTGTTGTTGTGGTGTGTGTTTCTTTCCGACACCACCGAGCGACAAGCATGTTGATCGCAAAACGACAATAGACAGCATTATATAGAGTAGTTGGCATTGCTACAACACATAATCATTAAATAGTCATTATCCGCAGGTTTACTAGACCTGGCTAAGCGGTTCATATCCACCCCGACTGCTCCCCGCTCTCCCCATCGTCAACCCCATAAAAAGGCCTCTCCTCCCCTTACCAGCGCGTCCCCCACTCCCAACACTCAGCCCATCCTCCTCCTCCTCCCTCTCCTTCTTCTTCCTCGCCTCCTCAAAGCCCTCCAGCGGCACATCATACAACCTCTCATACTCCACCCCAAGCTCCTTCCCGTTCGTCCAAAAGTCGCGGCAGTTCCGGTAGGCGCCGAGGTCAAAGGGGTTGGACGCACGCCCAGCGCGCGCGAGCCCGTCGACGGCTTTACCGCGCGTGAAGCGGTCGAGTCCGAGGAGGTTCATCAGGAACCCGCTGGTGTGCACATGCCCCGCGCCCCCTGTACCGCTGCCACCCTCCGCACCCGCATCCCCATCCGCTGCATCGGGTGATGCCTGCACATGCGTATGCCGATGACCCATCTGCCCATGAAGACTGGCGCCTCCGCGGCCGCCCATGAACCCATACCGCCCGAGGTTGGACACCTCGAGCGTCGTCATCTGGCGCGCGATCTGCCAGAACTGGGACGCGAGGAGGACGGAAGTCCAGGAAAGCTGCAGAGTGGCCCAGGCGGCGACGGAGACAAGGAAGGCGTCGTAGGCGGTGACGGCGCAGAGGGAGGAGGGGAGCGGGCAGGAGGATGAGGGCGGGGGTACGCTGGCGTCGGGGACGGGGAGGACGACGGCGGAGAAGACTGAAGAGATACCGGTCAGCGTGATTCTTGGCGATCAAAGAAGAAAGAAAGACATACAGGCGTAGGTCAGGTAATCAAAGAGTCCGACACCGAGCACGAGCGTCGACACAAATATGACGAACTGCCGATGGTTGTTGGCGCCAACTGCGGGGAGGTGTCAGCGAATGATGTTCAGGCATAATGGCTCAAATCCCAAACTTACCACAATTCCACACCCACGGACAATGGTGATCGCTGCGTGCGATGCACTTGTCGCAGACCCGGCAGTGCTTTGAGCGAAGGGGTTTGCGCGCCTGTGGGAACACTGCATTAGCATTGGGTCCCGTGGGCAGCAACGAAGGATAAAGGAGGAGGTGAATGGGAGAAAGTTGGCCGGAAGGTAAGAAGTAGCGGAGGGAGGGATGGATCTCACGATAGCTAACGAGGGGACACAAGGTAAGGAGGCATGAGGGAGAGAGATAGCGGTGGTGTGCGGAGGGGAAAGAGAGAGGATATAGCTAATAACAAGGGTGGAACAATGGAAAGACAGGAGTGAAGGGTGCGCGCACCATACACTGAATACAGAACGTCTGCCCGTTCAGCCGTCCCTCCGACGCGAGGTCTTCGATAATCTGCGGTTTTGCGTAAACACGAAGTAATATGGGAAGGAGGAAGCCGTTTACCGACTTGAGCTCCGCATCGCTCGCGGGCTTGGGACATGTCCCGGGGTCGAGCGTGACGGCGCGGAAGAAGTTGTACGCGCACAGGCCGACGGACAGACCGAAGAGGAGGTGCGTGAAGGCGTGCGATTGGGTTTCTACGAGCGGCTTACAAATCAGAGTCGAACATTTAAAACAGTAAGGGAAATACGCACGGTGAATGAGGCGCGTAGCCCAGCAGTAAACAACCCAGACGATGGAGCCGGAGATGATGCCAGCGAAATACGGCGTCTGGTTTACGCTGTCGGTGTACGAGGATTTATTGAGGAGGACGCGGGTGACGATGTGATGCATGCCAAAGAACTCGGCCATGGCAAGCAGGATGCCAGTATACCACGGGAGGATGGCCAGCGTCATAAAGACGAGGTAGAAGACGAGCGTTGGGAGCACAAAGATCGCCACACGGGTATTCCGTTCGCTCAGTGGGCGCCCCTTCTTCCTCCCCTCATCATCCCACCCGCCCTCCTCCAACGCGCGCTTCCACGCGCCCAGGCTCTTTAGCTCCACCGCCATATCACGCGCCGTGCGCCCCTCATTGTCCTTGGCGTTTAACACGGCGCCCTTTTCGATGAGGCGGCGGATGGAGACGCGATTCCCGCGCACAACAGCCCAGTGTAAAGGTGTGAGCCCCGCGTCGTCCTGCGTCGTCGGGGAGGCGCCGTGCCGGAGTAGTAAATCCACGGAGAGGGCGTCGCCCTGGTACGCAGCCCACATGAGCGCGGTGTGCCCCTGTGTGTCGCGCGAGTCGACGTTGACGGGCTGGTGTAATAAATACAATAAAGGCATGATTGAGGACGAGTGGGTGACGAGGTGCAGGGCGTTGTACCCCTGCGAGTCGGCAATGGTAGGGTCCGCGCCGTGGGCCACCAGGAGCTGGATGACATAGAGATAGCCACCCCGAGCAGCCCATTGCATTGGCGTTGCCACCAAATCGCCGCCGAGTGCGTCGACTTCGGCGCCGTTGTCCAACAAAAGACGACACGCGGCCACTTGGGCATTGATCGCCGCCCAGTGCAGCGGGGTGATGTTCTGTGGGTCACGGTCGGTGGCGTGCGCCTTCCCAGAGTCTAAGAGCGCCCGAATGGCCTCCACATCACCGCGCTGCGCTGCAACGAAGATGGAGGTCTACCAAAATTAGTAAAATGCTGATTAAATTCGTAGAAATTGACCTACATCCTCTGGGCCAGTTTGATCGAGTGCCTGGGCAAAGGAGATGTTGGTAGCCGTCGCAGAGTCCTGGGATACCGCCGCCGTGGATGTGGGTGGTGGTGGTTGCATAGAAAGGGAGAGTCGACACAGCCCTGGGATTAGAATCTAAATAGCTTGAGTGATTCTTGAAGCCTTATTCTACTCGAATTCAAGCAGCCTGATGCAGAAAAAGGACCCGGAGAGTTCCTAGAAGCTAAGTCGACACGTAGAAAGGAATTTACTGCGGCACTTGCTCGCCGTCGTCCAGAAAGATGTTTATTTGGTTGGGAGGATGCTGCCAAACTCAGCACTCTCCATCAAGCTGCCATGTCCGATTCACCGCTGAGCTCGCTGCCAACTTCGCCACCGTGATAGCATGTAACACCCGGCGCTGATGTTGGACTTGCAAGAGAATCTCGACTTCAAATATTTGCAAATTTGTTTCAAAACTCAAAAACCTTGAGATGCAATTCTTCAGTGCCGACTGGAAGCCCTAGAAGCTCCAAGCGCTTGGTCCAGAAAATCTCCCCAAATGGGCGTAAAGAATGTTACCCTCGACGCGGATGCGACCAGGATGCGACTACTTAATCGCTGTGGGTTGATCAACAGTCGGAGTGGTGACTCAAATGTACACATCCCGCTCGCGGCCTCAAAATCCACTGACGGTAATAAACAACGCTGGCGTCAACGCCGCGCTGGGGATCACGATCACCGAATTGCACAGTTGTTTTTTTTGGCTGGGAACAATCGTTTGTATTAAAATTTCCTTCACTCCATGGCCAGTCCTAGCCGAGAAGCGATTGAAGATTTGGTCTACAATCTGTACAATCTATATATGTCTCGCTCACATTAGAACCCCTTTGTTTCCCCGTTAATTCAATCAAACGGAACGGCATCAGCGTAGTTCCCAGCACCAAAACGCTTTCCTCCCCCTCCTCAAGAACAGCCAATCTACACAATCAACGGCATTGACCTCAACTTTAGGCTCCAAGCGGACTCTACCGTACTCCCTGCCCTGAACATGATCGTTGCCAAATACGCCGCTGAGTTGAAGACAGCGGGCTTTGTGTTCTTGGCGCTCAGCCCTGGCATGGCAGATCCTCGGAGAAGGCGATCGAAGAACAGCGGAGGGCAAGACCGGGCTCATGAAGGTCCTGCTGCTGAAATGCGAGGTCATCCATCGCTGCGATTCGCCGGATGGCGGAAGATTCGGGCGCATTTGTTTCCCGGTTAGGAAATAAACAGTGGGCGGGGTAGTTGAATTGAAAGAAAATTTCAAGGTGTTCTGACGCTTTTGGTTGCTTTGAACTTAGGGGCTTCTGGTGGCATCACTCTTCACCTTCCCACGGTTGCTTTTCAAAATTTTCGCCTTTCAGGCTTTGGCTCCGGACACCGCACCGACCCTCTCCTACTCAAATAAGCTACCCAAGACTTTTTTTATACTCCCAGATTTGCCCTTTTCTCCCGACAGCCACACTCGCAGTGAGGATCTGTTTCGTGGCCGCCCCCGGGCCTGTCCGCATCGGTTTGGCATTCTGAGAAATGCGCTCAGGTGTGTTGGGAATCTCCAGAATTTTCCGAAACATAATAGATGTCGATATGACCTTTGTGAGGATAGGAAGCCTGAAGCCCTGTTCAACATCGTTCAATTTTCTCGAACATCGTTCAATTTTCTCGGTCCTTTCAAGAGGCTGGCCGTTTGACTTGAACTGAGGTATGTCGGTTTCAAATTCGTTTCGCAGGCTGTGGTTCAATATTCATCCAACTTCGTTCCAGCAAGCAAGCATCGGCCACTCAAGTTCCATGGAACTTCGCGTCAAAGTTCAATCATCAACTTGCTGGTATGTGATCCATGTATACTCTTACTTAATGATTCTACTCATCCACCAGTACTTGCATTCGACAATTCAAGTCTCATGTTCGATGCCGCTCCAACATTACCTCGCACTCGACGCAGGTTCATTTTCCTTTGAGTTGACTTGTACAGTAACTGACCTTGGGCCCATTCTAGGTAGATACACATTACATACCGTTACCATCGCTGCTCGTTGTGACCGGCGGTAAAGTTTACCTGTCCTCTCCTGCCATCCTACTTAATTAACTCAACGTCATGACGAAGGCAAATCAAAGCGCAGAATCGCGAGCCCGTCTATAATTAGAACGAAGAATTCCTGCCGTTAATGAAAAATGACACGGCCGCAATATTAGAAACCTAGGCCTTGTTTGATGAATATTCAGGGCAGCACAACTCGTCCTCGACAATGAATCCATCGCGTGTGTTAAGCTCTGAGACTACATTCAGGCACGTCGCACGTAAAAAATCCAACACCCCTCCTCCATTAAATGATTGCCAAAAAGTGGAAACAGTTGAAATTTTCGTTAAGACGATACCGATCCCATTTGTTGGACGGTCGAACATTTTTAGACGTTTCGCAGTTGTCTTGGGAGGTTATTGCATTCTAGAGCAATGCTCACAGTTGAATGATCTTCTCGTCTGCAAATCTGGTTGACAATAATTTATTTCGTCTACCGACTCTTGGTTCCGGCAGCGTCTCAAGCACCTGCTGCGTAAAGGTTGCAATTGGGAACAGCACGTTTGCAAAGTCGGAGGAGGCATTAGTATCCAACTGTACAGACTTGGTTGATTCAAATATAATTAACGTACTAAAATTGGTCGTTTGCTTCAGCCAAAAATAAGTCACTGGCAGAAGAGTGCGTCTCACAAGGTCAATATGAATATGTATAACCTCCAATATCGCCCTTAAAGTCGTCAGTGGGTATGAATCGATGAACCAGTGAACCAGGATGACCGCTCGTGACGCGCTCAAACCGTGTTTTCAACCTTTATGCGCTTAATTCGAAGACTACCAGATGGATGTCCGACAGTTGGTCGGGGTACGCGCCATTAGTGTCAGGATCGCGCCTGCGGTTCATCTAGCCAAGAATGAGTGCTGTTTGAGTATAAGGCACTGCAGTTTCAACCAACTCTCCAGCAATTCAACTCCTCACTTCCTACTACCAACCAAACTTCAATGCGCTTCACAGCAGCTAAGATCGCGGCGCTCGTCGCCTTCTTCGCACTCTCTTCATCGACCCTTGCTGGCGATGTCGACGACAACAAGGTGGGTTCCACTCTGCCAAGAGATACAACAGCACTGACCGTAATTTTTTCCACAGAAATGCAGTCCATGCCGCGTCGAGAACTCGTGTATCAAGGGCCGGTGCACTCCGAAACAGATATGCCCCGGTGGCCATACTCTCGAGGGCAACCTCTGCTGCCCGCCGAAGAGCCATTATCCCCGCGCAGGGGAAGATGGGCAGGACGGAGGCAAAGGAGGAAATAACGGAAAAGGCGGGGACAAAGGCGGGCAAGGAGGAGGGAAAGGCAACGGAGGCGGTGAGGGCGGAGGCAAAGGTCAGGGGGGCGGGAAAGGCGGCAACGGAGGCGGTGAGGGTGGAGGCCAAGGCCAAGGGGGCGGCAACGGAGGGGGTGAGGGTGGAGGCAAGGGCCAAGGCGGCGGGAAGGGCCAGGGTGGAGGCCAAGGCCAAGGCGGCGGGAAAGGCGGCAACGGAGGCGGTGAGGGTGGAGGCAAGGGCCAAGGGGGAGGGAAAGGCCAGGGTGGAGGTCAAGGCCAAGGCGGCGGAGGCGGTGAGGGTGGAGGCAAGGGCCAAGGGGGCGGGAAAGGCCAGGGTGGAGGCCAAGGCGGCGGGAATGGCGGGAATGGCGGGGGCAAAGGACAAGGAGGCGGGAACGGAGGCGGTGAGGGCGGAGGCAAAGGCCAAGGGGGTGGGAACGGCCAGGGTGGAGGCAAAGGCCAAGGCGGCGGGAAGGGCCAGGGTGGAGGCCAAGGCCAAGGCGGCGGAGGCGGTGAGGGTGGAGGCAAGGGCCAAGGGGGCGGGAAAGGCCAAGGAGGCGGCAACGGAGGGGGTGAGGGCGGAGGCAAAGGCCAAGGGGGCGGAAAAGGCCAGGGTGGAGGCAAAGGGCAAGGAGGCGGAAACGGAGGCGGTGAAGGTGGGAACCCCGGGCACGGCCAAGGCAACTAATTTCCTCTGGACCTATGGTATAGCTTCGATTAATCGTTACCCACTGTAATAGTCTTTGTACTTGTATCGAATTTTGGTGTTCACAAACCCGAAGAATGCCCGGTGTTTTTGAACCGGACTTTGGAATAAATCAGCGGTACGGTTCAAATTTCAACTCCAACTTAGCATTTGTAGATAATCAAGAGCTTCCTCCAAAATTGAAATGTCAGTTGCCTCCGAGTTTGAACGAAGATTGAACGACCGGCTTGAATAGAGAATACTAGAAACAAGCTGAGTCTTCAACACACAGTTGTTCCACACGTCGGATAGAACTGGGCAAAAGTCAAGGCAAAGTCTTTAAGATGAACGTAAAAAGCTGATTCTACTCTTGTGCATCAAACTGACAAGTCTTGAGTGTCGTCTCTTCATCGCCCTTCACAACCGTAAAGTTGGCCGATGGAAAGCCCCATAAATATCCGTTCTGTGGTCAATCAATAGTCAGCACGGCGGGTCGATAACGGGGGTCGGTAGGAGTAGAAGCTACAGGTACACACATGTCCTTGCTTCAACTCGGGAGCCTTGAATGTGAGCTTGAAGGCGCCGCAGGGGCAATTGCTGCGATAATCGATGAGAGACATGGTGGAAAGAAGCAGAAATTGGCGCTCACGTGAACCCAAGTGATCCAAGTTCAACGATCGCCGAGAAGTCCGAACTACTTATACTTTCTGCAAAACAGGATTTCGGATACTTTCTTTCAACAGTGGGAGAAGGGCGCTTTGCCATGAATAAATCTCTCTGCCATTGACAACTGTTGTAGTTAACGAGTTCTAGGTACGTCTGCGACCGTTCTCTTCAGACTAAATGTATTAATGTTACAATACAATTACTCACCTGCGACCGTTCTCTTCAGACTGAAGAGATCAGCCGCAGGTCTCTAGAACAAACACAACCCCCGCGTGTCGGTCCCCATCGGGACGCGACTGGACGCGAGGTCAACACTTCAACACTCCCACTGACCTCGCAGTCCAGTCCACCTATTCCAAACCAATCATGCGACGGCACCGGATCGTCGTATCGCGGGGAAGAATTTTCGTTAGAAGATCAGCGGGGTTGGCGTTCGACGGGCAGTAATGAATGGTAATGTCCTCGTCTTCAATGTAGTCGCGGATATTATGGTACTTCAATGCAATGTGCTTCGCCTTGTCGTGCATGGCGGGGTTCTCGGCAACTGTGATGGCTGCCTGATTGTCGCAATACATGGGCGTCGGATGGTCCAGTGGTTGGCCCAAAAGCTCGCCGACGAGATTTCGGACGAACATCAGCTCGCGCCCCGAATGGCTGGATGCCATATACTCGGCCTCCATTGTAGACTGAGCTGCGACACCCTGCAGACGGCTGATCCAAGAAACGGCGGCACCTGCGAGGAGAATGACTGTGCCAGAGGTTGACCGTAATTTGTCCTTCTCGCCGGCCCAGTCCGCATCTGTGTAGCAGCGTAGGGTGCTGATGAAAGATATCAAACGTCTTCCCGGGCCGCGGTAGGTAATGCCCAAGTGGAGTGTTCCTTTAACATAACGGAGTAAATGCATTAGTGCGTTCCAGTGATCGATTCCGGGATTGGAAAGGAAACGGCTGACGACTCCCACCGCAAAGGCCAAGTCACCCCGCGTGCCCAGCATCCCATACATGATGGATCCTACACCCCCACGATAATCTTTTCCCACCATCAACTCTCGCTCCTCCCGCGTCTGCGGACACATTTCCTTGGTCAATTTCGTGCCAACCGGGAACGGCGTAGACGCAGGCCTGCAGTCTGCCATCCCGAAGCGCTCGAGTACGCCCTCAAAATACTTTCTCTGCGAGATACGCACCGTTTGCGCTTCGAGGTCCTGAGAAATTTCCAGTCCCAGGCAATAAGACGCAACACCAAGATCCTTCATCTTTAGGCGAGACGAGAGCTTCCCCTTGAGGACATTCCAGGTAGGCTCGTCGTTTGTGGCACCCTGAAGATCGTCGACATAGAGTGCGATGACAACGAGAACGTCCCCGCGACGACAAAGATAAATGCTGTGGTCAGATTTCAGACGGGTGAAGCCAAGGGATTTAAAGATTGAGTCGATGAGACGGTACCACTGCCGGGAGGCTTGTTTTAAACCATAGATGGATTTGTGCAACTTCAAGACCATTTCTTCGCCGTGCGCATTAAGCTTCGGCGGAAGACCAGGTGGTTGCGACATATAAATATCCTCGTCGAGATCAGCGTTAAGGAAAGCTGTGACGACGTCCATTTGGTAGATGGTGAGGCCATAGTGGGCAGCGAGGGCAAACATGATACGAAGGGAGGTGAACTTGACGACCGGGGCGAAAGTCTCTTTGTAATCAATGCCGTGAATTTGTGTAAACCCACGTGCAACGAGGCGTGCTTTGAAGCGCTCAAACTCGTCCCACTGATTTGTCTTGACGCTAAACACCCACTTGCAGGTTACCACCCTCCTCCCCTCTGGAAGCTCTGCATACTCAAATGTCCCCGTATCGACAAGCGATCCGAATTCGGCCGCCATCGCGTCTGCCCAACCCTCTGACTCCGCGCTCGCCATGGCTTGTCTGAATGTCAACGGGACAGTGATTGGGACCTGTGGGACCCTTGCAGGACGCGCTTGAGCTCGAGGCTCCTCCTCTTCCTCCTCCTCCTCGAGCTCGGGTGCGTTCTGCACTTCGGCCACCACTTTGTGCTTGTAACGCCCCGTGGGCAGATTTTTGCGCTCGTCCACCATATCCTCGAAACGTGCCGGCAGCTTGCGTGTCCTAGGCGCCCTCGGCACCTCGACAACAACCTCAGCCTGCTCCTCCTCATCCGCCTCTGCATCATCCACATCCACCGCCGCGTCGTCGACATCCTCCTCAGCATTATCCACCACGGGTATTCGCGGTGAATTCTTGTGGGTAGCGGGTACCTCAGGGGAGACAATGGGCGAACTCGGGATGATAGGGGGAAGATTTCGAAGGTCCGTTATAACTTCCGTCCATCCCGAACTCCGTCCGCGCTCAAAAAAAGTCACGTCTCTGGATTTATAGACTTTCCGATTAACACGGTCGTAGCACTTGTATGCCTTCGACTCTGTTCCTGGAAGTGTGTAGTACCCCAATAGAATGCATTTTACCCCCGTATTTGCCAGCGCTGGCCGCCCTTTCACCGGAAGCACCGACACCCAAACCTCGCAACCGAATGGCCGCAAGTGGCTTACATCCTGCCGCTGGTTTTTCCACACCTCCTCTGGGATGCGCCCATCCAGAGAGGCCCGTGTCGGGCAGAAATTCCGTGTTGTCGCACCATACGCGACAGCGTCCGGCCAGAAACCCATCGAGAGCCCAGCCTCCGTCAAATTTGTGCGAGCGCTCTCCTCGAGGGTGCGGTTGATGCGTTCAGCAACGCCGTTCTGCTGTGAGCTGTGCGGGGCTGTGGTCTGGTGAATGATGCCACCGGCTGCAAGGTAAGCTTCGAAATCAACAGACGTTAATTCGCCAGCATTGTCAGTACGTATCATTCCGACTTTCTGCCCAGTCTCCTTTTCTACACGCGCCTTCCAGGCGCGGAAGCTCGCCAGCGCGTCACTTTTCTTTTTCAGAAAATCGACATCGACGTGTGCACTGTGATCGTCGGTGAAGGTGATGAAATAAGAGTTTCCACTGATTGAATTCGGGAGCGGCCCGCACATGTCTGAGTGTACAAGTTCTAGAACACGAGAGGCTCGCTTCCTCCCTCCTTTTGGGAACGGTTTGCGCGCTGTTTTCCCAGCAAGACATGCTTCACACGACACATTATCATCCCAAGCTCCGAGATCCAGCCCATCGACCATCCCCGACGTCCAAAGTTTCCTGAGGTCGGGAAAATTCAGATGGCCGAATCGGCGGTGAAGCGTCAGGATGTCGAGGCGCTTACCGGCCGGGGCAAGGGTCTTGGTTTTAAGCACAGAGGGATAGGAGAGGTTGGTGGACGGACGAGCATTCGCGAGGCGAAGCGCATAGAGGCCATCGATGAATGATGCCTCACACAGTGTCTTTCCACGCAGCTTGATGAGGCAGAGGCTGCCTTCGAACTCCAGCTTGACGCCGGGCATGGCCGTAAGCTGCCCGACGGATAAAAGCGAGCCAGCGAGCTTGGGAGCGTGTAGCGTGCGGGTGAAATGCATGGTATCAACACCAGTTGGAGTCGTGACGTACTTGCGCATTGTCCCAACACCAACAGCAAGAATTTCACTGTTGTCACCGAGCAAGATAGGGATAGGCTTCTTGAGGACGGTGTAGGAAATGAACGAGGAGCGATCCTTCTCGATGTGGCGCGACGCGCCAGAGTCCACGAAGAGCGCATCGGGCCGGAGCGCGTCAGTTGTCTGCTTCGTGAGAAGAACTTTGGGAGGGTTGTCGTCAACGTCCAAGGCGTCGAACGCGACTTGCGCAAGACGCAATTTCTCCTTCACCTGGTCCTTGGCGCTCAGCGAGCACTCACGCGCAAGGTGGCCTTTACCGCCACAGCCATAGCACGTCATCGACTTCTTCCAGTCATTGCCGCCACCGCCACCACGACCTCCACGTCCGCCTCCGCGTCCTCCGCGTCCGCGCGATCCTCCTCCGCTAGACGCGAAGTATGCCTTGAGAGCGTTGGCAGCTACTTCCTCGACGTGTGCCTTTGCAAGCGCAGCATGGTCTGTCTGCGCTTTAAGTGCGTGCTCTTCCCGCTGTTTCTTCTCGAGCGCACTGCGCTGACGTGTCTCCTCCTGCAGCAAGATCGGGGTAGCGGCGTGGAAAGTCATCGTCGCGCCAACAACGCCCAAAGTCTGAACGAGACCGGTGAACTCCTCCGGCAGGCTCTGGAGGGTAAGCTGGATGAGTTTGAAGTCGCTCACGCCGTCGTTCCCCCGTTTCAGATCGTTGGCGTATCCAAGCATTGTATCGAGGTGCTCTTGAAGGGGTCCAGACTCGACACCCTTGTACTTGATAGTTGCCAGTTTGTCGTGGATTGCAATCATCGACAGCATGCCCGTTGGCTCGTAGATGGCGCGCAGATTATTCCACATTTCTGCGGCGGTTGTGGCGTCCCTAATGTACGCCACCTGGTCGTCACTGACCATCTCGGTGATCCGACGCATCGTCTTCGCATTTCCTTTCTCCCAGTCTGCGTAGTCGGGATTGACGATCGTTGTAGCCACCGTGCCCGTCGCAGGTGGCACCGCGGGGCGCTGAACAACAACAGTAGGTAGGACGGCAGGCTTGGAGATGTACTGCCAGCGGTCTTCATCCTCAAGCTTGTTCCGAGCCTTGAACGAGAACGTCTTCCAGTTCTTGCTGTCGAGCAAATTGAAAGCATAGCGCGTAGCACTGGAAGTGTCTGGGGTTCCCATAACCTGTTGTAGTTAACGAGTTCTAGGTACGTCTGCGACCGTTCTCTTCAGACTAAATGTATTAATGTTACAATACAATTACTCACCTGCGACCGTTCTCTTCAGACTGAAGAGATCAGCCGCAGGTCTCTAGAACAAACACAACCCCCGCGTGTCGGTCCCCATCGGGACGCGACTGGACGCGAGGTCAACACTTCAACAACAACGTCCTCAAAACAACAAATAGAGAGGATGCGACAAAAGCAAGACCGAAAGCACTGGCAGATCCAAGTCGCGTAAATTAAAACCGTTCGCAAAGAGCATCCGGGCACGTGGTCGCGTTGGAATGATTTCGGCCCGCATCCGGCCCCCGGGCTGTTTGAACGATCCTTGACCTTCATCCTCACGAACCCGGGACAAAACCAGGGGAACAGCCAGCCAAATGCCTCAAATAACTGTGGCGAACTCAACCCGTGTATTTCCTGACCAAAAGGCTGCCTCTCACCTTGTTGCCCTCTCGATTTTGGATGCGAGTGTCGGTAATTTCGCTGCGACAGCGGCGGTGTGGGCTTTCGACCCACCCTCCTCAGATCAGGGATCCTTCGCGCTTGCTCCATCGCAGTTAAAAATCTCCCTCGTCAAGACCTTGAACGCGTATCCGCAATGGGCCGGTCAACTTCGGTACACGAAATATGTCGCTGGCGGAAATCATACCTCGCGATCTCGGCGCCTCGAAGTGGTCTATGGTACGTCTATGGATCCGGGGGTGAAGTTTATCACGGCGAGCTGCGATACTACTGTCTCAGCCGTATTTCCCTCGTTGGAGCAGCGCAGCTCTGGTCTGGGCGCGTTCGATGCCTCGCTTCTCGGCGTGGACAAATTTCTCCCTAACACCCCGGCCCTCGCGTCACACAGCAGCGGAGATTTCGCAGGCCTCCCCAGTTTGATTGCCCAAGTGACGGCTTTCAAATGCGGCGGGGTCGTCATCGCGCTCAAGTCGTCTCACCCCCTCGCAGACGCGCAAACGCTAACGACCTTCGTAAACGACTGGGTGGCCGTCAATCGCACCTTGGTGCAAAACCTCCCACCGCCCACCTTGAACCCCGTCTTTTCACCTGCAGCACTCGATGAAACGGCTTCCGGCGACATCGATGCGCCCTCCCCAGACCCCAAAATCCTAAAAATTGCGCACGAGCTGCCGATTCACAGGTACGACTGGTGGGCATCCGCAGACGAGTCTCCTGCTCCCGAATCGTCGAAAATACCTCCACACCTTGCGCCCATCGCGGACACTCTGGAGCTTGGCCCACCGCTGCCCTGGAATGAATGGGATGTGCAGGCGCCCGTGAGCAACTACCTTCTGCACTTTAGCGCAGAGGAGCTCACGCGCATCTGGACGGCGGCGTCCTCGCCGGGGGAGACTGTCAGCCGGTTTGACGCGCTCCAGGCGCACATCTGGGCTGCCATTATCCGTGCGCGTCAGCCCGAGGAGGAAGAAGCCTTCCACCTCAACTTCACCCTCGGCCTTCGGGACCGCGTCGTACCCCCACTCGGCGGGCACACCCTCGGCTCCCCCATTGTCCTTGCCCGCGCGAGCGCCACGAGCAAGACATCCCTCCCGCAGCTCGCGCGCATCATCCGCGGGACGCTCACGTCGTTCACCCCCCACCGCGTCAGCGCACTTCTGCACGAGATGGCCTTTGATGTCGACGCGCGGAGGATGTGGGCTGGGTTTATCGGGCGGCGGAATGCGATTGTGACGTCTTGGTTGCGGCTCGGGCTGTACGAGGTGGATTTTGGGGCGGGACGGCCGCGGTTCGTGCATGGAGTTATACCGGCCATGGATGGACTTATGCAGGTCATGGAGGCGGGTCCGGCGCAGAAGTCTGCCGGAGGGGCTTGGTATCGGGAAGGCGCCAGCGTGTCGCTCACGCTTGCGACGGAGGTGATTGAGAGGATCATCAAGGATCCCCTGTTCAGGAAATATCGGGAGTCCGAGTCTTAGGCAGGAATATCAATTTCCTCTTTGGGCTCCGGAGGTATTCGGCCGAATCCGCCTTGCTCAGTTCCCTCAAGTCAAGTCACCCTCGTCCAACTTTCCTCCCTCAATCTGGAACGCACGTATTCAGAAAAATCGAGAAATTGCTCGGCAACTATGTCCCCCGTTTCAAGTATACGAACCCAAGTTCACCAACGCACATACTGTAGAGTTTCATTCAATTCGGACGTCACAGGTCACAGGGTCCAAAATGTACGAACTTTTTCGGCCTGGTCACAGGTCACCGAGAGGATGTACGAATGTTCAGAAAAAGTCACAAATTTGGCGGAAAATGGCTCAAAATTCGAATTTTCGCGCGTGCGCGAGCACGCTTGATCGGGGAGGCCGCGGCGTTCTCACAAACCGGCATTTGTAACGTGATTGGCCTTTTTGCTTCCGCTTGTTGGATTCTCACGACGCGTTCCTCCTCTCACCGTCGCGCGCGGCAAATTCAGTAGGATGGAGAGGCCAAGTATGTCCTCTAATCCATCCCTGGGACTGCTACATCGTTACCACTGTCATTACTGTAGTGTGCCTCTGGGTTTCTGTTGTGATCTCAGGCCTTTTGGGGCTATGTACGAACTTTTTTTCGGTCACGGCCCGGTCCGCCAATGTACGAAAACTCAAGTTCGGACGGTCGGGTCACAGGTCACACTCGGGTCCGAATTGAACGAAACTCTACAGTAGCTCTCGGTCTCCTCAGCCCGGAGACCGAGAGACTGTCTCCCGGGTCGCCAGTTATTCGTATCCCATCCAGGCCGGCGGGCGTGGGTCCCAAAAAGCAGCCACGCCCTTCCCTCGTCATGTCGTTTTTCTCTGCGGGAGCTACCAAGACGGCAGAAGGATACGATAGACACCGTTTCAACTTCAAACTGATCTTGAAGATTAGTTACACATCTGCTGGTGTTAAGCCACCAGCATCTGCGAGGCCGGTCGCATACAGTAGTGAGAGAACAATAATGAAAGCGGGGATCTAACTTTCGCGTGGCAGAGATGATGGAGTCGGAGAGAGCATCGTTCAGATCGTCCATTCGATCTAAAACACCCTTCAGCGCTTGGAGCGAAATGCGGAATATCTGAGGATACTCTCGGGCCGTTGCGACGACACTAAGGATCTCCCGCGTTAAGATATGGAGTTGGCATCGAATTTCAAGTTCAGGAGCGTGAAGGCAAGGTCATCGATATACGTTAATAATGTGCATCGATCGCACTCGCAGATGGTGTACGTCGTTTACCTGTTTGTAGATAAATAGATGTCACGCTCAAATTGAGAAGTCCAAGTGGTCCAAGCGATCCAATGTATTCAAGCTTCGGTGGAGAATATTCTAGCCTTTTTGCACGGTGATAATTCTGGAAGAATGTCCAAAAATGGGAGTAATGGGCGGCGACCAAGCGGATGTAGTGACGGCGGGCATAGTGGACACACGAAAATTACGGAGGATGCGGCGAATACCTGAGAATAATTCTTATCCTCTCGCAGGCAAGTCCTTCCCTGCACGTTCGGCAAGCGAGATTCCGCGAGCGCGTCACGAGGTGGCCGACGGATGAGGCCATTCGGCCAGTTATCACCGCGAATCGTATGGTGCGCCGCGCCTCGTCCTCCATGCCTCCTGCTTCGATTGCAGCCCCCGTAGGAGCCTGACGATGATTTGCCGGACCTCGGGCATGAACATCGCCAGTACCTCGGGAGACGGATCCTCCGCGAGACATTGTTCCAGCACGGTGCGCAGATCTTTGGGCACGGAGTGGATGTCGCTGCAGGATACGGGTCATCAGCGCGCAGTCATAAGGAATGGCAGAGCGTAAGTACCTCAGATCTATTCGCCAATTCGCGAACGCTTGGATCGCGGCATTGAAATCCGTGCCTATCTGCACATACACATCGCTGACTTGTGTTTCCGACACTTGGCCAACGGACCACTGAGTCAACGTCTTCGTGAGGTCTTTTGTCGACAAGAGCAGGTTGCGGACTGCGGTGGGGACGTCGCCGGAATTGCGCTGCTCAAGCGAGATCGGTGAGTCTGACATGACGGCCAGGGAAGAAAGAGTAGTACCACGACATAGCCGCCTTGACTACTGTTGCTTGTGTTTGTGCTCGACGTTGAAGTCCGGGAGGCGGGGTGCGGATGCTGGTAGGACGCGTACATGGTGTTTGAGATGGTAGTACCCAGACAATCACCACAGGGGATTGGAAATGAAGTGGTGCCTGTGCGGTGGGAACCAGGGGCTTTATATATCCGCCGACATTCTAGAAAAGTTCTAGCTTCCTTCTCGGAGCACAGGCACGGATCTGAGCCATAATGAAAGATAGGACATGAGTCGACTGAGATAAAACGATTGCGACCAAATAGTCAGCATCGCAACTCCTCCAGATCTGCGCAACTGTCATCGGAACACTGATGGTCTCCCTGTTTTCTTCCTGTTCACCGCCTCACTCCATGTGCCTTTTTTGCTGGTACCGTTTCAACTGCACACACCTTGTGGTCCAAATATTGTGGGACCGCGCCAGTATAATTTTCCTCCACGCTGCAATCTCAAACCTTTTTCTCGACTTGAGCTGATGAATGTGCTTCCGACAGGCACCAGTCCCAAACCGTGCTTAAACAGCGTGCGCCGATGCGATTGCACGCAATGCGCGGTGAGATCTCCGTCCAGCGCGTTCATGACTTGCATGAACATTCACTGACTTCTTCCAATCGGAGCCATGTAACCGCGACTGCACACGCATCTGCCTGCTCTGTCCAACGTCCATCTTCTGGAGGCACACAATGATAGATGGTCCAAAGAGTGCTGGAACAGATGAATGCGAGTGCGACTTGGACGTGACTCGCTCCATCCTTCATCCATTGGAACCTGATTTCTGCGCGCTTCAATTTATGTCTTCAATTGAATAATCCTCCCAAGAATATCGGCCGTTCCGTGCTTGCTCTGCCTGTTGATGAGACGGACACTTTGTCGCAAGAGATTCGATTTCGCCGAAGAAAACTAGTCAGCAGTTGAAAGCCCCGTAGCAGCATTCCCATCGAGGTAGATGAATTGGGCAAGAGATAAGCGGATGGAATCGAGGGACGTTGCTTGAAGGAAGAGCTTCATTCGTACATAGGCAACCCGATCTACTGTACATACGAAAAAAGTAGTCCATCCAGCGTAAGAGGGAGTGTAAGGCACCTCGTAAGGCGACGTCCCACTGCTCTGGGCGCCACCGAAATAGATGCCTACAGTATCGCTCTCCCCTCGTCTTAGCAACTCTGCAGAAGGTGTGGAACGCCGAATGCGGAGTGAATAAAGAGGGTGTAGAGGTGGGAATACGCCGTGGAGGAGGGGAAAAGTTGAGGAAAAGCTAATGGAGGCATACTAATAAATTTATTTGCCAGAGGAAAATGCAGTGGTGGTGGTCGGAGGAAGGCAAGAAAATTTTCGTTCGCCGATTGATCCGCTTTAAGAAGCATCCACAGCCACTGATCGTCTAAGAGGAGCTAAAGGGGATCCGGGCCGACTTTCGTCAAGCGCTTCCAAGGTTTAAAAAAATTACCAATAATTCAACGCTGCGGTGGCCATGCTTCTGGGACCAAGAAAAATGCACTCTGAACCAATGTACACATAGCCAGAAAAAAAATTGAACCCACGAGGAAAAATCAGTTGAACCAAAAACCGTCTGCGTTAACTTCAGTGAGCTGGGAACGCAAAGAGGGCAGATTTGGAACGAATGAACTTTCTGGGAGCTTTGAGGGTTTGAACAGTTTTATCCCCGATCCGTCGAATGTACATAGTAATAAACTCTGGACTGAGTATCGAGCAGAATTGACTTGTTTTGCAGCTGGGTATCCGGACGAGTTCGTACTCAGCAAATGAGGCATCGCTCCGGACGAACCTAGAACCCCAACACATCAATATCTAAATCGTTTCCCAAGATCTGACCTCAGGCATTAAAAATTGAGCGTTTGGAATTATTCTAAAATTCAACATCCCTGCGGGGTACAAACGTGCAAAAAATGCACTTACTTAAAACTAACGCTACACTACAACGGATACAGAAATGACCACCCAGCTACAGTTACGACACAACGTAGAAGTCCCTTTGTTCGCCAACAACGTACACAATTTGGATTATTCCTAACCTCTAACCCGCTGATGGGGTAGCTGGAACGGCACACCCAACATGCGGAATATCTCCTCCTCAGTCTCAGACGCCACAATATTTCCTGTCCACCGCCATCAGAAGAGAATAAAGAAAGGATAAAAAATAAACCAACCCGTGTTCGTCTTCACCGTGCGATTCCTCGGGTCGCGAACGACGCCCGCAAACAAACCCTTCTGATTCAGCGAATATCCAAGACGGTTGGCCTTCAAACGCATCGAACGATTAAACTGTGGGGTTTCGGGGTTATGGGGTGCGCGACTAGGAAAAGGTAGCGGGCGTACAATATCGTCCCCGGTGTAATACAACAGGGCCGCTCCTCGCGACTTCCAGGGAACCGTCAAAAAGTCTATTCGGCGGCGACGCGACCCAAACTGCGGAAGGCGGCAGAGCCCACGATAGATGGCCTCGTTGTCAAAGGCATTTTCCGGAAGCGCCAGATCCTCCGTGATGATATTCTTCTCGTGCAAGGCCTTCAAGAGGTAGTGGAGGATACCCTCATGTGTCTTCCCATCGTCAGGACACCGGGTAATCATGATATCGATGTCGCCACAATCCGCCTTGCCGCTGTCATGTTAAAAAAAAACCCTGAGCACGGTGGAGAACGAACGGTTAGGAAGCGAACCGTCTGTAGCTGCCCATGATCTCGACTTCGAGTTTCGCGTCAATCTCCAGTGCTTGAGAATAAAATTAGAACTGGGAAAATGAAGAGAGGAAGGGAAATACCGATCGGTTTGATAAGCTCAAAGAGCGCTTGCGCTTCTTCTCGAGGCATGCGGTCGTTAATATCTACACACAGAATCGGTCAGAAAACCATAACTTTGTGTCATCGATATAGACTCACCGTCGTAAAATTCAATACCAATTTTCTGAGCCGGGGTCAGCGTAACACCGCCCTTGCCAGCCTTGAGGTCTTCGAGGCTGCGACACCCAGCCGCATACCACTGATACGCGGTCTGTTGGCCTATAGGAACGGTCAACGACGCGTCAGAAAAACTGTACAGGACACATACCGACTCCATATATCCCTTGGAATATCTTCCTGATCTGGACGTCGGCGGTGTTCTCATACCCGATTCGTCGTAGATCCCCAGTCTCGACAATTTCCATGATCTACAGTGCCGTCTATTGAGCCAGGGCCGGAAATGAAGGAGTCGCGACAAGGAACCTTGAGTGCGGTCTTGTGAGCGACGCCTGGAATTTTCCTCGCCTCGCTGTATGACCTGATCGGCTTTGGGTGCTTTCGAATCGGACGCAGGGCTGAAGAGCGAAAGATTAGAGAAAATCCGGAAATCAGGATGACACTTGCATTTGGTATACGAATAAGCGCGCCAGTGATTATCCATACCCGGCTTCGCTCTATGTAGGTGCATCAACTCTTCCAACTGAAACTGAATGAACTTTGTGTTAACTTGAACAGATGACGAGAGTACCTTCTTCGCGATGAACTCGTTTGGACCGTTCTTCAGTTGAGCCTCCTTGCTGTCACAAGTCCAACCCTGGGAACGGCGGTTAGAATAAAGAAGCCGACGCGACCGTATCAACATACGCTCTTGGGCGGAGGTCCAGGCTTCTGGGCCGTATCGTCATCCGAGTCCGAGCCGGGTTCATCTATATCGGTTTCATCCTCGTCTTCTCCAGCCTCGCCGTGGCGAGACCACTGTAAAGGTTGGAAGCAGAAAGATGAAATAAACGGTGCATCTCACGGCATTGTCTCGATCGAATCTCGCTTTGGCGTAGAATTCGGCCAAGGGGTCGTCAGTAGCCTCCATTTTCACGAGTGAGGACGAAGGTCCGTCAGTCCGTGCCTCGAGGCGTGGGGATGACGGCGGAGAGGGGAGTGGGCCGACTTGGGGACCCTGCTTCTCGTCATCTTCCTCGTCCTCCGAATCGTGGATGGATCGCTTGCGCTGCATCGCCCTAACCACGCGATCGATTAGCTGACTCCTGGTACGGGACGCGCGGGACGTACGAAACGCGGCTCCGGTCGGCAACAACAGCCCGTTCCTTGCCCTTCCCACTGCGGAGGGGGACGTCGATCGGGGGAATCCGAGTTGAATACGCCGCATAGTCCCAGAGAGGTCCTAGAGCTCCCTCCTGACCGGACACAACCCAGTTCCATTTGACGATGGGAATATGGTCCGGGACTTCGCTTATTTTCTTTAGTCCCAGTGCTCGGAGCATGGGCCCCTGAGACGATGTTTCCGAGATTATGTGGGTAACAAGCGCAGGGTCGAAGACAGGGAAGAGATTGCCACCGTGTTGCACGATCTGAAAATAAAGTCAATCGAGGGAAACTGTCGGGCGATCACAACTCACGAGGTCCATGCGGCCTCTTGTGGCATCCGAAGCCCAAGTCATATCGCCACCGGTATAAAATATATTCATGCCTTTGAGGAATTGTTGGCGTCGCTTCGCCGATGGATCAGGAGGCTGTTCGAGGAGCATTTGCGCAAAGTCCTTTGGATACATCTTGATTTTCTCCTTCTTCTTCCCCTTTTTCGGCGCTACCGGCTTTGATTGCACCACGGGCTGAGGCTTGGGCTTGGGCTTCGCGCTCGCCTTGACAAGTTTGCGAATCGGCGGAGGAGAAGAAGGGCGAGATGACGATGACACCGATATTATGGATTCATCCCCAGAAATGGTGCCGCCGTGGCATGGTGCAGAGACTTTGGGACTGTCCCTGGCACGACGGGGTAACTTTCCATCGCGTTTCTTCGCATGCTGTGCCATCCTCTCCTGCATCTGCAGGAACGTGCTAGATTCTGCCTTGACCTTTGGGTGTTCCGCCCCGACCTTTGGTTGTTCCGCCCCAACCTTTGGCGGTTCGGCCCTGACCTTTGGCTGCTTCGCCCGGGCCTGTGGCTGAGTAGACGTGGCTTCTGGCTCGAAGCGGCCGACGAGGACAGAGAAGTTGGGCTCTTCGATCGGAGAGTCGATCGAAAGGTCGATGGTTTCAGGAAGTGGGACTGGAGGAATCTTCACCGATGGGCGAATAACTTTGCTCAAAGGTTTGGGTTTTTTCGACGGTGGCTTTTTCGAGATAGGTTCACTGACGCAAATGCATTCAACACGAACACTGGACAATGAGATGGGTCACTTACGGAGAGACTTCGATAGGCGATGATGGCACAATGCTCGCATCGATTGCGGTTTTCTTCCGGGCAGGTTTATCCGGCTTGGTGGGAGACTCCTTTCGCTTCAAAATAGCTAAATTGTAATCGGAAGAGAGATGTGGAATGGAAGCCGGAGGAAGGGTTCGTATTGGAATGGAGACATGTCTCGGCGGAGAGGCTCGAACGAATATTGGCGAAGAAGGATGGTCGCTGAAAAACTTGAGTCTTGTGGTGTTAAAAGGCATATTTGTGACACTGACACTGGTTGTGCGTCCTCAACGATGGACGACGGAATAAATGCGAAAGTAGGCTCCTTGGGCGTCACGCTTTATCAGGAATCAGTGTCAATAGCTTTAGTTAGTGGAAGAGCGACCTCGGGAGGTCACGGCGTGTTGATAGATTCGAAGATTCACGATACGACTGTTCCGGAACGAGATTCGAGGGTGTGTTGTCGAAAGAAATACTATCGAAAGACGCAGGGCCCAGGGAACTTCAAGCACCCAATTACAGTTCTGCGAAGATTCGAAGGAATGTGGACGGTTACCTTCGCGCCTTGGCCATCCTCTCCAAAAACTCATCCATGTCGTCCTCGGGCTCATTCATTCGCTGATCTTGTGCCTTGAAGAAGGCGTCGATGTCCATGACACTGCACTGTATCGCTAAGGGCGAATTAAGGAAGCCTTTGAGCGGACTATTGCGGACCCGCTGTGGCAGGAGGAAAGCAGCTTGTGACTCAACGTGTCTGCCGAGTCACACAAGGTCCGCTTTTGGAAAATGCCATCAGATGGAGAAAACGCGTCGCGTCGAACGGTGGGTACCCGATAGTGGCTGTGAAAATCTCAGACGACTGCATTCTTCGTAGATCACATTCATGACATGTTCTTCTGTCTTGTCAACATCAAAACGGGCAATATGTGCTGTTAGTGAACCTGAACTAGTAGGCTCTGGTCCTTGGATGAGCACAGTGAATTCACTAACACACAACACTGAGTTGGTTACTTATACTCCCCAAATACTATGTATTCCTTGATTTAGGACAACCCCAAGCCGTAGTAAGCGGTTGATTTGAATTTTGGACACTAGCACTAGTTCTACTACTTCTTCTTCAACACAATGCTTGTACTCCTTGCTACCTATGCTCTTTGTGAGTTTTGGCTCAAAACATGACTCCAGAGGCTAAAGGTGGCTGTGGGAACATGCTCCACCAAAATGTTCCAGAAGCTATTTATGATGGTAAGATGGCGAATTGCGAGTTGAGATTCAGATATCGCAAGAGATGGCAGGGCAAGGTGTAGCTGCAGCCATGAACATGAGCTCAGATTTGGGATAATTAACAAGTTCAGTTGATAGGAGTATCACTACTTATCCGTAGATTCCTCAATGAGCTCACCAAGGTCTCTTTGTATTGGGTTGACGGCGGTTTAACCAAGAGGTTTAATTAAATGATCGTGACCATCAACATACTCTGGTTTGCAAATGAGGACACAATGGTTTTCTATAATTTGGACATTTCCAACCGCGGGAGCTAGGAATGTTCACGCATATGAGCCTCGAGGAATATATTAGACTAGGGAGCATAAGGAATGATAAATTGACCAATTTAACGAGGAAATGTGTTGGTGTGTTATATCCGAGTCCTGAGGGGCGTGGATATGGCCAGCTGACCAGTTGGAGAGTTCCAGAGAGTGAGTCAGAGGTTCCAGTTAGGACCGGAGTGACGGGTCCAGAGGAGATGACCGGAGGTACTGGATGGCACAACACCACTGGGAGATAAGGGCGAGCATATATTGCTTGGTATCATTGTCGGACAAGAGGGACTTATTAAATAGTAAAGTCCGTTATTGGGTAGGCCAGGGAGCATGTGCACTTAGCAATAAGTAAAGTCTGTAAGTGGATGAGGAAGTGACACACATATGACATCCAAAGACAATAAGTAAGAAGTTGGAGAGGGCAGCAGATAGATGGGAAATACTCAGTAATCCTTCATTGCATAAAGCCCGCTCCGGGATGGAGTCCCAGAGTCTCCAACTGGCACGACTGGCTATTAAAACAGTTAGAGAAGGGGAAGAACCTCCCCGTCTATAGCATAATCATCCATCAATGGATTCTGGGACCAAAACTCAATATAAAATGATGCCCTACGGCAGATTGGTGGTGCACCTGGGTAATAAAGTCTGGGTAGCCCATGCACAGTGGATATAACACATGAGTTGATCAATACTAAACACAGGTCACTCCTAGGAAGGAAGGATACCTGGGTGGAAACCCACTCACCCTTTGAGGAGGGGAAACACTAACAGAGAGAGATAACCGAGAGAGTTTGAATCGTTTCGTATATTTGAGCTCGAACGGACGTAGTGGTAGAAGACAAGAAAAGAAGTGATGTATGTGATTGATGTAAGTAAGCCCGCGGGTTTACACTGCAAACAGAATCCGAGTCTGACAATTTAAAGGAGAGATGGACACCATTGAACAACTTCTACCCGATCATGTCAGCCTACAGACCGGTAACTGAACTTATAGATGGTTCGACTTTCTGACGGCGGTGCGGCAGTGGATTGGATTGTATTGAAATAGGTTGAAATGTACATAGAAATGATCAATCGAATCCTTCCGGGATCGGCCACTGGCAGTAGACCTGTCCGTCGAAGCTCACAGCACACGAGCATGTACTGTCATCGACGTGGGAGTTGGTACATCGGGGATAGTGGCCATATCGATGAAGGCAGCAGTCAGTCGATTGAGGGTTTGCAAGCAATTGAAACATCTGTGGCGAAGACACGGGTAGCTGCTAATGAGTTTTAAAAGGACGCAAAATATAGCCAGACGGCGGTGCCTTGGTGTAGCGCCGTCTCAACTTATTTTGGTCAAGCCTTCAATCTTCTCTCTCATACTAGATATTCGACAGCTTTAATTTGAAGATTGCCGCTTCGGAAACTTTGTTGCAAACACGGCGATCACACGGCAGGTTTGATCCCAACACTCGGATTCGACCTCCGACAGATCGCATCGAACCTTGGACCCACAACTAACCGAGGAAGTAAAGGTATTGAGCAGTATCTAAAGGCTATCTCCTCCGAAATATTGCCTTGCTCCAAATTAAGGTGTTTCTCTCTCCAGAAGAAGTGTTCCACATTGCTGGATATACCGTGACCACCCGAACTTCGAGTCCTGGTCTCAGCTGGGGTCCAATCTGCCAGGGTGTGCCGCCCCTATCCGGGAAGCTTACGGAAATTGGGCGTGCATTTCCCACTTCGAGTCACTGGGAATCGCTGGTATTTTTGGTCTTTCCTTCGCGGGACTTGTATCGATGGAAATTTGGTTGGCTCATTGGCGCCTATCGGCGCTCAAATAAATCAAGAACAGCACTTTTACCGCAAAGATCGATTCCATAGGCTCCCCGTCAAGATCGGCAACTTGCGGGAAGGGCTTTAGGGCTTCCCTAAACCACGACTATCCTCCGAGTTTCCACTCCCGTTCCCAGCACGATGTCAGTTCCTCTGGACCAAGACCCCTGCTGCCCCGGCGCCGCCCTCGATGAGGATCCTGACCGCGAAAGCGCATTCCCCGGAGCCGAAATCGAGGACCCAGAGTTCGAGGAACTCGAGGACACAGAGTTTCCGACCTATTTCTCTGAACGAAACGGCCGGCTCTTCCATTCCCATGGTAGCTCGCCGTATCCCCTCCCAGTCGATACTCCCGAGCAGGAAGTAAGTACACCGATCTGTCGATATACTTCTGTACAGTGATTGACTCCTCACAGCGTCAGAACCTTCAACATGAATTATTGCATGGGCTGATCGGTGGCCACTATCCGGATTCTTCTCCAGTGGAAGAAATCTTGGGAGCTCCGGATCCTCAGAGAACAAAGTATGTGCTGGACCTCTGCACCGGTACGGGGAAATGGTATGTGCTTATTGGACATTTTGAAAATTTGAGCTCAAGACTGTCCGCAGGACGATGGAAATGGTACGTGTTCGCTCTTCCTCCGGTCATTTTAATTCATTTCTGGCAGGCCCATGCGTTGCCTCACGTTGCCTTCCGCGGGCTAGACATCGGTTGGCATCCATCTCTTCTTCTTGTCGCTCGCCCCACTGAATGACCTCAAGTCCCCATTGCTACGCGCTACCCACATCCCAATGTGCAGTTCACGATGCACGATGTGAACACCCCGGCCGTCTGGAGTGCGGGGACCTTCGACTTCATCCACGCACGTTCTATCACCATGGCGGTATTTCGACCCACCCCCGCATGCCTCGTCCCCTGACACTCACCCACAGGTGACATCCTACCCCACCCTCCTCACCGAAGTCGCGCGCCTCCTCCGCCCCCGCGGTCTCTTCCTCTCTGGCGAATGGGGCCGCTTCCCCGTCTTCCATCAGGCCTACGCGCCCCAAACGCCCGCGACACACATCCCCGGCCTCACCGCCTTCTTCGCGCACCTCCACGCCGCCCTCACGGCCCGCGGCCTGCACCCCATCACCCCGCCGATCGCACCCCTCCTCGCGCACACCGGCGCCTTCGACGAGATCTCGCCGCGGGAGTACTACATGCCCATCGGAGCCTGGCATCCCGAGCCCGCGATGCAGCGACTTGGGCTCGCATTTCGGGAGGTGTTTTTGCGCTACATGGGGAGCGTGCGCCCGATGCTCGCGGAGAGCGGGGTGGTTCCCACCGATGAACTGGACGAGGTGTATCGGCGGGTGGAACAGGAAGTGCAAGAGGTCGAGGGCCTGCTTTCCGTCTTCCACACCGTCCATGCGCGCAAGATTTAGCCACCAAAAGGAGTTGCTGTATCGAGACAAACACGGAGTGAGGCAGAGGCCTCGCGATCGATGCATTGACCACATGAATGAATGTCGCAGCCAATAAAATACATTGAAGACCCCGTGTGTAATAAATGACCAGAAACATCAATTATAATGCAGGGCTCAAGAAACACCTCCCCAGACGCCGAGGCCTGTGAAGAACGCACCCAGTGACACCACTGCGCCGACGTATGCGGCGCCTTGCACACCCACCCGAGGCAATACAATCGGTGCATGAAGCACTGCGAGCAGCAGGTGCGTCGCCGCTGCGAGGGTCACGAAACCCCAACGCCGGAGAGGATTTGACCCATACAGTGAGGCACCGAGGATAAGGAAAAGCCCGATGGACAGCAGTAACGAGTTAACGCGCTGGAGACACGGAATAAATGCCGGAATACGCTTTCGTACACATGAGCATGTGACATTGCGGGGAAGAAAGGAAATGGACTAACTATAAGCGGAAGGCCAAAGACGTCCTCGAGCTCCTCGCGCGCTTTGAGCGCTACAAGCTGTTCGAGGTCGTAGTCGAGTTCGCTGTCGGGATCCGGGTCCGGGCGATGCGAGGTGAGAAGCGGTGTGCGTTCCGTCTCACTCATCGGTGTAGACGTGGAGGGTCCAGGGAGAACGAGAACGTCACGATATAGAGCCAGGCCCGCGTAGCCCTGATACACGCCTGTGACAGCGTCCGCAAAAGCCCAGCCGAGGGCTGCCCACCAGACGCGGCGGAAAGCGAGGTCGTGCCAGGTTGGGTACGTATACACCGCGTGGTGGTGGACTAGGAGTAGGGTGAGGGTGAAGAGGCGTGCGACGGTAGAGAGTGCCGTGTGCAGGGTGGTCGAGAGGAGAGTGGCGGGAAGGGGAAACGGAATGATGATTGCAGCTATTGTGTAAATGGGGCTGCGAAGGAGGTGGGAGAGAGAATAAAGTGCGACCGAGGCAAGGATCTCGGGGAAAGGGAATGGGAGGATCGCCGGGTATGGATAGGTCGGCGAATAGGGCTTTGGACAGCGGTACGCAGCATAAGGGAGGCTCGCAAGTAACGCGAAAGCGGTCAAAGCGGTCAAAGGCGCCAGTGTGTACAGGGAAACCAGGCGGGAATATGAACCTGTAGCAAGGGATTAGGATGACTGCAACAAAACGAAAGTCAATGACCTCTGTAGAATCCTTGCTCCTCTAGTAGGAACTCCTCCTCCTCTTCCCAATCGACATATTCCGACCGTACTTCATCGTCCTCTGGCACCTGATTTAGGACGCCTCTGTTGTCGCCGACCCGAAATCTTTCAGGACTAGAGTGGAGAGTTGAACTTGCTGCAGACATCGTTGTGTTTGGAATCCAAGAGCATAGAAGTGATCGCAGAGCCTTTAGAAGGGTAAGAGAAAATTCGGCGTCATTATTCGGCAATTGTGAGTGATCGGCCCGGACTTCGGAGGCTTTAAAAGTTCTTGCCACGGGTTGCGGTTCAATTGCGGTTGGCAGCTTGGCTGGCACAATGTAGGTTGGCAGATCTAGAGTTGTTCACAGCTCCTCTAACTGGGTTGTTCCAGCTTCTTGCGGTACTATGACTGGTCGTGGAAGTCGGAGGTCAAGCCAGCATCGAAGACGTAAATTACGTTTGCAATAATCCAAAATTACTCGCGCTTTCGGCCGCGCAAGGGCCATTTAGTAGCGAGCTCCTCATTTTTTCAAAGCCATGAAGGGCTATTACTATTGAGCGGAGGAGGATTTAGCAGCTCAAAATCACGCGACAAACTTTCCCATGGTTGAACTTCCTCGCAATGGCCACGGGAAGAAGGCCGCTGTGTACTAAATCCCATGGTTCAGTTCAACGCTCAATGCTCTTCCACGCAAAGCGACTGTCGACATAGTGAATTTGAGGAAGGTTAAGACTTAATTCAAGTCATGTTCATCCATTTGACGGGCGTGAGCAATCTAGCAAAATACAACATTCAGAGTTTGTACAACCTCTGCTCTCCTCCCTGGCTCAGCAGCAGACGGTTTTTCCTGCGGTAATACACAAGCAGAAGGAGACAGCCAACGGAGGTGAAGAGCAAGAGCGCAGCGTTCGTCCAATGGCCAGTGGGGTAGCCCCTCTTGGCCTCGTCGGCTTTGTATATCCAGACACCGACGATCTGGCCGGGGGCGCCAAAGGAGACGTTCAGCGCAATGGCGAGACCGACGGTGGTCGTTGAGAAGACGTTAGAAGAAATCCATCCGAGGAGGGGAGGAATAGATGCGAAGGAACCGGCGGCACCGATGATGAGGCAACCGTAGCGGTGCTGTAAAACGAACGTGAGGAAGGATTGACAGAAGAGGTCATGTTTGATTCACCCAATAAGCAGTAGGCGGCAGGGCAGCCGAGCCGATGAAACCAATCGCGCCAATAAAAGAGGCAGCGGCTGTGTGAAGGCCTCGTCTGGAGAATCATTTAGCTTGTCATTGTCCGAGGCTAGAGGGAGCGTCCACTTGCGTGTTCGTACGGTCGGCAGACCAAGAAATGAAGATCGTGAAGACATAGGCAATTGCGTAGGGAGGAACCGTCATTAAGTTTGCTCTCAAAGATTCGAACCCCAACCCAGCAACAATCGAGGGTGTGAAGAGCGATAGGCTGGAGAACGGCGGTGAGACACCGAAGTAGAGCTGAGCGTATCGGGTGAGATTGGAAGTTCAGTTTGAAGGTCAAAAACTTGCAGCATAGTGGGCATATAGCCGCCAGGTCGTTAAAGTTTCTTTCACGTCAACCCAAGACGCAGATCGGCTGCTTCCGAGAGACCCTTGACCTCTAAGACGCTGTTCCGCAAGTCGCTTTTCGTCTTCGTTGAGCCAGCGCGCGGTCTCTGGGTAGTCTGGCAGCAAGAAGAACACCAGAACCGAAGACAGGCAGGACGGAAGGCCCTCTATACTTCATGTTAGAAATACAATGTTGAATCAACCATCGGCACTGACCAAGGATAAAAAGCCAACGCCAAGCAGACAGTCCACCGGCCCTGTTCATGTGTCCTACACCGAATGCAATCGCACCACCAAACGCGCCGGCCAGAGTTGCAGAGGCGAGGATAAATGCGGCTCGCACGGAACGCTCCTCCGTTCTGGAATATAATATGAGCTCGATGCGAAGGTTTTCAAGGTGTAAACCCACCGGTACCAAAACGTCAAGTAATAAACCAGACCCGGGAACAGTCCTGATGATGTTTTTGAGGTGAGATGCGTTTCAACAAGTGAAAGACTGCACTCACCAGCCTCGAAAGCTCCCAGAAGGAAGCGGACGGAAGCCACGGAGCCATAGCTCTTAGTGCCGCCGAGTCCCATGGTTAACGCTCCCCACGAGAACATGAGGAACGCAATCCAGCGCTATGGGTTGGGGGTAAATCATAAGTGACACAAGCACTAGCGAAGCCACTGACACTTGGGCTCAATCTCTTCAGCATCATGTTGGCAGGGACTTCGAACATAGCATAAGCAATCAAGAACACCATTAGAGCGATACTGGCGTGGAGTAAGAATCCCGTTGGTATGTATCCACACATTCATTCACGCACGTATATTGCAAGTTCGTCATGTGCGTTTCAGAGAGCAAGTCGTTGTGGGTCTCAGAGTTTAGGATTTTGGCATTGCCTGAGGTAACCCGATGTTGAGACTTTTCTTTGGCTGGATTGAGCTTACCGATATTCGACCGATCCAAATAACACAACAAATAAATTGCCGCCGACAGAGGAATGATTCGTATGTCCTGTTTCCGAATGAGAATGGCCTCGGCCAATGGATCGACCTGGGAGCCTGTTTGCGACTGGGCCTCGACATCCTGGAGGGTGCGTTGGGAGGGAGGCTCTGGGAGAAATAGATTCACAAACCTCCTTCGCGTACTCCAGCTCTTGCGCAGACTTCTCTGTCTCGAGATCTTGCTTGGCCGTGGACGACATGGTTTGAGGGGGCAGCGACAAGACAAAAGAAGCCTTGGCCCGGTCTATTTATGAGTTTCGCGAGAGACAGACACGCGGTTGACGGAACTTACCTACTTTATTTCCCTCTGGGGTTAAAAGTTAAACTGCTTGAAGGCTGCTTCTTCGGTAGAAGCTGGTAAGTAGGCGAATCAGCAGGTAACATTTTCCGTAATGGCCGGTCACCTCAGACCGCGTACGCGTTGTGGAGAAGTCTAGATCGAGATAGGACCTAAGGCTCAAACCTAGTCAGACTCCCAGCAAGTATTGACACGCTTCATGGCGCCAACTTGAAAGGGAACCAAGCGCGCAGTAGTGCATAGTATGAGGGGTGTCAGTTTCTTGGGGCCTCGGAAAACGGAACAGCAGCTCGGTTCGAGTACATAACACTGATCGCCAGAAGTCAGCTGATTGCGCTTTATTGCAGTCCTATTGCGCCCGGGTAAAACGAGAATTGCGCAGAGGTACAAAAAGTGAAGACAAGAAGATGATTGCCCTGATACCCTCCCTGACTCGTGGCAGAAGGCAGTTACCTTCCATCGTTGGAATCCTGTTATAAATTAGCCCGATTCATACACTCAGCCATGAGGGTACACCCGTTCGCCAACCATTCAAGAGGATATCAAGTGGGGGCCCGGCGCGCTGGGCTGCGGGGTGTTCCGATTTTCCCACGTGGTGCGCGGGATAACTGTTTTTCCTGCGATCTACGCAGTGGCTGTCCGGTGGGAATCAACGTCGTACTAGACTTCAAACATATTTACCTCTCCAAGCCCGACAAGACGATTTGATCAGGCAAGTGCGCGAGGGTTGCCAAGATAAAAAATCTCCGCGTGCCAATACACCACCCTCGCGATTGCGAAATTTCGGACGACTCGAACCGCAATTCGAAATATGTAGTCAAGAGTTTTCCCGTTAGATCGTCATCTACCAGCCCAATTTCGAGTTGTGGTTGGTTCACCTCACCCAAAATCTGGCAATCGCCGGGGTGTACCTGCTCGGTGCGAGAAGTCAAGATGAATAGCATACGCACAGGACGGCGCAAAGGAACGCAAGGATTGGGGACGTACCGCCAACAAGTCATTCAGACCGGAGGAGCGATTGACCGTTGACGAGCACACGGATATTCAAACAACACTTTGGGAACTTGTGCTCGACCAGTGTCGACAAAGACTTCCTCAAGGTTGTTTCGAGGTGCGATCTCGGCGGTGTATCAAGGCTCCCAGTCCAGACAATAAGTCGGACAACCAAACAACGAGCAGTTCAGTTGTCACGATAACGTCTTGCTGAAGTCGAATCCGGGTCGAAAAGAGGTTCAAGCTGAACAGAAGCAGTCTTGGACCGAACTGCGAGGAATTGGTTCTGTATGCCGGTGCTGAGCAGTGATGAGACAGTCCAGAGGAGTACAATTTTCGGGAGTTAGTCAACAAAAAGTTTGCCAACACTCCTACCCATTCCTCCTGGTATTGGAAGAAATTGTGTTCGTGGTTTGGAAGAAGATAAGAGTAAGCACAGCCACTGATTCGCAAAACTGATGGATCGCCCATCGATCCGAGTTGCCGAGCCCCTATTAATTCAGCTTGCAGTTCTAAATGTCCAGCGCAAGTTGAAGGATTACACGTTACATCCGTATGGTACTTGTACAACAAATATAGGACCCGCACATTGCGGTAGCTACAGTAGTCGTCTACGCGTTCAAGAGTCATATTTGTCCTTCAAGTAGCTGGGTAGTGCGATGGAGATGGCGGAGCATTTAATTCGTCAACCCATCCACATGCCCCTTCTCGCTCGCCTCGTCGCCCGGGATATCGTCGAGCTGCATCGTTATAAGTAAGCAAGGCTACATTAAGGAAGGTGAAAAGGAACGCACCCGATCCAAATCCGTGAGACACTCCCCAATGATCTGAACCGCGCGCAGAAGATCCGCCTCCTCAATGACCAGTGGCGGCGCAAAGCGCACACTAAGAGGCAGCATCAGCTTGCTAAAGTACGCAAAAGAAAAACAAGACCCACATATTCCCATGCGTCGGCTTCGCCAACACCCCCCGGCTCTTCAGCAGCAAACAAAACTGCCACGCGCTCCTCGTCTTCTCGCCTGGCAAATCCTCGTTGATCACCACCGCGTTAAGTAGTCCCCTCCCCCGCACGGCCTTGACTCGCGGGGACTTGAGAGCGACGACGCCATCGCGGAAGAGCGCGCCGAGGGCGGTGGCGCGGGCGGCGAGCTGCTCGTCGACGAGGACGCGGAGGGCGGTGAGGGCGACGGCACAGGCGAGGGGGTTGCCGCCGTACGTGCTGCCGTGCTCGCCCGGCTGGATGCATAGCATGATGTCCCGGTCGGCGAGGACGGCGGAGACAGGATACACTGTAATTGTATAAGAATCATGTGCAAGAAGTAAAAAGAAAGAGGAATGTACGGACCCCCGCCGGAGAGCGCCTTGCCCAGCAGGACGACGTCAGGGCGCACGCCGTCGTGCTCGCATGCGAGCATCTTGCCCGTGCGGCACAGCCCCGTCTGAATCTCGTCGCAGATGAGAAGCACGTTGTGTTTCTTGCAGAGGGCGTGCACTTGCGTGAGGTAGCCCGAGTCGGGGACGACGATGCCAGCCTCGCCCTGGATGGGCTCGATGAGGAACGCGGCGACGTTCTTGCCATGGAGCTCGAGCGCGCGCTCGACGTCGGGGAGGTTATTGAAGCGGATCGTGCGGACCTCGTTGCCGTCGAGGAACGTCGGGCCCACGCCCTGGAGGTACGGTCCAAAGCCTGTCCGGCTGTCGGGGTCCGTGCTCATGCTGCCAGTTCTCGATATTCAGTATTTACTTGGAAGTAAAAAACGACGCCCACCTGATAACACCCAGCGTCCTTCCATGGAAATTGCCCTCCACGCTCAAGATGATCGCCTGGCCCTCCGGCACGCCCTTCTTCATATATGCCCACTTGCGCGCGAGCTTCAAGGCGGTTTCGACCGCCTCCGCGCCGGTGTTCATCGGCAGGACCATCCCGTACCCGAACATCTCCGTGATGGTCTGCGCGAAACGGCCAAAGACGGAGTTGTAGAACGCGCGCGAGGAGAGGGTGAGCTTGCCCGCCTGTTCAACGAGCGCCGCGACGATGCGCGGGTGACAATGGCCCTGGTTAACCGCGCTGGGAAGAATGGAAGGGTTACCGGACCGCTTCAAGATGCTTTTTGGGAGAAAAAAGATACGAACGAATAAGCCGAAAGCATATCAATGTATTCTTTGCCTTCGGGGTCCCATACTCTACAATAGACGGTAAGTCAATCGGTCTGTGCACTGGCGAAAAAGACGCGACATACTTGGCTCCGCGCGCGCTGTCAAAGACCACGGGCAGGGGGTGGTAGCTAGTGGCGAAAAAAGCGCACAGATCAGATGTAGGCCCAGGAAAGAGTATAAGAAGAAGACGAAACGACTGTTGGATACGATTGCGCCGCCGCTGCTGCTGCTGCTAGTGTCGGTGTAAATCCCCCACCCTTCCAGGACAATGTCGACCGGCCAAGATTCTGTGGGGGTTCCATCCAAACCACACCGAGGACCAAGAGGGTCACGAATACTTACTTGTGTGCGCCATATTCGTGCTCGAGGTGGATCACGTCTGCCGAGGTCAAGTGTACGCTGCCATTGCGGCTGCCGTTCTTCGCGGTCTTTGAAACCTGGTGCTTGCCGTTCCCATTGGCGCTCGTAGGGCTTGATATCGCAGACGGAGACATGATAATTTGTGGTAGGTTTCTCTTGTTGGTAAAATTCCTGGTGGTGGTGGGGTGGCAAGAGATAGAGGCGAGCTGAAGTACCTGTACCTGTTGATCGGCTACCACTGACTCCTGCTAAGCTCCGCCCGCCCGCTACATACGGATCCACACAAATTTATTAGCGGTATCTACGGCGACTCGACGCGTCAGTGGAGCTGCCTGAGGTATCTTTGGCTAGGTCTGGTATGTATATGTAATTTATTATAACGAAAAAGTATGTCCTGTTCCCCTTTCCAGCCAAGCGAGGGTGCAAATCTGATGCTGCATCGCGCCATATACGACTCCGACGCCAAGGAGTCGACCGAATCCAGTCTCGCCCTGGTTAATCCGGCAGCCAAGCGTTCGCGGGAGCTTGAACGAGGGAGCGAAGCCAGACAGGAGTCGAGGTAAGAGCCCGGCCTTCGAAAGGGGTGCAAGTCGAACGTCGGGAGACATCTGGGTATAGATTGAGGGTGACGATAACCAAGGTGAAGGTAGCCGTTGGGGTACATTCAGGGCCGAATGGGAACCCAGGAACCGAGCTACGTGCGAGCTTTTCAGGCACGCAGACGCTGGATGCCCGGGATCGATGATATAGTTGTCCTAAGTAATCGAATCCAGGCTTTTGGCGCGGTCTTGCAGAAATGCCCGTCCGAGAGCTGAAGGGTGTGAGCAGCTTACTTTTGAGGATCCACACGTTGGGGATTTCAATGAGCAGCTCAAGGCGGCGGATGCGAGTAGCATTAAAGCCTTTCTTGGGCACGGTTCAGGTTCTGCTGCTCCACAGCAGAGATGCCCGAGGCCAGAGCTGCGTCCGAGTCGGCGAAAGCGATAGAAATAGAACTTGGACCCGTCAAGTAAAACTAACGAGTGGTGCAAGACAAGATCAAGGGATTTTGAGAAGATTCTAAGGTTTTGACCAGGCTCAAGTTCACCGAGCCGGTTTACTTGGGCAATTACCCCACCTCCTCGAGCGCCGACTCAGAGCCTGTAAGAACATTCAATTTTGAAGAGCTTTCGATTTCCTGGGTCTGGGCCTGTCGGCTCGTTATCTAGACTCCAGATATTAGCCTTGCGTCAGATTTTGAAGTCCGAGTCAAGGCAGGAGCCCCAAGCTTCAAGCTTCAAGATCTCCAGTGCTTGCGCGATTTTAAGGAGGTAACAAGGAGGTAAGTTACTCAGGAGTTTGCTCCAGTTTGGCTTTTGATCGGGCCTTTTGCAACCAAACCATGACTACTAAACCTTCTACTTTTTGTACGAGACCGAGAGTCTCGCCGTCCAGGCGTTCGTTTTGCCTGCGCATTCAATTAATTCCAGCGCTACCCCTCGACGCACCACCAAAAAGTCTTGACGGCCCTTCTAGATCTCGCAGGGCTTGCGCAGGGCCGCTTCTGTCCTCAACATCTCGGCGTAGTCCCAAAGCTCTCTCGTCTCCAGGGTTCAGCTCTACTTTCTGACCCTTTTTTCCAATCCACCGGCCCCCGCCCCAGAAAACATGCGTATTTGACCCGTGTTCCGCCCTCGGCGTTGCTGAGCAAGACGCGGTCGTGATAATTGGACTGGCAGTTGACGCCTGGCTAAACAAACACCTACAACCTGATACAGAGTCTCTCAACCTTGGTCGAGCAGAAGTTTCCCAGGGCCGGAGCGCGACTTGTGTATCAGAATGAATCCCATTTTCTTGATCGTTTATCAACTCACTTTACCCGATGAATTCTACATTCCCTGCAACTTCAACGCAGGACTCCTCCTTTTGCATCACTGCGGCGCATTTTCACGAACCATATCTGTCACCTACGCGTCTGGACATTCAGGCGCTCGTTAGCTGCTCAGACTCCGAACCAACTTTCTGTTGACTTCCCGGCGCTGAGTACATACCTCGTGAGCCCGACATGTCAGAGCTGGCTGCGATGAATTTACGATAGAGTTTCCCAGTTCATCGGTTAAGATTTAAACCGAATTCAACTCGTGAATACAACTCGTATCATTCGTCAAAAATCCCTGGCTAAGTACACGTAGACGATGCATGAGGTCGTAGATTCGTAAGTTGTCTTGTGAGAGTTAACAGAAAACGTGGTCGAACGATCCGCTCGTAATTCACACAATCAGTGCAGTGAAAAGTTTTTCTGTTGAAATTCAGTGATCCGCTAATTTGAATGGAATCCGACTCACCCGAAGGGTTCGTCCCTTTAGTTGGATAGCGGGCACTACCAAAAGGAAGAGTCCCGTAACAATTCTGGGGGACGCCTCTCAGCAAGGTATGAAGGGTGTGGAGGTCAGTTGACTTACGCGGCTTCGACGCCGAATACCTGGAAAGCACCGTGCTCCTGGGCCCACGGGACTTGGAAAAATGCAACACCGAATCCTGAAGACATGAATTGAAGGTGCGGAGGAATCTTAAAGGATGGACATACCTCCAAGGGTACGACACAAGTTGATCAACGCACTAACTTCTCCCTGAGAACGAATCAGCCATGCATAAACAATCAGACAGTTATCCTGCTCACCTGATGCTTGGGGAAGGCATCATTACAGTATGCGTCTAGGTCACAAGTTAAGAAGGAATTCGATTGACTTGGCGTAGTCCACTCACAAACGGCGACGGTGTTAATCATTACAGCCGTCTCTGCAAGTCCCCAACCCATCACAATCGCACCTGGGCTCAGGTGGTTCTGGAACGAAGCCCCAAGGACGACAAAGCCGGTGATGTACAGCGGAATGGCGACATAGCAAGCCCTGTGAGCAAGTCAACGTTGAACATGCCAGAATTCACCAAACTCACCAGAGTCGGCTCTCGGCCTCGAACACACCGTTGTTGCGTTTGATACTCCAATTCTGGATCGCGTCGTTCATGAAGCGACCGATGAGTTCTCCAATAATGACGGACACCTGCACATGGGCAAGTGAGAAGTAAGAGATGGAGAGAACGAACTAAATTTACAATCGGGGTTCCGTAGCCTCCTGCAATGGCGAATTCCGACCACGCGAACCTGGCAAGAGAAAATAGAAGGTCAGGCACAGAGACCGCACACACCGGCAAAAGGTTTTACCCGAGGGGAGGCGGTGAGCCTAAAAAGACGGCGTTTGTGACCTAGGAAAGTGATGAGAATTCGGAAAAGGTGCGACACGGATTGGAACATACATTTATCCCAATACTGAATCCGAAAAGGAACGCCTAAATATACGGATTGTGAACATACAGAATTCACATGCTGTATGAACTCACCTCAAAGACCATCAGAGCAAGGAAGTGAGGTCGCCAAAATACTAGTTACAACCAGTTCAAGTTTGCGTTAAAGCGAGCCAGACAACGACATACCATTCAACGGCGAAATTATTGCCTCGCCCCACGACACGCGGTACTTCATCATCTTCAGGCCAGTCAATCCCACAAGGGTCTCGATGCGGTATCGAAGACCCTTGGTCGGAGGAGGAGGAATGGGCTTGACGGTTCGATCGTACATGCTAAACATTCAACATGCCATCAGAATGTCTCCATGTGCGAAACTCGTTGGTACGTACGTTTCCTCCATGAAAAGGACAATCAGAATTACGACAATGGCTCCGTAGATGGAACCTATCCCGTATGCCCATCGCCATGTTGTACGAGCGACGAGGAAACCGAATGCGAAAGGCGAGAGGAAAGGACTGATTATGAAACCCATCGTCCAGAAATTTAACTGTCATCGAAGGTGAGTGTGTTGAAAAAATAGAGCCAGATAGAACAGACCATCCGAGCCTGCAAATGAAACGGATACAAGTCCGTGACAACATAAAGACCCTGCGGAATTATGAGAATAAATCGGCCGAAGAGAGGGTTAATTCTTACAGTAACTTGTGGTGCAGTTCTAAAGTTTATGTGACATGAGTGAGTTAGAAGAACAACGGTAAAAGAGATTAAGCACACCCGAAGAATGCAGTCAGACAGCGCATGGCTGCGGAGCTAAATTAAGTGGTTTACTGTTCAACAAGGAAGAATCTTACCAGTGAACGTTTTAAGGTTCGGGGCAAACGTTGCGCCAATCAGGAAACCCAATGCCAGTAGCTGTGAATCTGGTGAGCCCCAGCGCGAGCATTAGTATTCAACAAAGTCTCACCTGGGACCAGAATAGAACCGGCAGTCGGCCTATGCGTCGTATCACCATGCTGCGCGACTGGGTCAGAAAGTAGTCAAGCTACTTCAGCGGAGCCACTCACACGGCAGTGATTCCGCCCCAACCAAGTAAAAAAATGCTCCAACTGTGTGCCGTGAGTTCAATGGGAACTAAACTCACTCTAGATTTTAACGCACTTGCTCGTTAGGTTGTTGATTTCATTTGGCGTCGTGTTGTACTGGATGGCCAGTTTGAATATCCCAGCAATACCTGAACTTCGTCAGCTCCCGAGTACTACGATAAATATCGCAGATTTCGACGCACCGATGCCCGAATCGAAATCAGGCACGATAGCGGCCTTGCGAAGTGTAAGCCCGGTGTTTGAAAAAATTCCGGTCGCTTTGAAATCCGCACCAAAGTGATGATAATCAACAACAGCGACTTGCGGCGGTCGCTCCAGTTCTGAGGGTCATCCGGCGAGTCTGTCGGCTGTCCACTACTCAGTCGCGTCCCCATTAAATATCGACTGTCACTGACCTGTGGCCAAAGCACTTTCGTGCCATCAGATGAGAGCTTCAACCGGGACGCAACAGCTTCGCCGAACTCGATTTTGGCCTCCCTAGTGAGTTCCGAGTGAGAGCTGAACGCTGCCAAACGAGGAGGCCAGCGTACTCTGGGTCAATGACCAAACGTCCCGCTGCTTGCTCGTGGAACGAATACAAGTCGATGTCTGAATGTTCGCTGACACTGTGCTCCTGCTCGGCGCCATTCTTCTCCACGTCGCGCTTTTCGTCGGTCGACATGGTGGGGAAAGAGAGAACTTTGCCTCGGCTTCTCGGTGTTAAAAATCTTGCTTTAAAGAGAATATCTATACGTGGATGTTTGTTTCGCACAAGTGTCTGAATTAAACTGCTGGATTCACACCCAATTGATGGGGAAGTCCAACAGCCGAAGCAGCGTGTAACCCTGTGTTGCAGTGGGGTCAATCCATCGTCGACTATTACGATGGCACCGATGGGAAGAAGGCCAAAACGCATGATAGGTTGAAGCCGATCATAAGCGCTAGGGCGCTGAACCGGGAAGGACAAAACCGAATTGTGCCCGTGGCTTCCCGACTCCCGACATTTCCCGAAATACCTCCGCGGCCGCTCTCCGATTGGCCCGACTTGACCAAACTGCGTCCTTGGGGTTCTTGCCAAGAACAGACGTCTCAGAATAAACCAAGCTGCCTCGTTGGCGCCAAGGAAGTAATGCTGACACTGTTTCGTGGGCACAGACCAAGTAAGTAAAGAGGTGGATTGATTTTTTTTATTGCAACGCGAATTACAACAAAAACGGACCTAGAACCGTTGAGGTTAAATTCGACGTTCACTTTGAGGGAATTAATCTGCAAGACAGAAGTGACTGATGGCAATTCGCCTTAAGGTCGAAAGCTTGCAAAGGATGTCCTCAACAGTTGGATCTTTTGAGCGGTAAATTCGGCGCAAAGGGCCGATATTGACCGCCGTGATTAGATCATCCGGTGCCGTACCGAAGAAGCCGCAAAAATTGAACCACTTCCGATGTTTCGATTTCTCTCCATGGAACGACATGAACCTCGCACAATTTGAATTAAGTCATATGATTGTTGTATCGACAGGCCTTGGACACGCCACCCCCGAGAGCACCCACAGAAATATATATGTATCCAGTACACGATGTGCAGCTGGAGGCGGAAATGAAAACTTCTCAAACAACAGCTCTACGTGACTGTGGGTGCGACGAGTGCGAGAGAGTAAATGTTTTCTTTGGCCAGTTATGTTGCCGACTCGGAGACAAGTCGTTAAGTCGAACTTAGGGGCTCTGATGGAGAATGTGATTGTCAGTGCGGGAGTATCAAATCTTGACAAAACGGTTCCGTGTCATCCCACCACCACTCTCTTACCGTTCACGCTCAATTGATCTCCTGCCTTCATTCTCGCTGAATTTCACCCACGATTCAAAGATCGTCCACTCGCTGAATTCAGGAAAATGCGTGTAGTGGACTCACTGGCACAGCCAGACCTCCGAGTCCGAATGCAGGCCAGTTCAAACTTGAAGCTGACTTTCTCCTGGATGCACCCCCAAGAATTCATCGGCTTTGTAACCCGCAAACTCGTCTCGCTCCTGTGGCTCTCATCCGCCCTCGTTCACTCAAATCTCCCTTCGTTGGGACTCGTACCTGCCATCCTTTATGAAGACACATACACCAATCGTACGCTCCTCTTTCCTTCCTGCGACCCATTCCTTTCATCACCCTTCCAGCAATCGTGCGTCATCTCGCTGTCTTTTCCAACAGCTCGGTCTCATTAACCTAGCTCATCGGCAACTACGCTGACCCATGGATCCTCGAGCTCAACCAATCTTACTACTTGACGGCCACAATGCCTGATGGCTCTGTAGGGGTGTTCAAGTCGTCCAGGCTCGACAACTTCAAAGACGTCGCACCCTCTACTGTTTGGGTGCCTCCGAATCCGGACGCCTGGGCCCCAGAGCTGCACTTCATCGACGGCAACTTTTACATCTACTGTGCCCTCCAGGACGGCGACGACGATGCTGATCGCAGGTTATTAGATATCCGGTCCTTACTTTGTTTCGTGTGACTGAACTTGACGGAGGATGCATGTATTACTTGGGAGCGATCCCGCGGATCCGACGGCCCCGTTCACGGATCTCGGGCAAATCGGCACGCCCGACAATAACTACGCGATCGACGGGACCGTGTTGCACAACTATAACGGGGCTAATTATTTCATTTGGTCGGGGAAAGAGACGCGGGAGCTCAATACGGTGCAATATCTGTATGTTGTTGCCTTTATTTATTTAAATTTCTCGTTTTTCGCTGAGCAAGTCCAGATATATCGCAGAAATGGATACACCGCACAGCGTTATCGGTGAACGGAATGTCATCCATTCTCCTTATTGGAAGAATGGGACGCGCAAGGATTGGCAGTGGGTGCGTGATTGAGCATGAAATACAACGTGAGCGTAGATCTCACTGAACTTAGTCTCCCTCCAACACGGTTTATGGCGTAAACGAAGGCCCGCAAATCCTTATTAACGGAGACCAGATCTTTCTCACTTACTCTGCGTGTGGATCGTGGGACCCGTGCTACTCGCTGTGCGATATCCATCCTTGTTTTACTTGTTTACTTGTGACTAACTTCATACTCGAGTGGACTTATGGGTCTCAAGGGTCTTGATCTCGACCCGCTTGACCCAGAGTCCTGGTGGGCTAAAGACGACGGGCCCGTCTTCTCTGCGAGCAACTCTACTGTCGGAACAGGCCACGCATCGTTCCCGCGCGACGCCGTGCGTTGAACTCGCTGGTTGAATTTCGTGCTTGGTTAACTACTTTCTTCTCAGAACGGGGTGCCTTACATCGCTTACCACGCATGGGACTTTGACGCACCAGCGCGCTGGGCCAGTCGCGAGGTGTTTACTCAGTCAGGGTTCATTTAAACTCAAGCCAGCTTCCTTTGCTAATCGCGATATCTTCAACCAAGGCCGTTCCGTTTCAACACAGATGGGACACCGAATTTTCCATCGCCGGGTGAGCGGGGCGACCTATCAGTCGTTCTTTTGAAGTTTCATTCTCATACTTCCTCCAGTTGCGTCGGGTGTAGAACTTCCCGCGGCTGCCGGCTATTGATTTCCATCCCCAACCAAACAAGCTCACGATCGTTGTATTCATTTGATTCGATGGTACCGAAGTTTCACTCCAGTCTTTGCCTCGGAATACAGAGATTGAGATGAACATAAATATAGTGGGTTCCAGCCACAGGTACGTATGTTACATTATATAAGGAAGGGAGAGAAAAGTGTAACGGAGCGAGTGCCTGACGACTGGCCTTCAACGTTCAAGCCTTCACGTTGCGCCGGCGGATCATCATCGTCGCCTTGACCGGCACAACAGAAATGTCACCCAGAGAAATGTTCGGTGGCCGCGACGGGAACGGCTGGATGTCGTAGTTGAGCAAAATCTGCGCAAGGATCATTTTGATGTTGTTGGCCGCGAAGAATCGTCCAGGGCTATAGCACTCGGGTATCGGCACTGGAGATGCGGGCGAAGAAAAATTGAACGACACACCAAGCATGGATCCCGTGGGAGAAGGGCAGCCAGTGGACCGAGGTGGTCACCAGGTCCTCGTTCGCGCGCGGCTTGTCGCCGTACCCAGGCTCCTCACGCGGTCGGGAAAATCGGAACGGGTCGAACTCGTTGACGCGGTCGTAGTACGCCTCGTCGAAGTGAAGTCCGTCCATCGAGACGCCGACGGTGCTGTTCTTGGGAACGACGAGCCCGTTGGGGAGGGTGATACCGTCGTCGGTGCGTACGCGGCGCGCCATGGCGGTTCCTCCGACCCCCGAGATGCGCGCACTTTCGCGGATGGCGCTATCGAGGCGGTGGAGTTTTGCGACAGCGGCCTTGGTCCATTCGCCGTTGTGCTCGTGGAGGACATGCTGGGCCTCCTCGCGAAGGGCCGCGACGAGCTCCTCCGAGTTGGGGGAACTCCAGATGTCGAGGAGGGCGTTGGTGCTCATGATTGTGGTGGTGCTGTGAATGACAAGGAGGTAAGGACAGATCAAGTATTGAACGAGGGGTACTAACGTAATGGCTAGAGCGATCGCGAGAGGAAAAAAGACACAAGATTAGTCGCGGTTGGAACAACAAGGTTCAAACACTAACCGGCAAAGTTGAGCAACACCACACGGTATGCAAGTGCGTAGACGGAGGTTTCGTCCTCGGTGTTACGTTTGAAAGATTCGCGAACCATCCAAGTGATGAAGTCGTTCTATTTGAAGGTAAAGGTCAGTCAAAATGAACATTGGTGTTGAACTTGAACTCACCGGCTCCTCCCAGGCATACGTCGGGTCCGCGGCCTTCTGCTTCATGTCCGCAATCCGTTGCCTGATCAATGGCTTCAGATATTTCATCGCAATTCCAGAATGGCGACGGTTGGGTATGGTAGCGAACCACGCAACAACTCTAATTAGGGACAGATGGTGAGTTCGTAATGTTGAACTTTATCGGAAGATTTCAACGTACGGTTTCATGAACTTCGGGAAAAGGTGGAGGATATAGCTGCTGACAGAAATATCTCGTGCAAAGTGCGTGCCGGCCATGACGAAGTCCATATTGGAGCCTACGAATCATCAGCGCGGAATCGTTGATTTTGAACCAAAACATTACGAACATAATTCTTTGCCTACGAAGATGCGGTTCGCAGCGCGGCCCACGGTGCGAGTCAGCGAGTCGAAGACACCAACCTCCCTCCATTCGCCATCCGTCCCGAAAATTCCCTCCATCGAACCCTCGATCTCCTGAAGAATTACATCGTTCAAAGCGCCAGTTTTTTTTGTGAGCTCGCGCTTAATGAGAAGGTCGATCATGTCGTTCGAGGTAATTTCTGGGTGTCCGACGGTGTATGTGAATTGTGCTTGTGGAGGGAGGGGATAAGCCACAGGAGCAACAAATCGAAGTACGAAACGAACCGGTTTCAAAAGTGCAATCTTTGGCGTTCAGAATCGCATCTGGACGAGAGGATAGCCACTGTCCCATTGAGGGCGGCAAGATCACTTGGGGACCCTTGGTCCAGGTCGGTACGACGTAGATTTCGTCGGCCTTGGAATACTGGATACAGTGGTCAGATGTTAAGGTACGAACGCCGAATCCTTCACTCACCTTGCGATAGCCTTGGGTGAACAGGTTTACAGAGTCTATCAAGCCTCTAAAGTTGGCGCGGATGGCAGAGAAAAGTTCGGGCTTCGTGCCGACCCAGGGCAGGGAGGAGGGCACGCTAGCATGCTCTTTGCGCGCCTTCAGGTTCGACACAAAGAAAAGAAATACGAAAAGGAGGGAGAAGAGCCCGAGGACCACACCAGAAAGGAGCGAGAGGTGGTAGGGCAACGTGTAACGAAGGTAGTCCGACATGTTGAAAGGGAAAGTGGGAGATGGGTCAAACAGTGAAACACTGGCTACCAGGAACCTGGTTGTTTTTATGATCTCCTGCCAAATACAACTGATAAAAGTTGGGATGCCTCGGAGTAATTAGTCTCGGCCCATCCTCCCCCGACATCCCATTTGGGAACTTACGACGGGCAAATCGGGATGTCGGGAGAGGATGGGCCGAAACTCAGATGAAATGTTTCCCTGACGCCAGATCTGGCCCCGCTTGGCCAACTGCCATCCGAGCGCGGGATGTGAGTAGTGGAGTTCTGCTACACCGCCCTTACAAGCAGTGATTGAACCTCTGCTTACCCCCCATCCTGCTTGCCCCCATTTATTTTCGGCGACTGACGGGCGGTGATCTTTTCCCTTGTTTAATGAATGCGTACCGCGCTTTTGCGGGCTGCCGGCGCTTGTGATTTTTTACATATATTTGCATGCCCGAGATCTGGCAACTTGACAATTGAACGTAACAGGGCGTCGTCGGATCGAGAACTTGCGGTCTCACCGCCACTGATTTGACATCAGAATGTTAAATGGCGATATCCGTTTCTATTGTTTCCCGAGTATCCCCGTGCATTCATTTCGGTTTCAATCTGTTTCAAACGTTGTCGAGATCAACTTCAATCTAAGAATCACCTGAGCGGCGGCGCCAACCTCCCATTACTCTCCAAATATGCTGAACGGCGCGACTCTCATTGCAACTGTAGCCTTGCTCGTGGGCGTCTCTCGTCTGCTGAAGAAGAATCGCACAACACTACCCCGCGTAGGCAGAGCTGGCCCTCTTGGTTATGCGTGGGCAGTTCTCCGGTCGGTGCTAGACAGTGACGGATTAGTCGAAGAGGGATGGGGCAGATTCGGTGGCAAACCGTTCATTCTTCCCTCTATGAGCGGAGAATGGATCGTCCTTGGGCCCGACAACGTGGAGTTGCTACGAAGATCGGACGACTCTGTGGTACGTTCTGTTCACGTGCTTCACCTCCAAATATGTGACGGTCATCAGTTCAACGCTCCCGAGCGCGCAAAAAAGGTAAAATCCGCACTCAACGATGTCTGCAAGTTAGCTCATCTTCTGCAGCTCTTTTTGCCGAATGTGATGTTTGGGGACATAACGACTAATCCATATCATCTTGAAACTATTATTCGGTCAGACCTAACCAAGGCACTACGCTCCCTTGTCCCCGAATTACTCGAGGAAGCGCAGCTGGCAATCCACAACCACCTCAAAATCCCGGATTCGAAGGATTCTGTCACTATTACTGTTTTCCCCACTATTGTTCACCTCGACTCGCAGGTCACCAACCGGGCCATGAGTGGGTCAAATTTGTTCCCTATGGTTTGTTGAACTTGACGGGTTTTCAGTCGGGGCACCTGGATGCCGTAATGAAAAGTTCCTGAAGAAGCAAGTCAGTGTTGCGGAAGAAGTCATCCCCATGTCCCAAGTTCTTAATTGGTTCCCGGCATTCCTTCGCCCGTATATTTCTTTTCTCAATGCTGATTAAAGCTGCAATTAACCCACAATACTCCGCAGTGCCGTATGGAAGCTGTTTTGTGTAACAGTGGGAGCCAAGGATGGCGCCGTTCGCCTTGTAATTCCGTACATCCAATCGCGAATAGATCATGCGCAGCAGGTTGGCTTTTCATTGCAAGGCATTGACCACTGTCTCATGGAATCATAGGACAACCCGAGCACAATCACCGACCTGCTTCTCCGTTATGCCCCACCGGAAGATCTCAAAGAGGTTGCAAAATTAGCAGCCCGAGTCGTGCATCTTAATATGGCGGCAATCCACACTTCGTACTTCTTTGCTTCCTTTTTCCTCGTCGATCTTCCCTTACATGTACTTATCAGCGGCATCTTCACTACCCATGCCCTTTTCGAACTGGCGCGCATGGCACCCGAGCAGGTCGAAGAAATCCGCACCGAAATACTTGCTGCGATTGACTCTGAGGGCGGGGTCTGCAACAAAGCGGCGGTCGGAAAATTTTACAAACTCGACTCACTCCTAAAGGAAATCGGGCGTTTCCACTCGCTCTTTTCAGGTACGTATTTTAATTTTAATTCACAAGATCGAGTTCGCACTCAGGCTGTTTGCTTGTTCCAGTGGGTTCGTCGCGGGTCACCCTTCGCGAGGCAGTCATTGCCGACGGCACAGTCCTCCCGGAAGGCAGTGTGGTTGCTTTTGCGCCCAAGCCGCTGCATCACAATCCGCAGGTGTATCACGACCCCCACACCTTCGACCCTTTCCGTTTTTCGAAATTGCGCACAGGCGACAATGCTGTGCGCGACATTCAACAATCGTTTACAAACCTCAGCAATGACTACATCGTGTTCGGGCTCGGGAAGCACGGGTGCCCGGGCCGCTTCTTGTGAGTGCTTCCTTCCATTCGTGGCATTGACATGAAACGAATCAAACAGCGCGGCGCTCAAGATCAAGGTGATTTTGTCGGAGCTGTTACTCAACTACGATGTGGCTTTCCCCAAAGGCGCATCGCACTCGCCTAAACCCTTTGCATTCAACATCTTCACAGTCCCAAACCCGACGGCTAAACTCGTGTTTACGAAGCGCAAGTAACCACCCGTCTCACGGATCGCTGCTCATTTATTTTTACCTCTCAATTATATTAGAATCCTGTACTGTGCGCGTATTTGTTGCAATCAGATTTCGCTACATTATTAACTAAATATCTGAGAACCTGACGATCGCCCGCGACTTGAATGATTTACATCCAGGTTAAACTAAACAAGTATTTTGAATGGTTGGAGTGCGATGAACTTACACATCCCGCGACTTGCCCGCGATCCGAGAAAATATGGGAATAGCCACGGGTCCTTCCCGTGAACTTGTATCTACTTTGCGCTCGCACTCTCGCGCAAGAGACGGACATTTCACAGATGATTTCCTCCTACATTGTGCGGACTCATCGGGATCGAACGGGCGGTCGCGAGCCGGGACTACTAGCGGGACTGTGCTTGGACTGTGCCGTGTAATCATACCTACTTACCTACCTACTTGCGCGTTCAAGCTGACCTGCGTCGATTTGCTTGCCTGTTTGGGGCACCAAACAAAAGGGAGACACACTCTTTTCGGGGCATTTCAGAATTTGAACAGTTGCAATTTCGGTCTGAATTTTGGGGTCCAAAACTTCCTGTGTTGGTCTCACTTTTGGGTGGGTTGGTAAAATGGGGCTAAACTGAAGACATGTTTGGAGGCCATGTTTCAACCCGTTGGTCGCAGGAGTGCCACTGGCGTGGTGATCAGTGCGGGAACTCGGAAGCTGTTCAGGCTGTTCAGGTTGCATCGCGCGGGAAAATGGCGGGTACCCAGGATAAAAATATGCCTGCCTCTGCTGAATATGATGTTCGATACCGTCGTCCGGTCCGCGGTTGACTTTTTTCGCACCAAGGAATTTCGTATTGATGACTTGTGTAGTATTTGATCCGCAGGCTGTGATTGAACTGATGGTATCAGTGATTTCTTTATTGTCGCTTGGGAACATTTCTCTGTCGCAACTGCTGCATTTAGCGGCTAGTCTTCAGCGAGTTCTCAGTAGGTTACCGACTTCAGCGCCCATGATCCCAGATCGGGTTACTCCCGCGCCCCGCGCTGCTTTATGAACGTGCAACAGCTCCGTGCGAGGCCGCACTGTACTTGAATCTGGATGTCGAAAACATTTCTATGGATATCACCAGGAGGATCTTGCCTCTTTCTGGTCTCGAACGTTTATCAAACAAGCCTTGTCCAACATACAAGAGTGTAGAGTCTCAGATCAATACATACAGAGCCTCATCCGCCAGTGGGGCGGTGTCTATAATCTTGTATCCAGGATATTTTGATCCAGTTTCAACGTCCGGGCCTTCAGCCGAGCGCCGAGCACCAAGCAAGCTTTTCACCCTAATGGCTGAACCCACCCTCCCCGAATCCCAACGCGCCTGGACGTTCTCTACCTGGGGCCTCCCGCGCGAAATCCTCACCCTCAATTCAAACTATGTCGTCCCGCCCCCGCCCGCAAAAGCCGACCTCCTCATCCGCGTCTCGCACGTGAGCCTGAATCCGGGCTGCTACGTGACGATGGCGACAATCCCGCCTTTTGTGCGCCGAATTATATCTGGGAATACGACGTATGTCGCGGAGGGCGAGTTTGCCGGCGTCATTCAGCTTGCAGGTAAATCACTTGATGCCAATGCAATGTGATCATCGTCTAAATATTCTAGGACCCGCCGCCCCACCCCATTTTAAGCCTGGCGCGCGCGTCTTTGGCTGCCTGCCGGTGCCGAAGCTTATTGGGGGCGCAGGCACGCTCGCGGAGTATTTCGTCATTCCGGCGGAGAGCGTGGCGCTTGTTCCACCTTCGATAAGCTGGGAGGTGGCTGCAGGGCTTGCTGGTGGCGGACAGACCGCGATTAACATGCTCCTGGAAGCGGACCTGCGACCGGGCACGCGTGTGTTACTGAACGGCGCGAGCGGCGGCGTGGGGACGATGGCCTTGCAGTTGGCCAAGGCCAAAGGCGCTTTTGTCGTCGCGACATGCTCCACTGCAACAGCCGAGCTGGTCAAGAGTCTGGGGGCCGATGAGGTGAATCTCTATCGACGCCCGCTCCACCCGTTGACCAGTTTTGCAGGTTGTGGACTACCGCGCCAACGCGCCACTGCCAGCCTTCCTTGCGAAAAAATATGCTGCGCAGCCGTTTGAATACATATTCGACACCATCGGGACGCAGGAGCTGTTCACCCACTGTCCGCAATATCTCCGGCCGGACGGCCTGCTGGTCAACGTGGGCAACTTTGAGGGGCCAATAATCACCGTCTGGCGCGCGGCCCTCAACACCTACCTCCCGCGTATCTTCGGTGGTGTCCCGCGGCGGTATGCCATGATCAGCACGACGCCGAATGGGGAGAAGGCGGCGGGGCTGGCCAAGATGGTCCATGAGGGCCGCCTGAGGGTCGTGGTGGACGAAGTCTTTGATTTCGAGGACGCGCTTGAGGCGTATGATAGGATGCTAGCTCGGAACGCCAAGGGGAAAATCATCGTTAAGGTGCAGGATGTTTAGTTCGGTCCATAGACAATATCATTATTGTGAAAAATGACCTTGCCTTCTGGCTTTTTCTTTTTCAAAATGTAAAGCACAAGTTCCTGACTCTGGGGTCAATCTGGGGTTTTCATTACACTTGGCACAGCCACATGTATGGCGTAGTTGATTTGCAGCTTCTCCTAGCTTCCTCTCAAATTCCTTGGTGGACGCGAACCTCGAGTATTGGTAGACTTAACTGTAAGTTTCTTTTCGATCTTGAACGAATCTCACCGTTTCTTCATTCCTAGGCTCTACTTGTACTTTATAATCCTAATTGCTGCGGCCGCATCGATTCACGACCTTCACGTTCACCATTTCTTCTACAAAGCTCCCGTCACGTCTTTGGGCTAAACGAAGACTAACGAAGGCCATATTGTTGACAAGGAACGCCGGAAACCTATTTGACTGTGTTGAGCAACGGCCTCTGTATAGGCGCCTGCAACGCAGTCGTGTCTGAAACCACGACATACAGTTACGAGCAGGTTTTACAGGAGTTTCCTCCAGCTATCCTGGGCATTACTTTTCGTTGAATTGCTTCCAGGTGCGTCCGTATTGCTTCCTTTCCTACTATTATTACTGACGCCCTACTTTCAGCACGGCCTATATTTTAAAACTCGCGTCTAATTGCTCTACTCGGATATCTAGCATCGTTGCATCTCACGCGAGTCCATCCCCGACCCCGATGTTGCGGCTCCGCCTAACGATTGCCCACAGGTCATCATCATTGTACTTACCAGCCAAGCATGTCAGACTCACTCATGGACTCAATTCCTGTTCTTATTCCTGTTTCATCGTCATCTAAACCTTCAACACCGGCTCCTCCACCTGTAAAAACACGCGCTGAACTGGACCGAGAAGCAGAGGAGGCGTTCGACAAGTTCTCCACATTATTCTCCCCTTCGACGCCGCGCGCCTCCCCAGTCCTCGGCCCTCTGTTCTTACCCGAGCGATCCCAAGAAGCTGCTCATCTTGTTCCCCAGTCCCCTGACTCCGAATTTGGGTCTTTTGTGTCGGTCCCCGCGGAGCAGGATCCACTGTCGCTCATGACTCCTGGGCTAGACCTTGGCACCCCAATGCAGCCGCAGCCTTCTCCTGCGCGCCCCAGTCATGTCCGCACCCCCAGTCAAACCTTCTTCGACCAGTTCTCCAAATCCGCCAAGGACCGTACGGAGACGAAGCGCGGGCTGCTCGACAAACTGCTCATGCATGAGGACGACCCTTTATACTGGATCAAAGACCAGTCCACCTTGAAGTCTTCTCCTCCACCAGACGATGACGATGACCTGCTGCCCTCGGAAAAACCCAACAAGTACATGACGGACTCACTCTCCGATCTGGACTTTGAGTTCTTCGCGGCCAAAGCGACGCCGCACCGGAGATCTTCTTCCACATCCTCGCACCTAAGATCTCCGACGCGCTCACCGACCGTGACCGCAGCACCGACCCTCGCACCGCCTTTAGCCTCCACATCCACCTCCGCCGACGCCCCGGGCTTCGACAACTTTACCTCTGGCTCCAGCACATCGAAATCGCCCCCGCACAAGCGCACCACTCCCGTACGCAGCGATAGCTACGCCTCCCTCGCCAGCATCTCAAAATCGTCCGGCGCAAAATGGGTCGCGTCGTTACTCCCAAATGCCCTCTCTCCCGCGTCCGCCTCCGTGCCCAACACGAGCATGTTCCCGCCCTCCCCCACCGCGTCCCCCGCGTCCTCACTCTCCACCTCGCTCGTCCTACCGCCGCAGCATAATGCCCCCGCACCGCCCCCCGTGCGCGTGGAGATCTCACACTTCACCCCGTTTGCGCCCGCGCATGCCGACGGCGCGTACTTCGCCCCGAGCGGGGCGCCAGGGTTCCGCGGTGCGGCCGCGTATGACTGGGACCGCGGCTTCTCGCATGCGCTTGAGCGCGATCTGGGGGTAGGCGCATCAGCAGTGGTTCCTGGCGCGAGCGTCCCGTACTCGGACTTTGACGAGGGGGATGAGATGCTGCTCGGCACTAATGCCAATAACGCACCATCCAAATCTGGTGCCGAAGCAAATGGGAATGGTAATGGTACAACAGCACGGAAGGAGGGCGTGGGCGTGTTGTTGGACAAGAAGATGAGTGGGGTGATCAGTCTCGTCGGGCGGAGGGAGGGAACAGTGGGGGTTTTGACGCCGGAGTTAGTGGCACTGGTGAGTTATCCTCTCGTCGGCCCACCTTGGCACGCGAGCGCCTCTTTTTGCGATTGTATTTCCTTATTGACTTACTCTTGGCGCAGATACACTCGCACCTTCCCGCCCTGCTCCGTCTGCCGCGCCAGTGGACGCTCTTCTACTCCCTCGACCAACACGGCATCTCACTGAACACACTCTACTCGCGATGTGCTCCGCCATCGTCGACCCGTACCCCGCATCCCAAGGGCGCGCTAGTGGTCATCCAAGACGCCAACAACGTGCTCTTCGGCGCATGGGTGGCCGACGGTCTGAGGCGTAGCACGCGCGGGGGGTATTATGGTGGCGGCGAGTCGTACGTTGTTGTTCCTTCCGCTATCGTTGATCTATGAGCTGATTAGTCTCTAAATCTAGGTTCTTATGGCGATATATGCCGTCCAGTGGCAAATTCGACGTCTACAAATGGACCGGCAAGAACGGATACGTCGCCCTCTGCGAGGATGGCTTCATCTCGTTCGGCGGGGGGTACGTCTGCTCATTTCGATCCAAATCCACTGCGGACACTCATCTTCGTGGTGTTTTCGACAGGGATGGACGCTACGGCCTCTACCTCGACGACTCGCTCTTCGACGGCTCCTCGGCGGGGTGTCCCACCTTTGAGAACGAACCGCTGTGCTCTGGCACCGCGGGGAAGGGTGGTAACGTCAACTTCGAGTGCGTTGGGCTTGAAGTTTGGGGAGTGGGTCCATAGTTCCGCGATTATTATCGAGCTGGCTGCCTCCAAACGTCGTCGCGGATATGGCTCTCCTCCGTCGGGAGTCATCGCCAGTACCACTGACTACTTACCCTATAACCCCAACTCCGTCGTCTCGACTGCGGGATGTCCCGCGCCACAATTGCGCTGATGACGGTGGTTTCACCTTCAACACCAGTGCTCCTCGGACCGACAATCCATCCACCGTGCTGCTATCATTATTGCCGTTACTAGTAGGAATCCGTTAGAGTCTTCGCCGCATTCATATATTGGGTCTTTTTTTTGGACCGGAGCCGTTGTTTGGAATCAGTCAGGCGAGTATACACCTATCTACACGGCCAAAGTCTCGCCCCTTTTTTCTTCTTGCTCTCAACATCGAAGTACAGAACGCAAGCTGCTGTTCGCAATTCTTTTGTTCTGCCGCGTGGCTTGGGCGTGCGCCCCACCCTCACGGTTTTGTCATCTTTGCAGGGTCGTAGTTTTCCATCGCCACGTTCCCTCCAACATTGTTGGTCATTTCTTGCAATCTTCAACCTCGGCCTTAGCATGCGACCGATCCAGTGCTCTTCCCACATCGCAAACAACAATTACAGGGACTCGGATCAGCACTTCTATCTTCATTGCGCCAATCTTCCTTAAACGACCTGCCAAGTCGCTGCAATCATTTCTTCGCGGAAAGACTCATCCACTCCCAAACTTGTCTTGCCGCATGGAATCAGACAATCGAGGCGCCTCTTTATAAGCTCCCTGGAACGCGTTCTGCGCCCTTGTTTATTTGGGAGCCTGGAGGACCTATTTTGGAAACAAAAGTTCTTGGCCCGCACTGAAACGCGTTTTCCACCCTTCTTTATTACTAGGATGCCCGTCTGGAAACGCAGTTGACGCCGACTTATTTCAGAAAAATTCCTTCTTCTACGATGCTCGTCCAACGCGTCAATATAATCACGGCTACTTCTGGCCATCATGCATCAGAGCCCAACCTCAAACTTTTTTCGTTCTCGGAAAGATGCGGGAAGATCTGGCTTCCGCGCTTGACAAGTAGCGCTGGTCTGAATTCGGCGCGGAGGGATTTTGACGGACGCAATTAGTAAAACCGACCTCCATATAGCAAGATGTCGACGCTACGACCTCTCCCTGTTACAATAGAAACTGCGGAAGATCCATCTCTGTATGAAATCCGTCAAGAGGGGGAGTCGTATGGCTCTTTCATAAATTGAACGCGTAATGACGCGTCTCGTTCAACGTTCGTACCTCTTTTTGCACCACTCCAAAAATGGCCGATGATAAATGTGCCTTGCGGGCGATCCGGACTCTATTCGACCAAGGCATGAGGCCCTCGGCAACTAAGGGCTGCTGCATCTCACGGTTGCCAATGGCTGGAGCTGGCTCACCCTGGCTCACAGAGTAGACCGTGGTGCCCGACGTCGACGGTTGCGTCTGAGTCCCGACCTCCGCGTTTTCCTTGCAGCACTCCGCTTTCGCAGCGTTCCGCGGACATGCTCTGAACTGGGGGGCCTTAATTTTTCGGCAACGACTTATCGTGCCGGGACGCTATACGTCAACTTACTTTTATCAGCCAGTGCTTCGGATTTTCACACGTGCAGGTCTTTGTGTTTAACGAATTGGGCACAGCTGCAGCTGGAGGTTGGTTTTTTCATCTCGTTTAAAGCCTGACCTGTGTTCAATTTTCTTTTCCAGATGCACTTCGTCGCATGGACGTTATTCATGCTCACACATTAGTCGGGAGAGATCTCCCTCAAATTCCCGTTACCAGTGTGCGTCACGAGTCTAGTCTGCTTCGAGGTTCGAACTTATTGGAGGTACGAAGCTGAAGGAAATTCTCGCGGATCATTTGGCACTGACATTCATCTACTCTCAAACTGTCCAGGGACCCGGACTGAACCCTGCGGATTTTGTTTTTTCTCTCCTCAAAACTCAAGAGATGGCCTCAGGATGACCTGGAATTTACGCGTGAATTCGCTCCGCCACGGATGAAACGGTGGCGTATTGCCGACAAGCCTTTGAGCTTGAGATCTGTGGGAAACCATTTGGAATTGTCGGGTTCTCAGTAAAGAGCGGTGTGTCCTCCCTCGCTGTTCGCCACCGGGCACAAATCGAGGGCGATGCTAGTTCATAACTCCACCCGTCTTGTCAAGCCGGATGGTTGTCCTCCTCGTTGCAACTGTTCGTTCGTCGAAAACATGTCCACCGTCCTTCCTCCGGATCAGGTCTAGGGCTTGAAAAATCGCGTAAGAAGTAAATCAAATAGGGCGAGTCATTTACCTTGCTTGCTCAATTTTTTCTGACGCCAGGTAGAATCTGTGTTCCCGCTCTTCAAAACGGGCAAGGCTCTTCGATTTCGGTCCCATTTCAGGACGCATCGCCTTCGCACATGTTCCAACTCGTGGCCGCCGACTTCTTATCACATTCGAGTTTAAACCTCGATCTAAATAACGATCACGGCGAAAAGGGTTCGATACGGTTCAGGGCGTCTCGGGTAACCTGTATGTTGGAGAGGCAATTTCTGTGAAGGGCATTTTCTTTTCCGGATAGAGAATGCGGAAGTTCAGCTGCCATTGCAGTCAATTTCGTACGTACTGAACGCCGCTGAGTTTATAAACCCGCCAAACGTCGAAGCTCTGCATTCTCCTCCAACCCAACTCTCTGCATTCTCCTTCAACCCAACTCCTCCGCTACCGACAATCCAGTTAACCTCAAAACCGATGCCTGCCACTCAGGTTTTGTCGCACTTCACCGTCCTTCACGACGTGCTCACTGGTTGTATACAGTCCACCAACAACGCTGGCTACCAGTATGACCCGTACGACGCGCCCCGCACTCCCCGCCGGATTCAAATGGCGTGCCAGTTTTGCCGAGGTGAGAATGGACACTCGATTCAGCATAATCAGCTCGCATCGCTGACTGTGGCACGTAATCAGCTCGCAAGTTGAAATGTGGTACGCTACCTCACCCTCCGAACCTCGCACCTTGCTCACTCGAGTTCATTTCTTGCAGATGGCCTTCGTCCCCAGTGCTCCAACTGTAACCGCCGTGGGTACCCCTGCAACTACGTGCCGGTGTAAGTCTAATTTCCTCGCCTATGCGGTTCGCTGACAATATTTCATTTAGCGGCGCCCAGCAGGGGGGCAAATAAAAATGACGACATCCCACCTCAAGAGTTCCAATAGATGAATGGGTCTGCGAATTTAGAAATCAGTTGTACGCGTTGCGAATAAATTCCCTCGCGCTGAGCGCTGTTGTTTTACTTTAAATGCTTGATGTACGATGACTGGTCCTGCTGAAGATCGGTGGCCCACTCATTAAGGTTGATGATTGACTCCCTGACACACGCCTGCAGGCCATAACCCCGCCCCCAGATGTAACGGGCAGGACGCGCCGTAACGAGTTTATGGGATTAAAGAGCGAATACGGACGACCGTGTTTCTTACTTACTCTTTGTAGTCCTCTTCTTCCGCGACGAGCTATCATTACCGGGAACAGGATGAATAGATGTGTAAAACCGGAACTCTATGCACGACATGCATGGACCGAAGCTAGGGGCTATTGCAGAAGGTTTCCTTCCAGAATCTGACTTACTTTCGGGAGTTGGTGGTCGACAATTTGATTAACGTTGATTGAACAAGATAAGTTGCAAGAGCATCTGCGTGGGTCCTGGAATCGCGGCTCAAAAGAGCAATTCCAACGATGCTCATCATGCTGCATTGAATCTGCTGAGCGTTGAATCGGTCCGAGTCGACAGTAGCAAGTAGGCCGCGGCGCCAATCTTCGGTTTGACACGTTATGGTGGAGGATTAGGAGCCAGAAAAATCCAAAACAGTAGGCCTAGGAAACCAAGCTGGCACGCACGGCCTTTCAGCTTTTGCTGAGAGTTGCTGGTTTGGGAAGCGCAAGAACCCAGGCCTGGCAAACATGGGAAAACAACGCGTCCTTTCTTCCTGACTTCCATCATTCAATTTGCAAAAAACTGGCACAAAAAATGGACGCAACAAATCCTAGTTCTATTGATCTGTCCAGCTATCGCATTCCTGGCCACGATGGTTGCTATTACCTCCCGAATTTCTTGACGGTAGGCGCCTTGCTTGTTTCGGTCGCCACGTTTGGCGTTAAGCTAAATCTAGGAAGACGAAGAGGAGTACCTGATTCGCAAGGTTGTTGTCGGTCTGCATAGAACATTATATCCAGGCCTGCTGAGAGAGACGCGCATGTAGATCAAAGAATACCCTCAGCAGCGCTGGAAGCAATTAGCAAACCGCAGGCGTGTTCTATGACCTCCAGCTCTCGTCCGGTCTCTGCGGGACTGACATCGCGCGATTAGGTTACAGCTTTGGGGTATGAATTGTTCTTCCGCTCACTCCCCAAGGTGGGGGCTCAACTTGGAAGACCGTCCTAATTGATCCGCTGCAGGTGGTGAATTGACGTCGAAGAATGTGCTCGTCGCGCAGCCGATGCCTCCTTGGGTTGAAACGTAGTAAGTTCCTTCACGGCACCACCTCCATGGCACCCCAGCATCTTGACCTCCCCTAATTAATTCCGCAGTCCCGATATTATCGATCGCCTCAAAGCTACTGGCATCTTCACGGACTCCCCTCACGGGAAACCCAACCACATAATCATGTCATCCCGCTTTCTTTATTCCCTGAATGCGACTGAACCTCCTCTTAAGGAATGAAGTTTGTTATTTTGATCCTTCTCCCGCCTTGTTTCATTAAATTTTACGAACAGTATCTCCCAGGTCAAGGTGACGTCCCTCGATATCTCGTCATTGACCTTGAATTTACCGTCCGACGTTCAAGGCATCATGGTAGGTGGTGATATCCCATCTCGCAACGCGTTTGCAGACCCTCTAAACTCAGCCGCACGAGGATGGGCCCGCATATTTTCCAGTGGTCGCTACAATTTCTTTGGGGTCTCACTGCGTTTTCCATTACTATCAATACAAGAACGATGATGAAGGCGAAGCGGGAGGACGCAGCATTGACCCCGCGCCCGTTCTATCCATTCTCCTTGAGCCTCGGTCGGTGGTCATCTCCGAGCATGCACTATATTCCTCCCATTTGCACGCGTGAGTCGCGAAAGCCCTACGTGAAGGACCTCGTAAATACTAACTTTCTCTATCTAGGATACGTGAAATCGAAGAAGACACCATTACGGCGGGAAACGCGGCGACTCCGCCCATGCTCACTGATCTTGGTGTACCGATCGCGAATACCGACAGGTTGACTGGGCCCGTCTACTGTCGGGTCATGTCCGAAGGAGGTGTACTCAAACGCGCGACTAGGTACAGTTTAACATACCGGGACGTGGCAAAGGTCGCGCAACTAAAGGCGTTTATGAAGCGCTAACCGGTTGCAGTTTATCATATCGCCCGCCTTGTCCGGACAGTGAAATAGACATTCGATTACCAGAAGAAACTGTTCACGACGACACCCGACTCTTGAGTAAACGCAACTCCGTCATCGTCTCGTAGCACTCCGCCTTGGAGACGTCCCCAACCTTGAGACATACGAATCGCCCCTCCACAGCACTCCAGTGGAAGATGCGCTTTATGCCCGCCCACCAACACCAATCGACACTGATGGAGAACCTCAATGCTTGCATTCGGGATTGATTGAGGCAACTTACCAGCGCCAACATGGCTTCGAACAGCCGAATTCACCGTTCTTGGTGATTCGGCAAACGTACAGGTCGCAGCCATTCAGCTTTGAATAGCGCGCCCGACTCTTCCTCGCCTCATGCCGCGCAGGGCTACTCCCAGGCCCATCCTCATAGGCAGGATCTGCCTCCTGACTCTGATAGTGAGGCCTCGTGTAGAACGCACGCCGGGGCTTCTTCCCCCCGTAAGGAACGGCACTTGAATTCCGACGCGACTCTAAATCCCTGTTGTACTCCTCCTTGTACCGCACAGTCTTTTCGGTGTTGTTTTTCTGCTGTGATATCTGGTTTCCGTGTTGTTGTTGCGGAGACCGCTGTGTGCTTGCACGGTTGAACTTGCTGCTTGGGCGCCGGGGCCCGGCCACGGGTAGCGTTGTAGATGCAAGACATCTCGGCGTGCATGGAGACGGGCCTGCCCTTGCCTGGCATGTCGTAGTTCGGCCTCTGATGATTACAACCCTTAGAAATCACTGGAGGAGAGGGCGTATTGAGCGAATCCTGCTGATTTGTGTACTTAATTGCCTGCGTACCTTTCCCGCCCTTGACCTGGGGGATATGTTAGATCGTACTTGACTTTTGGTGGATATACGTGCAATCACAGAACCAAGGGTGTAATACATCGTAGACTGAAGAACGAGCTTAAATTGACATTTTGCAGAAGGATTGACCAGCGTACCTTCGACGCCGCGTCGGCACACTGGGACAGGTAAAACTGGGACTTGTTCATTGCTGTTTGGCTTGTACAAGTCAGCGGAAATTTCATTCTAAAAGCCTCCATTCGACCCACAAGGTTGAGTATTCTTAACAAAGTCAAGGATAAGGTGCTTTAAGGCTGAGAGCTTTGGGGCTGAGAGTCGCTGGTTAACGAGGTGCAAGTTGTAGATCAAGCTGCAAAGATTCACAATCAATATGACTCGCTTATGAAGCAGCCCTTATGCAAATCCACTTTATCCCGTGTAAGTACGAATTACGTCGACTACGTGTGCGTATTATGTGTGTACGTCTATTCATTCAGTCGGGCCCGTTAAAATCTCCTTTGAAAGTAAAATTCGTTTCGCCAACGCAGACAGATTCGCGTCCGCGACCACCACATCTGGCGCGTACTCGACGTCAAACGTCTGCTTTATAGCGCTGCAGATCCTGCGCGCTTGCCGCTCGGACCAGAACGAGAAGTCGTCGGGATCTCGGTCGTCCGGGGAGTCGTCGTCTTGCTGCGCCGTCGGAGCACCAGACCCAGTGTCAGTCGGGCGCGCCGTTTGTGGAGTCCCAGGGATCCTGCATGAGAAGGGGACGAGGGAGGGGTCGGAGTCGAGGCACAAGGGCACAACGCGCATGAGATTCTCGCGGACGGATGTGAAGGTGAGCTCGGACGGCGTCTCGACTTGTGGGAGGATAATGGATAAGCAAAAGGAAGCTGAGAGGTTCACAGAGGGAGCGGAACGCACCATATATCTCTATAGGCGCGACCAGGCCCATGACATTGTACTTTCCGTCGTGGTGGTACCGCACCTGCAAAACAGTCAGACGTACTCAGACGGAGGCACTCAAGGCCGTACCTCATAACGGCCAGCGAGCCATGGAAGGGTGTTCCCCCTGAAGGTAACCACACCACTGTCGCCGTCCGATTCTTGACTGCGACCTGCCGAGGGCCGGGCCAACCCCAGTGGGATGTCTCCGTCCCACTCTTCATCGTGCACCGGCACCCACAGACCCATGGAGCTGGTCCGAGTAACCAGAGTCGATTTGTTCGCACCGATCTATACGTGTCATCAGTAGAGCAACACAAACAACGTGGAAGCGGTCTGTCTCCTACCCTATAGATGCCAACCCAGTCCTTCCGCGAGTGCGTATGCGGTGCCTCCCACTTCAGCCGAATGGGCTCGCCGAGATGGAACCGCAGCGACCCGTCAGCGCTGGGCACGGCCGTGAACTGGTACTTGGACACGTCGTGCTCCGAGATGTCGTTCGCGATACGTCTTACACCGCGCGAAGGTCAGTGAAGGCGCTGCGGTAGCTAAAGGAAAGGACCCACGTAATGACGAGCCGCTCCCGCGACTGCTGCAACAGCACTTTCGTGTCCTGTACCACCTCGGAGATCTTGGGACGCGCTGCACGGGGATCTTCGTCAGTCATTCCGCGACATATACGAAAAGCGGGGGCTAATAGCACGGAAAAGAACTGAAATGAAAAACGCACATTTCGCGAGGAACTCCTCGACGACGTCCGCCGTCTCTTCATAGACTTTGTCGAACGTCCCTTTCACCTCCTTCGCCACGCGCCGCAGCTCCGGTGCGTGCCGGCCCGCCCTGGACTCGAGGATGCGCGCGTTCTTGCTTGCGACGCTCTTGATGACCTTGACGAAGCCGGCGTCCTTGCGCAGGGAGTCGCCGTACAGTTTACGCATGTGCGGGCTGGGCGAGGGATGAAGGACGTCAGTGAATGCAGTTCATTGGAATGAAGGTATAGGGAGGGGTGAAGAAAAAGCCGCACTTCTCTACGACGCTGAGGAACCACCACTGCGAGAGGTGCCGGATGACGGCGAGAGCCAGCACGAGCTTGCTCCCGCTCACGAGGGCCCCACCGAACCACGCCGCACCACCCATGACTTCCGGATTGTTGAGGTACCTGCGTGCAAGTAATCGTAAGGACACGGAAATGCGAGGGGGAGATTCAACGCATGGACATACCGATAGATCCCTGTGTATTCGAGGTGCGCAGGGAACTCCTCCATGAAGAAGTCGCCGAAGAACCAGCCTGGCAGCAGGGAGTCGATAAGCCCAATAACGAAAGGAGAAGAGGGATGCCGTACCGAAAAGCCCGAGCACTTCGAAACATTCAAGGGCGGCCCAGATATGCAGTCCCACGAGGAGCTTGAGGGCAAAGATCGATCAGCGAGTGCTTGAGCAGGAGGAGGCCAAAAAAAAACCCACCGCGCCTATCGTATGTCTCAGCAGCTCATGGCCCACCGTCCAGTCACTCGGGATCGAGTACTTCTGCCACACCACCCCAGCGAACGACACTAAACCAACCCCATAAATCAAATCAGCCCATCTCAATGCAGTCTACTCCCCAACGCAGAATGAAAGCGAGACGCACCGTACGACATGCACAAACTCAAGTTATATATCGCCTTCCAATTCGCAAAGGCCTCCACGATGGCACCGGCGCCCGCGCCGTCGGACGCGGGATAGTGGTAATGCTTCATGAAATGGCGCACGAGGAACTTGTTCTGGCCTTGTGCGCGCAGGAGGAGCCCGAGCCCGAAGCAGTGGAAGAGGCACCACGTAAGCGCGTGTGCGAAGTGCAGGCTCAGGGCGGTGCGGGGCGGGAGGTTCGCAGGGAGGAGCGAGAAGAGGAGCGAGTAGGTTATGATGAGGAGGAGGGTTGCGTCGTTTGCCCTGTGCGTTTGAGGATGTGTCAGCCTCCGGTTAAAGCAGAAGGGAGAGGAGGATTCACCGGAAGAGATCGATGTTCTTAAGCACGACGGTGTCGCGGCGGAAGTACTTGGTGAACAGATCATGCTGCGACATCAATTTCTTTTTCTTCGGGGTGCTTGTCGTTGTTTCAGGTAAGTAGAAAGAGCTGGCGTCAGACGGGTTCTGTTGGTGCCCCGGGCGCCGCCGTCCAGCGGACACTGCAGAAACGAGCTCACCCTCAAGAAGCTCGGTTTCGGTCTCGGTCTCTAGGTCAGTATCTGTGGCAGTGTCGCCTTCGGTGGCAGAGGGTGTGGAGGAGGCATAGCCGAGGCTTGTGGACGGCGTCACAGAGGTGCTAGCGGCCGGGCTCGTCCGTGGGCGCATGGGGGTCCGCTTTGCGATGGCCTTGCGCTGCCCGTACATGCGCTCGATGTCTAATGGTCGCCGAGATATTAGTTGTGGTGGAGAGAAAGTAATACAGCACAAACACTACGCACGGGGGTTCTCGAAGCACACAAGGAAGGCGAACTGGGCGGCGTGCCCGGCGAGACTGACGAAGAGGACCGCGTAGCTGCCCGAGATGAGAGAGAGGCCGTAGTAGCCGGCGTAGCCCACGGAGTACATTGGATGCGGCGCAAGCTCAAAGACACCATCAAAGACGAGGGCGCCGCGCTGGAAGAAGACGTCACCCCAGTACCAGCCGTAGTCTTTCACGACGTTGTGGGCCTCGGTTTTGACCCAGAGGTTAAATCCAATCAGTAAAAAACCGCCGATCCATCTGGAGGGTTGTGAGCCGGGGAAAAAAAGGTAAAAGGGGGAGCGCTTAAACCTCAGGACATGGACAAAGAGCGAGAGGCCCTCGGGAACACGGAAGCACGAAAATGCAAACATACAGTACGCCAGAAAATCGCTACGGGCCAAATTAGACAAAAGAAAATGTGATAAAAAGGAAGGCCGCAGACTTGAGGAGGATTACATCAACGGCCTGGCGGAATAGCAGCCATGTGTTGTACTCGAGAGGGAGCTCCTGAACAGAGAGTCGGATTTTTTCTCCGCCGACTTGAGAAGAACGACGCACATCGAATGAGTAATCCTTGCCCATCTTCCCCACCAGCTGGGCCTTTATCCAGTTCCGTACGCGCGGACGGCGGCTAGGATCGAGCCATCCTAGCTTCTGCACCTCTCGCACGATCCACTTCTTTTTGCTTTGTTTGGTGAGGATCCAACCAAGTCCAGCGTCGTACGCACCGCGCCAAAAGGCGAAGTAGAACAAGAAGAAGAGCCTTGCGAGGTTGCGAGGAAGAACCGCGAAAATCACTAGTTGCAAACCCAGGAGCGCCAAATTTAACAGATCAAGGTGACTTTTTGGGTACGACGGAAGGAAGAGAGTGAGGACATCGTGGGTAGTCGGAACACGGAATACTAAGAAACATTTGAGCACGTTCGACCGTCAAAATTGCGGCTTCGTTGACCTTCGCCACCGGGTGTTTTGCCCCAAACTATCTCCTCGCGCTGGATCTCTTCCGGCTTGACCTCTTCTTGGACTGGCTTTTCTGGGTTTCCTGGGTTGGCAGATGCAGCCCTTTGGCGCAGGAACGTTTGCGGCGTTGCCATCGCGGTGCCCTGCTTTTTTTCGAAGTGAAAACTTTCAACCCAATTCGGCGGAAAACACAAGGAAGGACGTGACCGTCACAGTGACATCATCCGGCATCTTCCGGACAGCCGAACCCAACTTGAACCTCAACATTCCGATGTGGTTGGTCGAATCCTTCATACAGCTTCCTTGTCGTCTTGCAACCTGCTCCTGATGCCCGCAGTTGACAACTATCCTCTTGTACGTGTAGACATGCCTTGCTCTCCACCCCATCTCAGAATTTTCGGTGATCCGACCAAGCTTGATCATGGATGCATAAGTTCACCGTCGCCGACTCGGAAAAGATAGAACGACGGCAACATAGATGCCCGTCTCAGTTCTGCAATGTTCCGTTGATTAAGCACCCACAAAACCTCCGAGCCTTGACCTTTTCCCCCATGCCCGACTTGAATCCTCGAAGCTTGACAAGTTTGGGCTCAGACATGGATTTACTCGCGGTCCCCGTCATAGCAAGTACTCTGTCTGCCATGGTTTTAGGGGCACATGTCATCTTTCGACCGGCCAATAAACGATACAGAGGCGCAAAGAAACAAAACAGACTCCTCGACATCGGAAGGCTCGTGAGCTGCCTCACGCTCCTCGTTCTTTTAACTCGGGATGAAACCTGGAGCCGAGGCTCCTCTGTGAACCTAGAAGTCAACCCGAGCGCAACATATGTACGTTTCAAGTTCATATCTCGACTCTTTAGCTCACCCGACACAGATTTACGTCTCAATGCTTGCACTCGTCTCAATATTGGGGCAGCCACCAATCAGCGACAACGCAGCAAGCCATTTGACCGTTGTCCTCATTTCAACCCTCGCAGTATACCTGTATCGCGATGTCCTACCGCTCGGCACCGTCTTTGATACTCCCAAAGACTCTTCAGAGGGCATACGCCTTTGGCTCAAAATTTGTCTTCTTGCTTTCGCCGGGTGTCTAGTACCCCTACTGACTCCACGGAGATACTCACCAGTGAACCCGCTGGTGCGCCTCCATTTATTCTCTGCTACTTGCTCCAACTTGATACACCCAGAATCCCGTGGATGTACCTAACCCAGAGCAAACGGCGAGCATACTGTCCCTCGCGTTGTACACCTTCCTCGACGACACAATTTTCCTGGCCCACCGACTTGGCCGCCTCCCTTACGACCTCTTTCCTCCTTTGGCGGACTACGACTCTGCGGAATACCTCAGATCTCAAAATTTTCAGGTACTTGATTCCTTCCGCAAGCTGTACCAGCTAACAGGCCGACAAGGTACATCGAGCAAGGACGTCATCTGTTCTTTGGGATTATCCGCATCTTCCGTTTCGATATATTCGTGCTGGGGGTCACGTCTGCCGTTATCGTCCTCGGTAGACTTGTCGCACCGGTCGGTCTCAACCGCCTCCTTCAGTGAGTGATGATGGAATTGTTCCTACGCGGAATTAATTACTGTACTAGCTACATCGAGACCCAAGGGGAAGGCGAAACCTATCGTCCATGGGTATGGGTCTTATGGCTGTTTCTAGGCCCGACGATTCACAGCCTTGGCGACCACTGGTACATGTACATTGCAGTGAGTCCAGTTCCGCCCCGAAACCCTTCTTTCCATCCCTTTCTCACAGCCCGCCTAGTCCCGGATCGGTGTCCGCACAGAAGCTATCTTGACCGAGCTCATTTTCGAACATGCACTGCGTATGAGGATTAAATCAGAACCTTCCGCGAAAGGACGCAACTCGCCAGGAAAATTGAACTTGAACAACATGATCACGACCGACATCCGAATTATCATTGGCTCGAAAAGACTGTTACTATCGCTCGTGTACATGCCCCTGATGTTCATTCTCTCCATTTGGTTCCTCTATGCCATTCTCGGATGGAGGTAATTGTGGATTTCGAAGTCCTGCGCGCATTCTACTGACTTTGTTTCGAACAGCACATTCGTTGGATTGGCAACGATTTTTGCTATGCTCCCGGTTCCAGGCTATCTCGGAAAATGGGTGCAGACGGCTCAACGGGGTCTGGCAAGGAATCGGGACGCCCGTGTACAGTCTGTCACTGAAAGTCAGTTCGCTTATTCAACTCGCTAATGTCCAGAGCTAAGATCTCCTGTTAAGCTATTAATCTGCTTCGCATGATTAAATTCTTCGGATGGGAAACCAAGATGAGTGCTGAGGTAGCTGCGAAGCGACAAATGGAGCTCGTGTGTCTCTGGAAGCGCAAGCTTTTGGACCTCGTGAATGGATGTATCAAGTGCGTTGCTTTGCATTTGCTGAGGTCATACTCATCCTGGGCGAAGCATTCTGCTCCCAATTGCTACTAAGTTGACAACATACGCAGCTTATGTGGTTATTATGCGACAGCCATTGACCGCCTCCAAAGTTAGTCGCTTCTTGCATTGGTTTGCTGGACCGATGACTGACTTTTCCGACAGGTTTTCAGTTCCATGACGGTTTTTGACGTGTTAAAAACTTCGGTCGAGAGCATCCTATCCTCCTACACGCAGTTTCTGACAAGTAAGGTGTCGTTCGACCGAATTGACAGCTTTTTGCGCAAGGTTTGCATAACAGTGATTCTCCAGGATATCGTCCTCATGATGTCCACAGACCGAGTTGCTTGACGTCAACTCGTCCGAGGTCAAAAGTGTTGTTCCTCCAGAGCACCGCGATGAAATCGGGATCCACAATGCAACATTCTCTTGGTCTGCTGCAGATGATTCATCGACTCGCCAATTTTCGTTGAAAATCGATAATCTCTTTTTCAGATAAGGCTGTATCAACTTGATCCTTGGGCAAACTGGTAGCGGGAAGACGTCTCTTCTTCTCTCGCTTCTAGGTTTTCCTCCATATTTTCTTGTGGATGCATATTATTCATACCTTCCACTAGGAGAAACGTACTTCACGTCATCGCAGGACCCAGAGTCCTGGTACAACCTCCCACGCGACGGCGGTGTTGCATACGCTGCCCAAGAGTCGTGGGTCCAGAGCGCCACGATCAAGGCATGTTCTGTAAACTTCAACTATCGCACATCGACTGACACTCGAAATAGGAAAACATTCTTTTTGGCGCAGAATTTGACTCTGAGCGCTACAGAAAGGTTTGTACCCATGGATCTAAAGCGTCTATTTGAATAACTGAAAAAAATCAGGTCCTTCATCAATGCTGCCTTGAGAGAGATCTGGAGCTCTTTGCGTCGGGGGACGAGCAAGTCGTCGGTAGGTGGACCATTGCGCAGGGAGAATCGTGACCCATGATTTATACAGGAGAACGTGGTTTAACCCTCAGCGGCGGTCAAAAGGCAAGAGTGACACTGGCGAGGGCCATGTAAGGGTTAAACGTAAATTAACACGCAGCACACCTGATGTCCCCAAAGATATTCGCAAGCAAACATTCTTCTTTTGGACGACGTCCTGGCCGCACTCGAGTAAAAAATCTCTCTAATACCCGGTTAGATATTTATTGACATGAGGTTTATTCAGTGTGCACTCTGCGAAGTGGATCGTGGAAAAGTGCTTCGCTGGGGATTTAATTGCAGGCAGAACCGTCTTGCTGGTTGTACGTTTACATCCATCAAGTCCACGGTTTGGGCCTCAGTTTAGTTTTCAGACGCGTAACATCGCCCTCACGCGGTCCATCTCGCAATTCGCCGTGTCCCTAGGGCTCGATGGACGGGTTATGAGTCAAGGGACAATCCACGACGCATTAAAAGTCAATGAAAAATTGAGCATCGAGGCGTCTGATGACCAAGCACGTTTGGAATCTGCACCCGATGAAATCAATACTTTCGATATCTCGGACAAAAAGTCTTCCACCAGCGGCAAGCTTATTATGCCTGAAGAAATCGTGCAGGGCAATGTCGGCTGGAGTCCTGGTGAGTGTGAACTCGCGCTGGCCTGTATTTTACCTATCTCTCTCTCCAGTACGACTCTATCTTCGCAGCCTGGGTGGCACCCACCCGCACTTGTTCTTCTTAGCATTACTTGCCGGTTTTGTCCTGCAGAATTCTGCAGGAAACCTACAGACATGGTTAGTAGGTTATCCAGGCCCTCGCAATATGATATTAACTGTCTCAAGGTACCTCGGTTACTGGTCCTCACAATACGATACCAAACCTGCATCTGAAGTTCGTGTGCTCTAGTAAGCTCCTCCCCAATCTGAATTGCATAGTTTTTAAACCTTCGGGCAGTCATTTGAGCGTTTACGGTCGGTTCTGATATCGAACATCGATTTCAACCATTGTTTGTTCATGTTATTTTAGGTTCAATTCTCCTACTGTTGTTCCTTTTCTACGCCTGTGGCTTCCTAGTGTACACGTTTGGGATTCTGCGCGCCTCAGAGACGCTCCATCAGCAACTCATCGATTCTGTGCTGGGCACCACGCTTAGGTGGGCTAGCGCCGGTTTTGATTTTGCGCAGCTCAGTTAAAGGTTCATTTCTTCCCCAGATGGCTCGATACAACCCCTACCTCACGTATAATCGCTCGAGCCACTCAAGATATGGGGATGGTCGACGGGCCTCCCACGGCATCGCTTCGGTCCCTTTTGGATCACACTGTGTCGATGGCGGTCACTCTGAGCGCGATCGTCCTTTTCACGACGCCAATTTTCTTCGCACCGGGAGTGACGCTCTTCCTCTTGGGCAGTTATTGCGGGAGGTTGTTTATGCCCGCTCGTATATCGGTCAAACGTGAAATGAGCAATGCCCGGTCGCCAATACTCGGACAGTAAGCACTTATTACTCACTTTAAAATAAAATGTTTGCTGAGAAATTCCAGTTTTTCAGCCGCGGTGACAGGGCTCAGTGAGTCCCACCGTATCTCCATCCATTCCAATCAACCTTAATTGGAATTTTCTTGTAGTCTCAATCCGAGCATATGCTTGCCAAGACGCTTTCATCCACGAATCCCTTCGTCGGTTGAATCGCTACACCAGGACGGCGCGACTCTCCTTTGACCTCACGCGCTGGTCGGCGATTAGGACAGAAATGCTAGGCAACGTGTTTGTAGCGTCCCTGGCGGCGTATCTAGTATACTTCAAGAACTACAATGCTGCAAATACAGGGTTCACACTGCAGGCTGCAGTGCGGTTCGGCGAGACGGTAACATCGTGGATTCTGTGAGCGTCGCTCCTTTTCTTGGAACAACTCTGACTTCTGACCGCGTGCCCTAGAGGTCTGAACGACTTTGAATTGATGTGTGAGTGCTATCGCGGTTACCGTATATTACCGTTTAACAGGATTGTGGCTCGATTTACAGCGAATAGGTATGTGTAGCTTGCTCAAAGGAAGTGTCGACTGATGGACTGCGCAGTCTGGAGCGAATTGAAGCCTATATAAATATCGAGCAGGAGCCGAAGCCCACCATGAGTGGAATACCCCCGGCAGCGTGGCCCACCAGCGGCGAGCTTGTCGTTCGGAATCTCTCCGTCCGGTATTCGGACGACGGACCTGATGTCCTGCATGACATTTCCTTCTCGGTTAAATCCGGGGAAAGGATCGGAGTAGGTGAGGATCTGGATGATTTGTCCTTCGACCCAACTGCTGACCGGTACTATCAAGTGGGACGGACGGGAGCTGGAAAGGTGGGGCTTGTGTTTGTGAGAATGATCAACCCTTGACCTTTCCTACCAGAGCTCCCTCACACTGGCTCTGCTGCGTGCTATCCCTACAAAAGGCTCAGTGTCCTACGGCGGCATCACAACTAGCTCAGTAAACCTCGATGCACTGCGCTCCAAGATCACCATTATTCCGCAGATGGTGAGTCTCCGTTCCCAGTACATCCTCCCTCTTAACGCCGGTACATGTAGCCCGAGCTGCTCAGCGGGACTCTGCGTCAGAACCTCGACCCCTTCGGGCAATTCGGGGATGCAGAGTTGGACACGGCGCTGCACACCGCCGGTCTCTCCTCTCTGCAGGCGGAGGCCGCGGAGAGTAATATTACGCTAGAGACGGTCATTTCTAGTGGCGGGAATAACTTGTCAGTAGGGCAGAGACAGGTTATCGCGTTGGCGCGGGCGATGGTGTGTCAGAGTAAGCTCCTGATCCTTGACGAAGGTCTGTGTTTTGATTGTTTCGTTCCTCAAACATGGCACTAATAAATCGAACTCTCAGCGACGTCTGCTATTGGTGCATTTTGTTCCACATTGTTGTTATCTAAATTGCACTCAACTAAACTGCACAGACTATAAAACTGATGCCGTGATCCAAGATTCCCTTCGTACCAGACTTGGGAGCGATGTGACTCTGATCACAGTAGCACATCGTCTGCAGTCAATCATGAACGCGGATCGCATTGTGTGTTTAAATGTACCTATCACCGAGTAAAATTACGTACCGGATGCGTCGATTTTGTGACTTTAGGCGTCATTTTGAGCGCTTGAGTGTCTTCCATAATGAATAACAGATTGGCTTGCTGTCCCAAGTGCCTGGGACAAAACCCAACTCAGATTTTGGCGGCTGTTTTGATCCGGACAAGCCAAGGGGGAATCGGGATTAAAATTCCGGACGAGGGGGGAGGGTTTGACTTCGGCTGAAAAAAAACTTCTTACTATAAACTATGGGAGGGGAGAAAAAGGCTAGGAGAGGCATTACAGAGCTCCTGTGAGAAGAGAAACATCGAGATTTGCTTCCTACTTACCTCAGGATGTGCCAACATAATATTTTCACCCAAATTCAACCAAAAGTCATCCTCAAGTGGTCTTGGAGTGAGACTCAACAAAATTCTGGAGGTCTATTTGAGGCCTCAGCAGTGTTCCAAATAGGTTGATAGACCATAGCATGTACCTAAAGCATCCAGAGGGAGCGGCCCGGCGCTAGGGGTGGAAAACACCTTCCTGATATAGGGGGGTCAAGTCAAGGTTGAAAAAAAATTATCGACCCCCTTCAAATTTTCGAATCCCGAGTTCCCCTTGTGGGATGCTTGCTATATAACTTCTGTTTCTTCCCGTTCTTAGCGGTGGGTGGTCAGCCTTCAGTATGTCCCACCGTCGATCATGGCCTATCCAAAGAAGGTGGGGATGCGCAACTTGAAGAATACGCAGCCCGCTAGTTTTTTTTCACAGCGTTCACTGAGTTCCTCGTAGTCACTGCGCTGACCCAATATTAATCGAGATGGCATAGAATTATGTGTGCCGCCGGCACACCCCGTCGGATGTTGCTCCCTTGTGAACTGCAGTTACAGGACCAGGTAGGACCCAGGGCGGCGGCTACTCGGTACTGCGGCATCAAGTGTCTTCCCGAAAGTCAAACAAACTTGTAATTGTCGGAAAGAAATGTGAAACCCGGTCCTTTGGAATGAAACCAGAATCAAGCGCAGCCGATACGCATTTTGAGGTTTACCGTTTAAGCTTTGAAACGTTGTCCTTATTTGCAAAGTCAGTTTGATGGCCGCGCGTGTGCCGAATTCAACCACACCCAAAGAACCAAAATGGATATTGTTCCACCTTCTTTGGAGGAGGATAGTAGGTCATGATCGACGGTGGGACATACTGTCACCTACTATCCAAAGAAGGTGGAACAATACCCATTTTGGTTCATTGGTTGTGGTTGAATTCGGCACACGCACGGCCATCAAACTGACTTTGCAAATAAGGACAACATTTCAAAGCTTAAACCTCAACCACCATCAATGCGTATCGGCTGTAATTGTGAATACCTCGCCAAATGGCCGGGTTTCATATTTATTTCCGACACTGTTGACTTTCGGGAAGACGCTTAATGCCGCAGGCCCGACGGGGTGTGCCGGCGGCATACATACCACCAGGCAGCAATTTTCAATCCTATGCCATCTCGATTGGGTCAGCGCAGCGACTACGAGGAACTTGACCAATGTGAAAAAAAACTAGCGGGCCGCGTATTCTTCAAATTGCGTATCCCGATCGATAGCGGAGTCAATAGCGAGGCGTCAATTGCAAACCGCGTTTAAACCCATTCCATCGGAGACGGCGTTCATTCAACGGCCCTTGGACGGCCCTGTCCGTTTATGTGCCGTTACTTGAACATGGCTCGGTCAACCCCTCGTTCGCCGGGAGTGGAAACTTGAAAGTGGGACGAGGATTCTTGTCTTTTAAATGGGACGAGGTTTTTGTGCGAAGGGGGGTGGGTTATTGGGCCAACTACACAGGCATATTCGGATTTTTAGGGTAGACTCGGGTAGACCAGGCTGGACAGAAAACATAAAGCAGCGACGGTAAAAGCAGCGATGTAAAGTAGCGCGCCGGTAAAGTAGCGCGCCGGTAAAGCGAGGATGGGTGACAGTGTGTTGCTGACGTCAACGGAGTAGATCATTGACATAGCCGATCTGTGTCTTCCGCATTCGTCGAGCATTCGTTTCTCTCGACCACCATGTTCTCCTCCATCTCAAACTTCCTCCCCGCCTCCCTTCACTCCTCTACCCCACAAAAGGCGGACCACATTCGGGTTGAGGACGAGGAGGAAGACGACCCAGGGTCAAAGTCGGACACAAATGAGACGGGGGTCCTCAAAAAGAAGAAAGACAAGAGCGCAAACGAGGTAAATACGCCTTTCCTTGGCGTTCCAACCACTGGGACTGCGCCGGCTGGGGGTCTGCGATGATATACGGATCGACCGGTACCAGCGTGTGCGCAGTTGTCTCAACTATGCATCGTCGGGCAGCACTCAAATCTGGACGATTTCCGCTTCCTCGGCCCTGCTGTGGACTCTGTGTTCGTCGTACGATCGGCCAAGGTCTCTCCTTGTTGTGGGAAGCGCGGCCGCCTTTCCGAGTTCTGGCGAATTTGTTGGTTGCTGCGATCGAGATCGAGGCGAAAGACATCCCTCTGTCCAGTATCGGGAGCTTTCTTGGCCATTGATACTGGGTTGGGGACACTCTGCTGTCTACGGGCGGTATGGCGGTGGGGGTGGCTTCCCGCTCTTGGCCGTTTCCCGAATCACCACTTGGGCATCCAAACACACGACGGCTACCGAGTGTTTTACCTTGCTCGCCGCACTATGTGTAATCTGGAGCAATCGCCGGTTTCATCTCACTAGCGCGCCCGGGCGACCTTCACGAGCCTAGTTGCGATGTGTTGCTTCGACTAGAGTCGAGCCCTCGCTGACTGCCAGCGGCCGTATCCACCACGACTTCTGGTGGGCGCCTCCTCATGACAGCCTCGGGCGTTGTTGTCATTATCAATTTTGAATTTTGACGCCAAAATTTATATTTTTCCCTCGCCTAACATTTTGTGTCATCCCGGGTGCTAACTACATACTTCTACAGACATTTATCTTTGTCCGCCCTCCACCGGCGAAAAGCAATCACCCGCTAAACCTCCAGGTCCAGCTCGTCCCACCCAACTCCCGAGGACCCTCCGGACTCACTAGCGCCTCGCGGCAATCCCTCGATCTCTCTGCTTCCGCCCCAGTCACCCCCGCCAACTCCACCCCGACTACGCCCGTCGACACCGAAGCCGTCCCAGTGACCGCTACTAATTATGAATCTGGTGCCCCTCTCACGCGCACGGCGTCCAACCGATCCACCGCCTCCTCCACGTACTCCTCCACCAGCACCGCCTCGACCTCCTCCACGGCCAGCAGTCGGCGCATGATCGTCCCGCTGTACAACCTGCAGGCGCACAACGTCATGACGAACATCATCGTCGACGCGGGTACAGATGCCAAGATTGCGCGTTTTACGAAGCGCGGGATAGAGATGCTCGACCTCGCGGTATTAGAGCCGATTGAGGTCTATGCGGGCGGCGGCGCTCCGATGGGCGGGGACGCGTCACATGCACATGGCTCGGGATTCTCAAACCGCACGGTTGGCGGGCGCCCGAGTATCAGCGACAGGCTAAGCGTGCCTGGTGGCGCCGGCGGAGGCTCCAGCCGCCCGGCGACGCCAGATCCCACAAATTCCTCGCAGGCGTCGCTCGCCTCGAGCAGCGCGCACTCGCACCACTCGCGGTCATTCTCGCACGGGCACGAGGTGGTGACGACCCCGCAGGCGTCGGTGTCGCTGGCGCCGGGGACGCCGCAGGGCACGCCGCAGAAGCGCAACGTCTTTGGGAGGCTGTTCAAGAAAAAGGACGCGCCGTCGCCTTCGGAGAGCGCGGCGTCGCTCACGCCGACGCCGATGGGGGTCAGCCACACGCGCACGCTCAGCGCGCTAGGCGCGAGGCCGGTATCGCCTAATCCGTCTGTGCTGGCGGCGCCGCGGGCGTCGATCAGCAGCGCGCGTGAACGGTCCTCGATTGACCTTGGGGGCGGGGGCGAGGAGATACCCGTCGTGGTGCCTGCGGTGGGGGTGCGCGCGCCGATTCTGGGGCTGCAGGCGTCTGTGTCGTCGCCGGTGCACCCGCCACGGGGCAGGCCGGGGCTGTATGTGTGGGTCGTACGAAGGTGGATGAAGGGCGAGGGTGGGGGGCTGCTCGCGGTTGCAAAGGGGATGGTCAAGGGGCAGGGCGGGGACGACCTGACGAGCGAGGTGGAGGTGCGGTTTGAGTGGAAGCGCGGGAAGGCGAAGCGGCGAAAGGAGAAGGAGGGTGAGGACGGGGAGCACAAGACGAGTCGGCGGCAGGCGAGCACGGCGAACCTGACGCCGTCGAAGAGGCTGAGCATGAGCATTATTTCGAGGCAGAGCAGCTTCAGCATGTTGTCGACGGAGGACGGGCATTTGGTGGATTCTGCTGCGAGGCGAAGGTCGATTGCGCACGCGGATGAGGACTCGGGGGACGAGAGCGACCCGGAGGATTCGGAGACCCCGTGGACGTGTACGGTCAAGGTGCGGCGGCTGGCCATGCATCATGCACGCGCGCGGTCGCACCACGCGTTTGGGCAGGATCGGGGGAAGGAGGAGAGGGAGAAGGAGGAGAAGAGGGAGAGGGAGCAGCAGGAGAAGGAGTGGAAGAAGGAGGTGCTGCGGATCAAGGTGGGGACGCTGTCGCCGACGCCGCACCACCCCAAGGTCGTCGCGATGCTCAAGGTGCCGTTCCCCCTCCCCGATGTGGACGTAGAGCGCATGGTGGTGAGGAAGCGCGAGGCCGGACAGGGGTCGCTGAATGCGATGATGAAGCCTGGTATGTATTTAGGATTCCTTCGCATAGGAAATTTTGAGTCCGACGCTGATTTGGGGTTTCAGGGCAAGGCCACGGTCTGATGATCACCGCAGAGGAGATCAAGGACGTCGTGTGCAGCACCGGCCTGTGGCTCGTCGTGCGCGAGGGCTTTGGCGGCATCGGGAAGGTCAGCCGCAAAGGCGATGGGTGGCGGCTCCGCGGCTAGGCGGCTGCGTTTTTCGGCAACGGGCGCGTGGGCGGTGTGGGGTTCGCGCTCCCAGCAACAACTATTTATCTCGCTCCATCTCTCTTTCCATCTATCTATCTTATTCTAGCTCTCTTTCCCTCTGGCGGCCCATGGGTGGATTTCGGGTCAGGATCCCGGGACGCAAGACGACCTTACACCCTACCTACACTGCAAGAACTCCGATGTGCATATAGCGTCGTTTCTCTGCACTACACTTTCCTTTCTTTGGCACATACTACCTCTTCTTTCCTTCACTCACAAGAAACTATCCAACTCGACTCGCTGTGTACACATGCTTTACGCCAAGTAGTATCCTGTTGTGCAAGAATGTATGTACGATCTACAGTCCAAAAAGGACGAAAATAATTTATTCTGGCCCTCTACGTTTTATCGAGGGAGTCTCGTTTTGCATGCGGCATTACAGCTGTTTCCGAAATCCTTGAGACAACAGCGATATTTTCGCCCGCCGTCAACTTTTGATGGAATGCTAAGGATTTCCGTTTTTGGGTAGAACGGCCGAGACCGGCCCGATTTGGACTGCTTGACAGATCAACTGGCGTGCGGTCATATTGGGGTGGATTCTCATAGAGCGGAGGTAGACTGGGTGCAGGGGGACGACGGGGAAACGACATGGGGAGAAGGCTGGAGAAAGGAGAAAATGGTGGTACTTAATCAGCCGGTCATCAGATATATTTTGATCGGTTCTACCAAAAACGGAAATCCTTAGCATTCCATCAAAAGTTGACGGCGGGCGAAAATCAAGCGAAAATATCGCCGTTGTCTCAAGGATTTCGGAAACAGCTGTAAAGGCTTCAATTTGAGGCATTTCTCATTGTACTGACTGAGAAATGCTTGCTTTAATTCGGCATCTTCCGAACGGCTCGGACAGTCCGGATGCGCTACCTTTTCTTCGTTTTCTTTTTTTTTTTTTTGGCCAGGAAAACGATACATATGCTCAGCGATTCGGAGGGACCACGAAGGCGGGGAAGGCACGACAGATGCATTACGATGAACAATATAACTAGTAAGAGCTACTCCAGGATGGGCCGCAGGAAGAAGTTCCAGCATGTCCACTCGCAAAGCATTGACAATGTGTACACTGACGAGGAGCGTCCAGTAATTACAGGCGCAAGCAGCGTCCAGCGACAGCAAATTCCCAATGGGACCTGTGAAGCACGATAAAATCAGCGACACGTCCTTGCCAGCGAAAAAGGCGATGGGGGGAAGAGGAAAAAAAAGTCAGGTATTCGATGCATATCAACAAGCACCCAGCCCGCCTCCACATTGTACACCGGGAGACTTTGGTATAGGCAAGGGCATTCGTGTCCGCCCATCGACAGGATTTCATCAAAAGAAGTATGGTACAAGTTGGTGGAGATGGGGCGTAGGGACAAGAGAAGAGACTCACCAGACGGGTAAAAAGAATCCAGGGCACGAAGGGAAAGCGACCTGCGGAACGAGCAATCAGTATTGGCGAACAGGGAGGGAAAATAGGCAGAAAGAAGGAGGGCGTCAGACAAGGCTGAAATCGATAAAGTATTCCACATGAAGGTTCGGAATGTGGTAAAGTATGGTTATTATTTGAATCATCACGCACGGCGGTGAACGAATGGAAGCAAAGGACTCACAGGAAAGAGAGGATTGTCGTGGTGAGAGCAGAGAAAAAAAGACAGAGTTACACACGTCACGTCACTCTTTTACCCGTTTCGGCTGATTCGGTTATCAGCCTAAACCGGAGTTGTTTGTCCACGGTTTTGATGGCGAGCCGTACCGTTCACAAAGCACCGTTTCGGCTGGTTTTACTCTGGAACAATTATTGTGCTGTCTGTAGAGCTTCGCAAGCTATTGCTACGCCGATGACGGCTTGCTGGACCGGATGCCACAAGTTACTTTACCCCTCGTACGAGTCTAGATCGGGCGGTCCGCCTCTCATCATATGCGCCCGCCAAAGGTCGTAATACAGCGCCTGATCCTTCGTTTCCACCCCGTCCCTTTTGATGCTAAAAAAATCGCGCTCAAAGTGCAGCGCGGTACCCTCTGTCCCGAAGCGCGCCTTGACCCAGCCGTCGTGCCAGTAGACGACCGCGAGGCTCTTGACGGTGAGCTCCCATGGGTCACTGCCGCACTGGCTGTTCGTGATGTCGAGCGCGCGCCTCGCGTTGATGGCGTCCTGCACGCGCTGCCGCGCCGCGCCATCGGTGATGCAGATGCCGCCGTACACGACGACGAGCTCGTGCGGGCTGAGGCGGGCCAAGCTCACAGCGAGACACAGGGTAAGCAGGTCGGCCTTCTCCACCTTGTCGATGACGATCACGCCGGCCTGCATCCCGTTTTTAGCGAGCTCCTGCAGGGTGAACGGGAACTCCTGCGCCTGGTGCGCGTCGGCTAGGCGGAGGACGCTGTTGGGGTTGTTCATCGGATCGAGCCAGCGCACAACCGGTAGTGAAGAGACGACGGCTTCCTTGTCGGTCTGCATGCGCGTGACGAAGTGTTTTTCGACGGCGTAGCGGCCGCTGCGGTAGAATTCCCGTTTGGTCAACTCGGCTTCGTCGAAAAGGTCGTCGCTGTCGGATCCGAACAACACGAGCACGGCGGGCTGGCGCTGGCCGATGAAGGCATCGAGAGTGAAGGTTTCCAGCTGCTTACCGGCGGGCGCATGAAAGCGGTTCTGAATGCCCGCGAGCTTGGTGAGCAATTCGTGCCGCTCGCCAGACGTGAGTACCCCTTGGATGCCGCCGCTCATGCCGGTCATGACGGCTACATGGCATTCCAGCAATGTAATATGACTGATGTCCAGAATAACGAGTTCACGGTGCTCGCTCGTGAATCTGTTGACATCTGCGACGACCTCGTCGATTGTGGCCCCGCAGCCGCCCTGCCAGTTGAGAGGAGATTTGAGGTCACTGAAGTGCCCGCAGTACCAGTTCGATTCCGCTGTGCACGCTATCAGCATGTACAAGGGCCAATGCGACCTTTACGCACTCCTTCCGAAAGACGTTTTCTGGCGCAGGAGGAACGGTCTGATATCGAACCACCGCACACTGTGCTCAAGCTGGTCGTAGATGGACAGAGTCTGCGTGATGACGTTAGACTTTATGCCTCCGACGTTGGTTCCGAGCTCGAGCTTGAACGCGCCGGGTAAGCAAATTTCCCCAAGGGGACGCGAACCGAGAATGGCAAGGTTGTGCTGCATCCAATCTTTCACATGGTCTGGTGGCCTGCTTTATTTAGCAGTGGCTTTAATTGGGCGCGAGATACTCACATTGCGGTATTCAGCCCAGATAGCTGTGGATTTATTAAGTAGGCCTGGATCAATCTGGCGGGCGCACAGTAGGGGAGATGCGAAGAATGACGGAGCAATCTCCTCACAAGTACACTCGCAGCAAAAGAACAAGAACAAACTCTGCTGCGTGGAAGAGAATTCCACAGGTAGATACAGAGCTAGCTACCTACCTATATGCTGAGGCGGGGTAAGCGATGGACACCACGCAGGTACATTTTGAGTGCCAATCAGACAAGGCCCGGCGTTGGTGCACACCGGCAAGCAAATTTCGCCGAGAGGACGTGAACCGGGACTTGGAGGGTTGTGCTGCATCCATGGTCTGGCGGCCTAGTTTATATCAGGAGCTTTTATTCGGCGCAACATACTCAAAAGGTAGCTCTGAAATTATCATCCGTCGGGCACACGGCCAAATCCAAGTCCAGGTACGACAAGTGCCAATCAGACAGCCCAGCGTCGATGCAATAATTCGCAGGCCCCTGTTTTGGCGTTCAATCGCTGAAGTTGAGCGAATTATACAGAGAGCAGTTAGCTCGTGAATAAAAAAACCGTCTACGGACCTGGTGGATTACAACCGCTGGAGAGGAACGGCGGTGAAGAATAACTAAAGGGTTAGCTTAAACGGCAATGTAAAAAGCTGGGACTAACATGCAAAGAAGGCGCCCTTTCGTTCCGAGAGGAAGGCTGTTAGTTAAAACGAGATTGGGCAACAAGACCGCCAGTGAAGTTGCAAGCAGCAGGGATCACTAGTAACAGCCGGACAGGGCAGTTGAGCATAACTGCAGCATTTCAGGAGAAGCGGTCAACTTAAACAACGCTGAAGAACGGTGGGTGGAATTCCAGGCGGTAGGATTGCAGGCGGCTGCTAGGGTTTATACTTGTTCAGTGGTGGAGAGGACTCCGGACGGCGGTGGAGAGAAGATAGTTAGCTACAACAGCAACGCCGCAACGCTAATTTTAGGGGCAAACGAGAGAAAGAGGGCGTCAGGAAAACTGAGGGTTGTCGTGGTGGGCGAAGCCGAAGCATAGTCAGAGTCAACTGAGACCAAACAGAGACCAAGTCCTGAAGTAGTGTCCAGCCATCACTGGCCCGGGAAGCTGGTGGCAAATACGTGCAAACTCGCACGCTCGTCCCGACGACCATCTCGGATTCACCGCAGGAACCTTCACTTGCTTATAGACACTCAGCCATGGCAACAGTTGCTCCAGGAGGTCAGCGGCTTCCACGAATCGGCCACGTTTAGTTATAATATCGTGTGCAGAGCCCAAAGAGTCTCCGAAACCTCAGCCAATGGGCGGCAACATGCCCATGATTTTTCTCTTCACCACATGCACCCTCTGTCTTTTATTCATCCTATGGCGGCGAGCCAGTGCCCTACGTTCTGTCATTTCACACCAGTACGTGTCCTGCAGCCTACTAAATCGTATAGTACTAAACATTTACTCGCGTGCGATAGACTGAAGACAATTACGCATTCCCAGTCGGAAGGGGCGATCCGGCTTAGTGAAGATGACGGTCCCCCCGCGCGGGAATTCCTGGAGGACGATTATGATGACGATATCGAAGGGGTGGACTTGGGTACCCAAATCCATGGCCACGCACCGTTGGACGGTCTAGCACGCGAATCTCGAGCTCCAGCATTTCCTGGCCCTGAACGAGAAGGAACACCGTCATGAGTTGTATGGATGTAATATTTAGGTTCGTCGAACGCAGTGAATCGCCAATGTCACTCGAGGACTAATTTGAGCTTCAGTGTGTAGGGAGTTTTGCTATTTAAGCTGTATGCTTTTGGTTCTTTGTATGCCACGCGCAAATAGGAGCCCATCATTCGCGTCCGAAAAAGGATTCACGATGAAGCAACCAAACCACGCCAGCGCAATTGCAAGTACCTCACCAACTCGCTTACACATATATCCTCATCCCACCTTACCCTCACCCGCGGTATGCATACATCTCGTCGTCCTCGTTATTGTGACTGACCCAGCTCTTCGTCCATTTCCGACGCCGTCCTCCAACGAGGCTTCAATAACGGCAACGAGCTCAAGCAGCCCGACTACTGCACGCAAGTAAGGTGCTCACAGGAAGAATAGGCCTCCGGAAAGCTGAGACGCAACAGTCCACCTTCCTACCGTTGGACGGTCTAGCACGCGAATCTCGGGTTGCAGCATATCCTAGCCCGCAGCCAATCTTACCCGCTGCTCCCCAACGAGAAGGAATATCCTCACGAGTGTAATCTATAGGTCCGTCAAGCGCACTGAATTTTCGCCCAAACTAATGTAACCTTTAGTGTATGGACTCTCGCGTTGCACGCGCGTCTATGTCGAATTTGCAAGCTTTGGTGTTGATTAATGATTTCGTCCTGTTATTTTCTCACGCGCGACGTGAATACCGACAACTTCAGAGATAGTACTTTCACTGCTGTGCGGTACCCGGGTAGGACCTCGAGTGCTTCCCCCCCTTCCGCCGGTCGCAGAGATTGTGGTGAATCTGACTTGATACAACCTGCTATGTGTCTTTATTGCGCATCTTGCGGCGACGGCGGACATGCGGACTTGCGCGTGAGAGTCCGGCAAGAATAGCACCTACCATCTCACTGCCGCCATCGCGCTCTACCCTCGTACACCCTTTATCCCAAGGAGGAATGATCCCAACCCTCCTGAAACCCGTACGCGTCCGTTTCTCTCGCAAGAGCCCACCAGCCAATGCAGAGAAAGAGCGTCAAAAGCTGCCGATGCTCATCCAGACCTTGGAGCTGTGCGAGAAAGCGGCCGAGGCGTCGGGAGTGCCGTATTTGAAAGGCGCCGTTGCGTTTGCCTTGGAGGTGGCCAAGTGTGTCGAGGGACATCTGGCCAACAACGAGGATTTAGATCGCCTTGCAATTAAATGTGGGGCACTAATGCTGAAGATCGCGGACCAGGTTAAAGCGGGCGGGGGCCAGAACATGGAGCGGCTGGTGCAAGAGTTAAACGCGTAAGCCTCTGCTTCGTACCCCTACATCGATCGGCTGAGCAGGACTCAGGACTCTCGAGAAGGTGCAAATTGAAGTCAAGGATATCGTCAAATCTGCCACTAAACCTCGCCTTGCATTGGCCCACAAGGCCACTTCTGAGAGAATAAGAAAGCTTGACAAGGATATGTCTGACGCCCAGTTGGAATTCTTAGTGAGATCTGTCGATATCCGCCCATCGTATTACAAAGACTGACCCTGCTTGAAGACACTTGCCACGATTGTCAAGGAGCAGAATTACGAGCAGGCGCAGGTACCTCGTCTGTTGTTTGTCCGTCGGCAACGATTAAGGTGATTCAGGACAGTATCTACGACTACGACAGTATTGTCCTAGAAAGCCAGTACGCCAGGGGAGACGGTTGGATAGCATTCAACGGAAAGCTCGAAGGAACGCAGGCGAAACTGATCATCAAACGCTATCAAGGCGACATCACCAAGAGACGGGTATTGGCCTCCTTCGGTTGACTTGTGTGTGCTGAGCCTCAACGTCTTTCTGGCAGGCGATACATGAGGCAGATATTAGAGCGTTCAAGAAGAATTGGTACGCACTGTTCGGAGTCTGAGATTCTCGCAGCTTCTTAGAATTTTAGGCACTCGAATCTCCTTCAGTATGTGGGAAGAAGTCGTCCAGGAATCGATGATCCCTATACACTCTTGCGAGGAAGTACACACACCGGCGGTCTCTTTGGTTGCGTTCTAATTTGTTCAATGTTCCAGTAACTTCAAGTTCTGACCATGTCAGCAATTACATCGCGTCCAAGTTCGCGGAGGACAATCAAGGCGGATCTGTCGAGGCACTGAGACTCGTGAGTCCTACTTGACGGCATTTCTTGGGAAACCGCGCTCAACTTCTCTCTAGCTTAGGGATCTTACCGTATGTCACGCCTTCAAAACAGCCTGAGGATTTGATGTCAACATCTAGCTGCAGGATGCATTCGCATTTACCGTCGCGACCACAAACTGCTCCTCCTTCGACGTGAGTTTTCTTTGGGGTGGCTCATTTCGTTGGGTAACCTAGGCCCAGATTTCTAAAGTGCATCTCAATGATTCGGGAACTCTCGTTGTCGTGGACCTTGATCCGACGTTGGTAGTCAATAAAGGATCCAAGGACGACATGCCCTACTGGCGATCGTGGCAGCAAATTTGCGTCGAGGTATACAAACGCTCATCGACTATGTAATTCTACCCTTAACCGAACTATTTTCCAAGCTTTTAGCGGGGAATCCTTCATACGAACCAAACCCCTCAATCGAGTGCGATACAGGTAAGATAAAAATCAGAAAATAATCCTCGCTGCGGTATTGACTTGACCCAGATCCTGCAGTACACAGACGCCTCGAATACCTTCGGCCGATTTTGGGACACATCCACTACGGTGGTGCGCGATTCCAGAAAGCAAGCATTGAGATGGCGTTCGAAAGCGAAGGCCGCGTGCTATCACAAGCTCTGTGCGAGCTGCGCGCTAATGTCCGCAGCCCCGGCGGGCCGTCAGATACTCAGGTCCTCCGCGCAATGTGGCGTAACAGGAGCGAGTTGCACTACGTCGCCAACTTTCGCGAGCCGCTCGAGATCGATGTCGGTGATATAGGCTACATCGTGGGCGAGCCTCCCAGGTTTGTGCGGCTTGCCAACGTACGCCCGAGGATTACGGATGGGTGGGCGTTCGAGCCGCTGATAGTACAGCCGCTCAAATGCTTTCCTCCCGACAAATGGACTCAAACGACTGTCCAGGGAATAATCAGGTGCGTAGCATGCCGTGGATTGGCTTTATTCCTTGCCTCATGCTGGAGTAGACACAAGTTTCTATTCCCCAGCTCTGGTCCCGTTGACTTGGCGGATTGGCGCGCCGGACGACCGCGACTCGACAAGGACTTTCTGCTGAGACGCATCAACTTGCCTCGGGAATCTGGCCTCGTAGTCGACTGTTCGGAGGCGTGGAACGTCCTTGCCGAGTCCGCGACAACAATTGCGTCCAACCACAGCGAGTGCCCCGTGAGCGCCTCCGACCTCATTCTCAGTCTGTCCATCCTTATTCCACCATCAAATTCATTTTGACTGTTGGCTAGTTGTATATTTCAAACAACAATCCGGGTATGCGACGTTTCGGCCGAATAGAAAGGTGGACGAAAAGGAGTGGAGGGAAATATGGGCGAAAGAGGGTTTACAATCCCCACCCGATGCGATTTATTTCTACGAGTCGCCGCCGGGCGGCCCCAGCGGGGTCTGGGGGTATTTCTCTCTATCTTCGGTGCCAGGAAGTCCGTATTCAAAGTGGACACCGGAACGGGATGAGGATGGTGAAAATTGGGGGTTCACGTTCCACTCAGATGATTGGACGGTGGAGATTTCCAAGTGCGTGCGATCACTTTATGCGTCAATTTGCGATGCTCAGGCTCAAAAGGCCGAACATCAAACAGTATATTCGCTATGTGCAGCTTTGACTGACAAAATTTGAATGGCATACGCTCAGGCTGCGTATTACGCTAGTCTCTCTTGACAGACAATGACACTCGTAACCTCGTTCTATAGTATTACGCAACAACTCGCTGCTCTTCGTTCGAACTTCGGAGCAACAAACGGGCAAGCCTTGAAACGTGAGGTCGAGTTAACAGAGATCCCCCCGGAAATTGCATTGCACAAGCGGCTTTTGGGTCATTCTATACTTTGAATAACCTGAATAGGTGCCCATCAAATCCGAAAAAGGAAAGGGCTCCCAAGTGTGACTTGCCTTCCACGCCTCGGATGAAGCCGGCCAAGGGAGTATCCTCGATAAAGGACTAAGACCTTTCAGTCTTGGTGCCCCCAAAAAACCAACGCAGTTCGATAATCCTGGCTTGGGCGCAGTCCAAGACCTTTCTGGTCGGATAACGAACCAGCAATATCCGGTTCTCCGCTGCATTCATTCATCACCCGGTCAACGTCGCCTCTACATGCAGTTTACTGGATCTATCCTTTAACCCCTTCTGAGAACCCGGCGGCTGACGCGCTTCGCGATAGTAAATTGAATGAAAGCGGTCGCACCGTATGCTAGTAGTAAGACAGTGAATGAAGCTGCCAGTGGTCATTCTCGCTGTCGAGATGCATATGGACCTCTCCCGGATATATCGGTGGTATCTCTGGGTAGAGCCTTTCGCGCTGCACCGTTTTCGTAAGACGTGCACCAAAGTTGCGCAAACAATACTACGCTCGTGTCCCAAGATGGGAAGTCTGATCGCGTCAAACTTATCATCAATACCACGCCGACGTGTCAGTATCTCGCAGGCTGCGAGTCACACCACAAATTCCTCGACAAGATCAGACTCAAAGTCGGGCCACTATGGGACCCTCGGTCTTTGAAGAGGATCCGAATGCACATATCTCTTCTCTCCCGATAAACAACCCGTCACAGCCTCGAGCGGGTGTCCATCCCATTCAGACCTTGCCCCCCGAAATTTTAGGCGAAATATTTGTTGATTTCCTTCCCCCGTATCCCGGGCTCCCCCCCCTTTCCGGACTTCTCTCCCCGCACTTACTGTGCCGAATTTGCCGGCAATGGCGCGCAATTGCCCTATCCACACCTCGCCTTTGGAGCGCCATCCGCATTGATGCCTTCCAAAACGATTCCGACGCGGAACAAGCTCGAAAGCTTGAAATCCTGAAGACTTGGCTCACGCGTTCCAGCAATTGCCCCCTCTCCCTCAGTCTCTCGGGTGCTTCCTACGCCCCGCTGCTTGGAGACTTTATCGAAGCCATCCTCGCCCACCGCGCGCGCTGGGAACACGTCGATGTCCTTGTCCCCCCCAAGGCCGCGCATCTCATGCGGGGCGAAATGCCGCTGTTGCGGTCTTTAACTTTTGGTCCCATCCTGCATTACCGGGGACCTACAGGGGCTTCATGTTCTCTCTTCGACCATGCACCGTTGCTGACAGACGTGGTCCTCGGTGGGAATTTCTTCACGAACCAGATGCGCTTTCCATGGGCACAGCTGACACATCTCAACGCACTGTGCCTCATAGAGTGGGAATGCGCCGACGTGCTACGGGAGGCGCCGCGTCTGGTCTCCTTCGAGGTCAGGGTCGCCCCGAATCCTTCTAATCGCGGGGAAGACGTCGATGTCCCAGTGCATCTTCTGCTCCGCGACCTTATTCTACGTCCCTTGGAATTCCACAGTTCAGGGTACCAGCAGTGGAATGTGCTTGACCGTCTCACGCTACCCGCGCTCTGCAAGCTCCAGGTGTCGGAGGCACACGTTACGCTTCGGTCCCTCAAGGCCTTCATGCTGCGATCTCGATGCACGCTGGAGGAACTGCGCGTCGTCGACGCAACACTGGCGGAATCTGTGTTCCGTGAGATCTTGCCGCCATTCGGGCCTCTTCTGCTTAAAGCTAAAGCCTGAATCCATTCAGTCGTCGTCCTCAGCTTTTTCACTCTGCGTACAAACATATTGAATTTAGCCTGAATTGAAACAAAAAAAGGCCACGGGGACTGAGATATGATCGCGTTGAGAGAACGATTTCCCGTACGGTCTTCCAGTCATTCTCGTCTTGTAACATCGAAGATTAAATTGGTCAACTTCTCTTGGGCGTCTCCCGCTCAGACCTTGCCCCCAAGTCGGGCCAAGATCTTCGTCGACTACCTCCCCTCCACCCCGCCTTCGAAGCGCACTGCCTCTATCTCTACGAGTGTGAATCCGCAAGAGGGGTTTACCGATATGATTATTCGCTCGCACTAGATTGAATACACGCGACTTCACGCAAGCTTCCCAGCCAGCGCCTCAAACTCCCCGCTACTCAGCCCCCACCGATCGGACACCACATTCGTGTCACTCTTCCGCTCCCCCTCAAACCACGCACTCAGCGTCTCTTTCTGGCCTCCGGTGAACTGTCCGTTGCATGCGACAGCGTATGTGCGCAGCAGTCTGTCAAAAAAAACTCAGTCAGTCAGTTGTGGTGAGACGCGGAGACGGGGAGACACCCACGCAACGCCCTTCTCCTCAAAGTCCGCGTCGGGCCCGGGGATGTCGCCGTCGCTCCCAGATGGGACGGGGTGCGTCAGGCCGCCGATGACCGCATCGAGGATGCCGTGCGCCGCCAATGCCTGCAACGTCGGCGCGGAGGTGTTCGTCCGGCTCGGGTCGGTGAGGGTTGCGGCGTGCGAGTTGGCGTGAATCGGCTGCGAGTCCGACGTTACGGGGAGCGCGTTGGGGATGAGGAGGGTGCTGAGGAGGAAGAGGGCTTTGCGCCGGACGCCGAGGTCGGGGTCTGCGAGAAAACATGAGTATGGAGAGGAGGAGGGGAGGAAGGCATTACCCTGCAGAGCTTCGCGAAGCTTGTTCCACCCGTCGACCTCGGGCCGCGAAAGCGCGGCGACTGCGGGGGCGTTGTGCTTGAGCAGGCCGGATAGGGCATAGATGGCCTTGGAGCGGACTTGGGCGGTGGAGGACGGGGAGGGCGCGAGGAAGGCGGTTAGGACGGGCAAGGGGTCATATGAGCCGTACTAGACCGATGTGAGGCATGGATAATTGATTTTGGGACGCGACGCACGGCATCCTGGGCCGCGGGGTTGTTCTGCAGGGCGGTACCAATGACCCAGAGCGCCTGCATTTTAATTGCAGTCGTCGGCGCGGACGTTATCAGCTTTTGAAGCGGACTCCACATCTGCAATTTCTCGAGGTCTGAACATGATCAGCTTGCGTTGGTTTTGTGGAAGCTCACTCACTGTTCGCATTGTCGATTTGCTCTATCAGCTAGCGGTGCATTGAATGAATACATGGCGTTGAGCTAGAGAAATGGCGCACCATCTCGAGATGATCTAGGGCGTCGATTCGGGATGGTTCCGGTTGGGAGTCGTCTACTGCGACAGCCATATCTTCTTTCATTAATACTGCGTCTGACTTGCCCAGAATCATGTCGATAATTGCAGGATCTAGGTCCTGGCGGGCTGCAGGAGGAGGATTCGAGGTATCATTCTGAGGAGTCGAATTTTCTATGCCCCAGCGAAGTAAGGATTCCATGAGAGTTCTGGGACGAATTCAGGGGAGATTTAAGGAGATTTAAACTAGCTTCGATGGCCAGGTATATATTCCAGCGCAAAGGAAAGCCCGAGAACTTGGTGGAAGTCAATAGAAACCCGGATTGGCTTGCCGAGTCGTGCGGCCCGCCGGCCCGCCTCGGTCTCGGTAACCGCGGCATCCAGGGGCCTCTTCTTTGCCCGCCTTGTTCTGCCTGCCTTGTCCCTCCCGCCCTCCCTCCGCGATCAGCGTCAAAGACGCATGCTATACTCAGACAACAGGAGTCCCCAATCTGCACAAGGGATCGAGGGGATACCCACCCAAGCCCCACCTCTTGTTCGTCGGTCTTTGCCCGGTTCCTTGTGTCAAATCCGAGCCCATGGCGACATCGTATTTCAAAGAGTCAATGCGGAATGTGAGAGGCGCGGGAGAAGAAGAAGAGCAGGAGATGATCAGCAGGGTTTGTGGGCGCTGGTGTATTTACGTTCAATTCGTGTTCCTCAGGATCCTGGTTCGACTCGGGGAGTCCAGTTCGGGTGAGTTGAATATGGCCTCGGCAACCTGCTGTTTCGCCATCGCTCAGTGGATATTATTTGAGGACGAGAAGGGGAGGAGGTCAGGAGGAAAGAGCTGCAAGTTAAGCGCCTCGGGCGCCTGCGGGCGGCTAGAAGGGCCACCCTCGTCCCAAATTTGTCCATCTCCTTCTCCGCTTTCGCTCTCTCTCCGAGATCCGTTCAAGACGCCTGCTATGCACAATGGTGTTCACGTATGGAGAGGATACAAGGGCTGGATGATACAAGCCTTGCCTCAAAATAGGCCGTGACTGGCGGAGGGCGAAGAAGTTCTTAAGGGAGACCAATGGCCCCCAGTCGATGTACAATCTCTCCTTCATTTCGTCCTTTTTTCTTGAACTTTCTTCCCAACTGCGAGTCGACGCTATCTGGCGAGTCCTGTCTCTCCCTGGGAATAATCCACGACTCCACGCAAACAACCCCCCTGCAAATGGCAAGGTCGCGCAGACAGAGTGCGATTCCTGGTGTTATACATTTCTACGAATTTCTGACGCATCAACCAACAGGAGAGGCAGCAGATTCCTTGGCGGCGGTGGCCCAGCAGGCGGCGGCCTCCGGCTACCAGTATGCGCTGGCCTACCAGCAGTCGGCGGCGGCCTACCAGCAGGCGGGCTACCCGCAGGTGGCAGCGGCCTATCGGCAGGCGGCGGAGCATCAGCAGCAGGCGATGACCTACCAGAAGCAGGCGACGACCTACCAGCAGTGGGCAAACCAGCGTGCGGGGGTGGCGAGGCAGCTGGCGGCGGCAGCGGCGCTGGAAGACGCTGCCGGGTGCTGCTGCATTGTTATGTAACTCCATTTGCGATGATTTGACGCGTCGTAGAGCCGACGCCGATGCAGGCCTGGATAAATTACTTTTTACTCAATTCCACCGAACGCGTGGAACTAAACATCACCATCAACTACCGATAATACCAGAATCCGGACACTAATCAGTTTGCCCGCCAAACGTAACCCTAGTACGGCGCATGATAGCGGGTCTTTGGAAATCAAGTTACATAGGTGCTTGTTACAACCTGACCAGCATCTGGAATCCGGACGTACACTTGAAAAATTATTATTTGATGTTCAAATTGATGGTTGAAATTTTAGTGCTGGCACTTTGAAGGTTCAAAAATCGGTTCGAACCTGAACCGAAATACCCTATGTATGTATGTCGACGGGTCCTTTAGCAGATTTCGGCCTTTTAGCGCGGACTTTGGAATTAATTCTCCGCAATCCATTCCGGGGCTTGCCTTGGAGTATGAATGTGGCGTGGGTTTGAATCCATGCTGAATTTTTCAACCAACATACTTCTTGACCTTGTACGCGGTCCAGCCTTGGATAATGACTCTGGGTTCCACTGAGAAGGTGGATACATAAGGATAGTCCGCAAATTTTCTCCTGGACGAGATTTTGGAACCTCTGGGACGGCCGAATTTTGCTCAGGTTCGAACGCGTTCGAACTAACCTAAACGCGAGTTCAGGGTCGGCGTTCCGCAAACACCCAAATTGAAACCGAACGTGGCGTTCGCTTTCGGCATTCGAGGAAAGGTGCCTCAACTCTGAACCGAATCGATCTTTGCCAGCACTAGGAATCATTAATCAATGCTTAACAGTTGAAGCTGCATTGAACCCAGTATTAGGCCACATGTATTACCCCCTGAATAACTCATCTGTAGTAGTCAAACAGTGGCCAGAATGTACGATACATAGTCCAGCCCCCTTAAGCTGTACAGTAAAACCAATGGCGTGGACGAGTGTAAAACTTGGAGTGAAAATCCGCGACATCGACTCCACTTCCGAGTCAGCAATACACAAATATTCTGGAGGCTCTACAGACAGCACATCATGAGTCAAATAATTGTTCCAGAGTAAAAACCAACCAAAACGGCGGGTTTGTGAACGGTACGGCTCGCCATCAAAACCGTGGACAAACAACTTCGGTTTAGGCTGATAACCGAATCAGCCGAAACGGGTAAAAGAGTGACGTGACGTGGGTGACTCTGTCTTTTTCTCTGCTCTCACCACGACAATCCTCTCTTTCCTGTGAGTCCTTTGCTTCCACGTTCACCACCGCGCGTGATAATAACCATACTTTACCACATTCCGAACCTTCATGTGGAATACTTTATCGATTTCAGCCTTGTCTGACGCCTCCTTCTTTCTGCCTTTTTTTTTGCCTCCCTGTTCGCCAATACTGATTGCTCGTTCCGCAGGTCGCTTTCCCTTCGTGCCCTGCATACTCTCTACCTGTCTGGTGAGCCTCTTCCCTTGTCCCCGCGCCCCATCCCCTTTCTCTTCGTTTGATGAAACCCTGTCGATGGGCGGACACGAATGCCCTTGCCTATACCAAAGTCTCCCGGTGTACAATGTGGAGGCGGGCTGGGTGCTTGTTGATATGCATCGAATACCTGACTTTTTTCCCCCTTCCCCCATCGCCTCGTTCGCTGGCAAGGACGTGTAGCTGATTTCTTCGTGGGTATTAATTTGTTGTCGCTGACGCTGCTTGCCCTTGTAGTCATTGTACGTGACTCCCAGTTTACACATCGCTGGAGCTGTTTGTTGGCGCCTTATATTATTGCGTCCCATCCCCGCAAAATAGTTTAGCTCCAGTAATGCATCCGTCGTGCCTTTCCCAGCGTCGTCAGAACTGAGCCCTTCGCACTCTTGCTAGTTTTTCGCGAACAAAAAGAAAGAAGAGCAAAGTCGCCATCCCACTCATTGGCATTACCCTCACGTTTCCATGGAATAGCACAGGACAAGCACTGGCGGCGCCGTGCTCCAAGAGAAGCAAAGTTTGGCAGAAGACGGAAAGGCAAATAACACGTAAATAAGCCTAAACACAGATTACCTTTTGCTCCCTTCGATCGTCTCCGAATTTCCCCAGCTTCTCTTCCGCACCGTTTCGCGTATAAATCACCGGTAAGTAGTATGTGACCACTCATGAACTTGATTTGACCCTGGTTGTAGCAGCGTCCACCCGATTTACCCGCGTCCGACGCGATTATGAATCCTCCAGGACCCGGTGGCAGGAAGCGTGTCATCTCAGAATCAGAAGAGCTCGAGGGTCAGCGGCCGAAACGGACGCGAATCCAGCCACCTCTCCCTCCCCCACCGCCTTCGGCGCGTCCCTCGAGATCGCCGACGACCATAATCACTCGTACCTTCGACTATGATCGATTTACGATGCCTCTCCGCGACAGCGACGGAGAGCGCAATTTCGTCCCTCACACCCGACCGCTGAGCACTAGCTCGTCGATCTCGAGGCCAGGGACCCCCGGCCCCTCTTCGGGTGTGCTGATGCGAAGTGCCTCCTTCTCGTCGTTCCACTCGCAGGCCACCGAAACTTCCATCCAACCATACTATCCGGAGGGCTCATCCAAATACTGTCTGCGCGACTCGCGTCTCGCTATCGACTTCTCGCTGCCGGCCGAATCGGCGTCTAATGCCACTATGCCACTCAGTTATTCGCAGAACGTCCTCTACTTTAGTCGGGGTAATCGCATTCATTATAGGAACATGATCGCCGCGGACGCCGTCAGCCAGCTCTGCAAGCTGCAGGAGAAGCATGGGGACTTGAAGCTCCTCGAAGCTGGCAGGAACCACCTGGCGGTAGCAACTTCCAAGGGCCTTGTGCAGGTTTGGGATCTGGAGACCAAAAAAATGGTATCCAGCTGGACGACGAAAGGCGTCGGCTCCATGTCTTGGAATGAACCTGTTCTCAGTGTCGGTGGCACGAACGGGCAACTCCGTCATTATGTTAGTCGATGTGAATATTAATGTGAGACAGGCTCTGACTTGAATTTCAGGACACGCGGATTCAACCAACCGCTAAAATGAAGGAACAGGCGTCGAAGGCGACCCGACACCAGGCGAGTATCGCAACTCTGGCGTGGAACACGGACAGGAAACTGCTCGCTAGCGGGGACGAGAGCGGCATCGTCTACACTTGGGACTCGCGCAGTAAAGTTCCGCTGGACGTCGGCGAATTCCACCAGCGCCGCAAAAAGATTCAACACGACAAGGCAATTTCGGTACGCTCCATCTTTCCCTGATTCCTCTCCTTAGCCAGCAACTTGACGCGGCTTGTTTAGGCACTGGCCTGGTGTCCCTGGCAACCCAAACTCCTTGCCACTGGGGACATTGGTGGCACCGTCAAATTTTTCACCGTCGAGCCCGCCAATGCGCATTCGAATGCCACGGCTGCTGGAAAGCTCGAGCTGGGGAGTAAGATCGCGAATCTTCACTTCTCCCCGAACTACAAGGAGCTGCTGAGTACCCTCGGGCCCTTGCCCGCTTCCCCCGAAGTGGCCGATATGCGATCCTGGCCGCGCACTGGCAGCATATCGGGCAACTCGATTACCGTACACTCGTTCCCCTCGCTCCGCCCCATCGCTAGCCTCTCCGTTTCTGACCAGGAAGTCTGCGGGAGTGTTCTCAACACCGGTTCCGCCGTTCATAAAATCGTGGTCGCGGTCCCTGGTGAGACCAAGCTCAAAGTCTATGACGTGTGGGGGAAAAGGAAGGAAATTAGGCGCCAGTCTAGTTCGTTAGGCAACTTCATTAGATAGCACAAAGTAACTAGCTCGCTTTTCAAGTTTATATATTATAAATATTTTATGTCGTCACAAGTAACGGTCACTCGGCTTGTCTTCCCTCCGACGTTCACCAATCTTTTTCGTTGGCCGTGGTGCCGCGTCTATGCTGCCAGTCCACCAGGAGCACTTCCTATTAAGTTGCAAGCCCGGACCTTTGAAACTTGAAGTCTGACCAAAGTCTGACCTGTCACCTATCCCCCCGAGAAAATCCAAATTACCCAATTTATGTATAGTGCTTCTCCGAGTCACTCCGAGCCTCACGCTTCTTGCCGCCAGACGCTGCTGCCGAACAGCGGACCCGACTCCGACTCAAGCAACCGAACCTCCTTGCCCGGTATCAGAACGCCCATCCCTCACCGAGCCTCTCTACGCCTACTACTAGCGTGCGGTGTTCATTTTACCTGCCCTGATTCGTCAGCTCGAACCGACGAAGTGTCGTATAACTGGCACAGAAGCGAGATTGAACGCTGCCCGCGGCCTCTATAAGGCCGTTCATTAAGTTATCATGCCACTCATTGCGTCGCCCTTCCTGCTTGCGCTAATCCTCTCGCTCGACATGATGAAAGGACCTGCAGAGGTTGCGTACGTTCAGACCGCGGCCTCCCTGTTCCACTGGTGCTGACGATACTTTCGAAGCCATGGACCTATGTTTTTGGGGTTGGTTTTGCGATCTTTCTTTCTCCCTTCAGCGCTGAGATTGTCCCAGTTTGACCATGAATATTTTATTGTACGGAATAATGATAACGCAGGTACGGTGCTCTGCCCTTGCTGACGTTGAAACTGAAGAGATAGATATATCTGTACATGACGACGTACAAACGGTATGGAAACTCACTTCACCTCAGGATATGTCGTTCTGACCAACAGGGACCCTCTGTTCATTAAACTCTACGTGCGTCATTACAGCTCTCCGATTCTCCGTCCATTTTAATTGAGCGCAAGGCAGGTCGCTGCTTTGATGTTAGCGGATACGTTGAACACTGGCTTCATGGTCGCATACCTCTATGAATCTCTCATCATACACTTCGGTCAGCACCAATCCTCAGCGACCGGTTACTGGCTGACATCGTGTGGCCCAGACGATCTTGCATATTTGGCTAGGGCAAACTGGGGTGAGTAGATGCTCGACCTTCAATCCAAGTCGAAACTCATTTGCTCACAACTCAGTTTTTGCAACTGGTAAGTGATGCTCTCAGACGCAATGTCGGGCGGGTGGAATCTCGTTCCCGACCACAGATCCAGCAATGACTGTGCGTCCTTTTTCGCTTGAGTTGCAATGAATAGAGGACGGAAGAGGAAAAGGGCATCATTGGTTCCGGCGTGCAGCTGTTCTACGCCTGGCGAATTCACACTCTAACCGGAAACCTCTGGATCGTGGGGTTAATCTGCACCTGCGCCCTGACTAACGCTTGTAAGAGTTTTACTGGCCGATTTGTTTGGCAATTTCTGAGCGCGGCGGCTCTGCCTCTAGTTGGGGGACTCGCGTCGGCTGCCGCTATCGCATTCGTCCCTCAGTTCTCACATTTTCAAGAGTTTCAAGTCCCCGTGATATGCTGGCTGATGAGTGCTGCGGTACACACATTCTAAAGCAGCAGGATTCCGACTGATTTTTTCCCCCAGGTTGGAGACGTCATTATCACAGCAACTCTAGGTACATCATCTATCCGTTTTTCCTTCTGCTTACCGCGCCGGACCAGTTCGTTTTTTCGTTGAGTTTGATGTATCGCTCCCCACCGAGTATAACTGATTTATTTCGGATCTTAGAGGAACCACCGTTCTGGATGTAGCTCCACAGATACGAGAGTGGATCACATTATTCGATGTATTGCCTTATTTCTACCCATTTTCTAGCGCTAATTTCTGTCAAGTGACGATCCAGGTGAACACATTCGACAAATTTATTCCTTCTCTTCTGAGACGAGAATTCGTTACAGACTGGAATGATTACCTCAATGTGTTCCGTAATAGACTTGGGCTTATTCTTGGGCGATGTAAGTTGTTTTTCTGCTTTCCTTTGTATTGGCACCGACTCAAACTCAATCTAGTCGAGCGGGATGCACCTTTTATTCAACTTACCTCTCGCCAAGGTTCGCCGGAAGGCTGCTTTAGTACTCACTTCTTATGTTGCAACACAGCTGTATAGCAACTCCCTGATGAGTAGCCTCAATGCGCGCGGCGGGTGGAGGCGAAGCGAGCCTGACGATTCCGGCGAGATAAAAACGGTCCCCCTGCATTTGTCGGTACGTCACGGAAGTCTCTACGTTCCGAATATTAACCAAGCCTTAAATTCCAGGTCAATGTCCCCGATATCAATACTTCTCCTGCTGGGACGTACGATCTACCTACTCTGGCGATGACCCAGCAAACTGAATCCCGTGTCACGACGACCGTGAACTCGGTATCTCAAAAGTCGTACATCGATTCCCCTGTTTAAAGCCCTGCTTTTTTCCTTGATCCCTTCTGGCACAGACGTAGCTGGCGCTCGGATTTTCTTTTCCCTGTCATGACTCGAGAATGTAATAACAAGCAAGTATTTAGGAGGAGGAGGGTATATAACCGCGGTGGTTCCTAAATGAACATACGGGAATAGCATTTCGGAACCCCTAGCCTCCAGAGATAATTGACCGGGAAAATCGTACGTACGCGACGGAACTTCATTTCTTGGCGTTGAGGGATTCATGTCTCCGAACTTTCTCCAGGCCCCAGTGATATCGCCCTTACATTCAGTGCTGCCTCTAAGACAACGGCGTTCTCTCTGGATCTGCGGCGCTCTGAGCGGTCCGCGCCATTGCTGCCACTGCGCGACTTTGCCAGTTGAAAACACATTCGCCGGATGGCTTTTTCGGGCGCTACAAAAGTAAGAACTGGGGTCCGCTTCTGCATCCCGCTGAAAACTCGTTTCACGGTATAAAAGATCCGTTGCCATCCGGTTGTTCGCATGCAGCGAGTGATAGGCTGGTGAATTCAAACAGTAGACTCAACAGCGGTTAAATTGAAGCATTAATGAAGCTTCTGGGACTATCAAAGTTGAATTTCCCGAATCACTGACTCCGGGGCATTCCCGGTCGGAAGCAATTCTAGGTTCTTGAATGCAACAATGCAACATGTGATTTTTCCTCGCATCGCGGTACCGTCGCCTTCCTTCAACTGGAATGTTCGGTCCCGCAGTTTACGCGAAATTGTATTAGGGAGTACAGAGGGCCCAAGAAACAGCGGGGTTTACCCACAGTTAAATACGCGGTGGCCAGCGCTCTTTTGTCGATTGAAAGGTGAACAACATGGTATCATTCAACTCTCTCCTTCGCGTTGTTCCCTTTTTCGCTGCTGCGGTCTACGCCACACCCTCCAACATAACGAGCAATGGAACGCCAACTATCCTTGCGGGTACTCCATCCAGCACAGGAACAAGCAACGGGGTTTCTAACCTTCTTTTAAATTTCAATCGATTCACTGATGCATTCTCAGTACTTTTACAGTTTCTGGACGTGGGTTTTCAAAAGGTCTCACAAGTGTTCTATATTGATCAACCGTTGCATTTCCTTTCAAGTGATGGGGGAGCTCAGGTCACTTACACCAATGGTCCGGCCGGGGAGTACAGCATAAGCTGGAGTGGCAGTGGAAACTTTGTCGGTGGGAAAGGTGAGCTAGCCATCTAATTAGCTGGCTTGAACTGACTTCGCGAGCCAGGATGGATGCCGGGCGCGGCGCGGTAAGTTGCTGCCTCCCGGAGCGTCTCAGACTCTCAGTCCACTAATTTAATTGTGCGCTCCAGGGCAATTTCGTTCAGCGGTTCTTACAACCCGAACGGCAACAGCTACCTTTCCGTCTATGGTTGGACCACCAACCCCCTCATCGAGTATTATATCGTCGAGAACTTTGGCACCTATGACCCTTCGACTGGTACCACGCTGCGAGGGACTGTCAACTCTGACGGCTCGGTATACAATCTTATCTTCTTCATTTTTGCCGCGAAACCAAGATTTTATATAGGTTTATAATATCTATGAAACACAGCGCGTAAATGAGCCCTCCATCCAAGGCACTGCGACTTTCAACCAATACTGGTCGGGTAAGCGATTTCTTCTTATTCTTGAGCCGTCTGACGGGAATACTCTCCTTAGTCCGTCAGAGCCACCGCTCCAGCGGCACTGTTACGACTACCAATCACTTTAATGCGTGGGCCGCGGCAGGAATGCAGCTTGGTCAGTTCAACTACCAGATCGTCGCGACGGAGGGATACTTCAGTAGTGGGTCCGCCGACATCACCGTGGGCACGGGCTCAAGCGCACCACCCACCGGGCCGACCTCCACCACAACTTCGACTCCCCCGGGCAACACTGGCGGCGCGGTAAGCTTTATGATCATTATTTTTGCGCGTCTTCGCTCATTTATTGGGACAGTGTGCTGCACAATGGGGGCAGTGTGGCGGGCAAGGCTTTGTCGGCCCCACTTGCTGTGTTAGTGGCTTCACCTGCAAGGCTGCCAACGCGTATTATTCGCAGTGCCTGTAAATATTTACTGCAAGGCCTCGCGGACGCCACGCCACGCGCACAGAGTTTTAGCTGGCTCGTACATAGTCTCGATGCGTCCTAATTTTGCTTCTTTCGAAGAATGTTCTTCAGCTTGGAAAGCCCAAATGTCCTCGAAAACAACCAATCCTAAAATGGCACAGATATCAGAGAAGAGTGTTATGAGGTGGAGTTAACTTACAAATCCTCTCCTTCCGGTGAAGGTATCGAAGAACCAGCAGAAGAACGAATAATTGCCGATCCAGAACCAAGCCTTTACATGATACTTGAGGGTCTGCGCAACCACCTGCTTGGCGTAGACATCTGCGGGCATGGCCCCAACTGGAGATTTGGTGAGCGAGAAACAAAAACGGGAACAACCCAGCGATGCCTTGAGATCGTCCGGCGCGCTTTTCACGAAAGATATCGGCCATTGGCGCATAAATCGAAGTGGGCTGAATCAAACGCGGATTGCGGGAGATGTTACTCTTTACCCCACCGGTGATGATCTGAGAATTTTTGCAGCGTGACTCGACTCAGGTAAGAGAAAAGTCCTCGTACAGTAATCACTTGAACACTGCGCAGTTGAGATCAACATTCGTGGAATTGTGGGTGTACTTACTTGAAAGGCTCCATCTCAATCCGGAGAGTATTGCCATACGCGTGAAGAGCAGCCTGCGGGTTTCATTAGCCGCCCACTCTCCTGGCAAGTAAGATTCCGTGCTTTGCTGGCATTATACGAGCTCCCAAAAGGATATGGCATGACTCCTGAGATACTGCCAATGTTGACGATTCGGCCTGAGCCGCTCGCGATGAGGAGGGGGGCGAATTCTTGTACCATTCGCATTACGCCAAAAAAATTGACCTCGAACATGGCTTTGACTTCGTCAAGGTCAATATCCGTGGCTGGGACAGAGTACGCTATAGCCAAATCATTCAGCTTGCTGCTCGACTGGTGAATAGAAAACCTTCATTGCCCGCTACCAGTTTGAATGAAGGTCAAGATAAATCGCATGATACGAGGGGAAAGATCCTACGCGTTATTTACGAGTATATCGAGTGTGCCTCCTGTTAGGGATGCGATGTAATCTCTGGCGGCCCTCACGGAGTCGGTTTTCGTCACATCCAACTGGAGTGTCTCCAAGCCGAGTGCCGCTAAAGCAGTCAAGGCCTCTGGACGCCGTGCAGTTGCAATTACTCGTAAACCTCGGGCTTTCTCAGTTACGCAGCGTAACCCCGTGTTGAGAAAAAAAGCTGACCCCTCAAGTGATATTCCTTGGCCAATTCGTGGCCAATTCCACCCGGACTGCAACTTTGAGACATTAAGGTCCATTCAGTTTGTGGCCGGAGGTGGGATGACTTGTTGACATACCCGGTGACGAGAACGGTCTTTCGACTTGTAGTGCTCGAGTTCATGTTCACCACAAGTATTCAAGTACCCGACGAGGTTTGGAAGAAGGTTATGGGAGAGTTCAGGAGGCTCGGGCCGGCGTGTGGGAAAATCACGATCACGTGATACAGCGCGTCTCAAAGCTTGAAGTTTCAATCTTGGAGTCTTCGGGCAGTTTGTCGCTTGTGTAACTCGGGCAGTTTGGACAAAAATTAGAGTCTGGGTTCTTTTGAAGCTACACATATTCACATATTCAACTCGCACCGTACTGATGTACCTATTTCAACACTGTGCGGTCAATCTTTTAGAAATATGGAACGGTTACACGGACGGGTCGTCTGCATCACGACCGTACCACCAAATCCCTGGAACACTCATACGTGAACTCATTCATCTTCTCTCCGAATGCGCTGATGACTGGTGCTGGTATACTCGCTCCCAGCTTTATATTCCAGAAGGCCTGCGGGCCTTCGGAACAGCTTAAACTTCACTCAGCTCTTTGCAGTGGTCGGCGGCGACGACAAACGGTTTGTTGCGACCTAGCTTCGCAACAGGCTCGTCGCCGGGTGCCTTCTTGGGCGGGCAGCGAGTTGTAACTGCCAATAGCTCCTGCGCGAGGCTCGTCGCCGGCTCGGGGCAAACCTACATGGGTGATGTTGGGAACGATCCAACGCGGCGCCGGTATCGATAGCAGATGCCTCACCTCGCAATGCCCAAGCAGCTGTTCCCACATCCAGATATGGAAATCGCGGCATCCAGTACAAATTCGGCACTTCCTTGTGTCCGTCTAAAGCCTCCCACACCTTGCCTCAGCACCACTGAACTAAGTTTGAGTACACTCTAAACAACTATATTTCTGTCGCGAGGAATTTCGAACAACTCTACGCCTGCACTTTGACGACAGCATTAAACGGGTAATCAGTGTATCCTTTCGGCTCCACACTCCCCGGTGCATAATACAGCGCACGTCCCCGACAGCGAGAGAATGTCGTGAAGAAGCCGATAAGGCAAGTCGGGCTTTTAAAGTGGGTCAGTCGAAATCCAGTTTAACAATGATACAAACTGACGTTGGCAATGTACCGCCGAGCGAACGCAACGAGCTCGCTCTTCTTTTCGGCGGCAGCGATGGCGGTCTTCCGCGTGTAGCCACCGGCAGTGATAAGCGGCTTCTCGCCCCAGATTTCGCGGATAAAGTCGTTGGAGGCGTGTTTCATAGCGAGGGCGGTGCCGTCGTCCGCGCGAGGTTCAACAGCGTGAAGATACGCGAGATCGGGGTAGCGCTCGCGGAGCTGATTTACGAGATGCGCGTACGTTGGCTCGGGGTCGTCGAACTGCATGTCTGGTCGGAGTTGAACTCATGGTTGAAAAATAAATGAGAGAGGGTATGTTACCAAGGTAAGTGCCCCACGGACTGATTCTGAATCCAGTCTTCTTCTGTCCGACGGCTTTGACAACCGCTTCCGTGACTTCGAGCGAAAACCTGACGCGATTTTCCACCGAACCGCCATACTCATCCGTCCGAACGTTCGCTCGGTCATGGAGGAATTGATCAATCAAGTATCCGTTTGCGCCATGGATTTCGACGCCATCGAAACCTGCTTTATGAACGGCGGTGGAGGCAGCCTTTCCGTAAAGCTCAACGTACTCCCGGATTTCCTGGATGGTGAGAGGACGAGGAGTCGGACCACCCTTCAGCGGAACATCAGAAGCCGAGACGTAGTCGAGTTTTTCGTTGGCCACTGCGTCCGCCTCAGCGGCCCGACCGAGAGCCCAAAGCTGAAGGTAGATGAAGGAACCCTTTGCATGAACCCGGTCTGTGACCTGCGATGCAAGTTAATAGCGAAAGTTGGGACTACCCCGAGATGCATACATTTTTCCAGGCAGATATGTGATCATCGGACCAAATGCCAGGCGCATGCGGCAAACCCCCGGCGCGATGCGCAATCAGCGTTGCTTCGGTGATGAGGAGACTGCCCGCGGTGCTTGCGCGCTGCTCGTAATATTCTGCAACGAGCGGTAATGGCGTATGCTTGTCGTCAGCTCGGTATCGGGTCGTCGGCGCAAAGACAACGCGATGGTTGAGTTGAATGTCTCCAACTTGAATAGGTTGAAACAGCTTGGGAATGGTAGACATCGAAGCGTTGGACGAGGAGTTGAAGTTGAAGGAGGAAGTATGTTGAACAGCTCTTTGTCTTCAGGCGTTTATATACACATGTGCAAAAATTATTTGTGCCCCAGGCGTGCATGAACTGAGCTTGTGTGTACCGGTAAGAGCGGCGTGTCGGATCCAGAATTGATCCAGAATTACAAAGCTCAACGCCCAGATTTAGAAGAGTGTGTTCTGGGCACCAATTACCGGAGCGTACTCCGAGTCGAGTCATCGGCAAGTAAAAAATTGGAAGTAGTTTGATTCTTTGAACGAGGTCAACTTACTTTTCCCATTAGAATAGCGGATTATCAGATTGTCATACTCAATCGAACCCGTATAGCAAATGACCGAGAATCGCCTGGACTGAGATTATTGGACGCGTCGAACGAACAAAGTTTGTTTATGTCGCTGACCAGTGCAGTCTGACAAGAGAGGACAAGAGTCTGTCCGATTCGAGTGGAGCTGAGCCAATTTCTACGCCTGCGGGTGTTCAATACCCCGGATGCTGTTACATGGCGGAAGGAAAGGAAAGAAGACGTTCGGTATCCCCGGGCCGGCCAAAGAAGCATGGACAAACACTGGCTAGTACGGCCCGGAGTTCCGCCGCCTTCTGTTCCAAACGGTCACGACAAAACAGGACCCTTGTTTATCGCTTGTAGGTCGGATACCGATTTCGCCTGTTTTGAAAAATTTATCCGAACTTTAGGTCGCGGCCGCGGCCGAAATTTTATCCGAATTCTGCCTCCGGCGGGCGCTCAGACAGATTTTTATCCGAACTTTGCTTCTGAGCTTAAATTTCCGAAAAAAAATGTTCTAAACACCTGTGGTACTACTCTACCTCCTCCTCCTCCTCCTCTACGTCAATAATATTAATATTTGCCTTTCCCTTGCGTCGCACAGTGTTCAAACTCGCGACGGCCTTCCCCAGTACTTCCCGCTCCATGAAAAGTTCATCAAAGATCTTCTGGCCGTGCGGTCCAATCTCGACATGATCGCGGAATTCCTTCACTGGCTCGTCATTCGTGGGTAGAAATGCAAGGAAGGAATTGGCCGGGAGGTGTGCGAAGCGCAATGTGCCGAGAGCAGCATAATTGCGATGAGTAAACTTGAACTGGCGACGATAGAGATGTTGATAGGCTTGGACAAGCAGGTATGACAGGGAACCAACAGTGTCGGAACTCGCAACCCATGAGTGGGCCCCGGCCTTGCCTCCATTCTTGGAATACAGAGTGATCACTGCCGAAACGCGTGTCAATATTTAATTAAAGGCTTAATAATTCGGACAACACTTACCGCGAACGAGCATGATCTCTGACCCAACCATTGCGAAACCATGGGAGCCGGCCTGAAGCTGAGATGTAGTCCCTACGCCTGCCTCCGCAACTCTCGAGACACACTTCAGCCTGCCAAAGATGGCTCGTCGCCGCTTTATTGCTTCTTTGGCCCGACCACCCGCGGCAAGTTCTGCATTAGCAGCATTTCCGGTCTTTGGCACAGCAGCCGCTAAGATGGAAGCAGAGCCGGTGTCGGTTCTCCATCGCACCGTCCGGTTAAGGCCTGTACTAGACCCACGCTCCTGGTCCCTTTTAACAATGCCTTGCATTTTCTGTGCCAGCAGTTGTCGATCTGTCAGCGGCTTTTCAACCCCAGTTTTTGGATTCACGTAAGTCCCCGATGATTTGTATGTGCGAACGCCCATTCGTTCTTCTCGCGTTTGATGCTCCCGCCGGAGCGCAACAAGTGGGGCAAGGTCATCGCTGGAGATATCCACAAGGGGTTTTGATGACGGGGGACTCGGAGATGGTGTACTGTCGTCACTCATAGCAGACTGTGCTATTCCCTGAAGAAGGGCCACAAACGCGGTGGGCTGGGTAGCCATCGCGCGGGCAATTTCCATCTGAATTTCGGTGAATCGCTCGGGATTGCTTTGCGGGAGGTCGTCGCTGTAAAAGATTTATTTATGAGCATATGCCGACACGAGCAGAAATGTGCAAATCACGTACATCCTTGCGAGTTCTTCCATCGACAGCGCCACCGAGGCCATCACACATGCATCGAGTTCCGCATCTCCAGCGCGGGAGATATCAGCCACATCCTTCAAACTATCCACAACACGCTGAAGTTCTTCCGCCGCACTGAGACGCTGGTCTGCCGTATCATTTCTCTCAGTTTCTTCCTCTATATACAGCTTCTCAAACTCGGGATCTGGGAGTGGCTGGGCGACGAGTGCACGTCCCGGATCGGGGACACCAGCAATACCGTGTGGATGAATACCAAGAAGAGACCATAGACAGTCATTCTCTTCGACGGCAATTGTGTACGCAGTGGAGAGCTCCACATCGGTCGGGAACTGGCGCAGCAGCGCGAGGTTGATATCTTCGGGTGTAAAATAGGTATGCGAGTAACCTGATGCCCGTTTCTTGAAGTCTGATGTGTTCAACGGAGTGCGTACCGCCGCCTGCATCTTGGCCCGTAATTTTGGGACAGTGAGAATCGCTTCCGCGAGGGTAAAGTCTTCGGAGACGTCACGAATACCAGAAAAGGTATGTTCGTTTGGTTCGCTCGCAACCAGCCAAGGAAGAAGCGGGCACGGGTGATCACCGAGATGGTCGCGATGGATAATGATGAGGCCGAGGATACCGTTGACGAGGATTTCGAAGATATCGAACGCCTCCTTCGAAATAAAATGGCGAGCTTCCGAGTATCCCGCTTTCTTGAGATATGTACGCCAAGTTTGGAGGAAAAGACGGGTGCGCATCGCAATCTTTGCTCGTTCGTGGTGGCTCAAAGTGCGACTTTGCCACGCGTCAATGAGTTCCCCAAAGACGAAGAGGTAGACGACCAATCCAAGATTCTGCGTAGGATTTTCCGCTGCTTGTTGCAGGGTGTCAGCCGAAGAGAGACGTGCCGCCGCGGGATCGTCCATCCGCACACTGCTTTTCCAATCCCGCGGGTACATCGGGGAGCCGGGTTGCATGGCAAGCGTGTACATCTGCTCGAAATACACCACGAAATTGCCTAAGACCAACCCACGGGCACCCGACGCTGCATTGTTCCGGAACGTCTTTCGGCCATGCTTGGCGTCCTGGAAAACAACCCAGACATTGCCGTCCATCTCCCAAAGCTCCACGACTACATCTGGGTAATCTGCGTCTGGATGCTTGATACGAAATTCAACAGGTTTGCTAGCGGCCGCAAGCCTCCGTTGACAGTCGCGTTCTACTGAAGCACCATCGCCGCCACTGGCCGTGATCCGGAAGCCATGTGCAATAAGCCCTTTCATCAGAAGGAGCTGCCACTCTGCGAGCTGTGGTCCCTTGACCTTCGCTTCGATTGGCACTATTGCAACGACCAGCGGCGGTACTTTCGGAAATGGGATCTGTAGCGTCCACAAACGAAGCTACGAAATAGGTTGAATAAATCAGTCTATTCCTTATATGCGAGGCTAACCTTTGTCGCCAGCTTTGGGGGGTTCCGATCTAGTTCGTTGAGTGTATCATGCAAAACCGCAACGTTAGGAACCTCAATTGGATCTCCCATGGCGCCGACAATGAACCACTTCTGTTTGGTTCCATCATACAGCGGACGAAGCGCCGGAAAAAGTTTTGTGTCATCGACAGCGAGGGAAAGCGGAGCACCCCGAGAATAATTGTAGTCCTCGCAATATGTATCTACAAATGTAAAAGTTCCTTCCTGTATTCCCAAAGGAAACCTGGGGGACATCGAAATTTTATGCCTGTACACTTTGCGATCAGTTGCTGAAGCGGTCAAGGACTATCACCGTACTTGATTGAACGCTCAGTGCGGAGAGGAATATGTTTTGCAAGTTCGCGATATGCGCGTGGACTAATGGAATGAACGAGGCCAAACACTGCGTCCACATCTTCGTTGTGCTTGAAATTTTGGTTACCCATGCCTTTGATTTCTCGTGCTTTTCCCAAGATCTTGGCTTCGATGATTCCATTGAAAACTTTGTCGTCCTTGAAATCGCCATTCAATACGTGGATAATATAGCGTTTCTCAAGGGAATGGACATTTTCCTCGGAGATAAGAGTCAGCAACTGAACGGCAGTCAGATAACGAAAATCTACCTCCGCAATGAGCGCCTCAAGCCCTTGGAATCGAGCATACAACATTCCCGCATGCTTGTTCTGGTGGATGTGTGGAACAAAGCGTAGGTTCTTGGGCTCCGAAGCAGGCCTGTTAATCGCATTTTGATAATTTCTTGCCGTGAGAAGAAGACGACACTCTGGACACGGTGTAGCAGTCGCCGATCCCGCTGTAACGTCAACGATCATAAGACATTTCATCGAAAAACTTGCCATGACGCCGGGACTGGTGTCGTTCCTCCAGGTGCGGTCATGGAACTGGGCGGTGAGGACTTGTTCCTTCTGGACGTCGTTAAGCTCTCCATGCTTCTTCTTGAAGAGCTTCTCGCTGTAGTATTCGGGAGCTTTCGCCCCGCCCCCTGTGGCAGGTGTCCGGTCCAAGTACAGGCTGACCTGTGCATGGTGTGCGGCGGTGAGCCCAGGACAAGGTCTTGAGACTTTCTCAGGGCGCGCTTTCGGCTTGGAAACATTCGCAGTCGTGGTGGCGGTGAAGAAGTTTCCAATGGTACTGACAGCCTTGCTCGGAGGAGGGGGAGGGGAGCATGGCGACTGTGTGTGGGCGTGGAAGTAGGAGGTATTGTAGGGTTCCTTCATCGCTATCCAGACTCTACAGGTCGAGCATTGAACATTGATGCAGTTTGGCTCGAAATTCGCAGACACATCCCATATTCTGCACTTGGTCTGGAAGTTCTTCGTTTTCGTGGCCGAAGGCTGGAAAGTTCCGTTCTTCACTTCCTCTTTCAGTCGCCGAGCGGCCGTCGCAGACTTGCTCAAGCCAACATTTGTGATTGCTGGCGCCGTTGACTTCCCCTTCCCCTTCCCCTTCCCCGTCCCCTGCTGTCCGCCCTTCCCCTTCCCAGCGTTCGAATCAGAATTTGGTTGTGAGAAAAACGGATGTGGAGTTCGGCCCGGATCTGCCGTAGTCTTGGTGATCTTCTTGCGCTCGTTGTCCTCTCCTTCTGCCGCTCGCTTCACACCCCGACTACCCTTGTCCAAAGGCTGAGGAACAACAGCAGGTTCCTTGGCCAAGTCCACCATCTCATCGGCATCTACGTTGGTGTTCGCCAGCAGCGCATGATTGATATCGCCGTCGACCGCTAGAAGGTTGTCGATCAAGTCGCTGGGGTCAGGCGCACTGGGACGTGAGACAGGGAGCTGGAAGCGTTGGTGAGCCGATGTTGAGCTGTAGAGAAAAAACAAACAAACCTGTCCTGATTGCGAATACCCCAAAATATCGCAAAATGCCTTCATTCGCATGGCTGACGCCCTCTCTTGCGTCCAAAGTATGTCGCCAAAAACGTTGTGGGCCACCGCGTTGACTCCAATGATAGCACAGTTGCAGCCATCTGTTTGTTCGGCGCAAGGGAGGTCGTCTGTCACAGCGAAATCGACGCCCTGATATTCATGCAGCCATACCTGCAGACCTTCGAAAAAGTCTTTAGGTCGGCTCCAGCCCAAACCGTCTCCGTATCTGACTCCTTTTGCGTCGAAATTAATCAAGCACGAAGTCCAATGTTTCGGCGGGCGATAAAGCACCGTATAAAGCTGCTGGTGGTCGCTGTTTTGGAACCACGTCCCGTACTCTTTGAGATACTTCTGGCCCGCGGCACTCGCCAGAATTGGCCCTGTCGAAACGCCGTCGACGATCGGAGGAAGAAGCCGAATGAAGTCGGGAAAGTTTGTATTGACAATCAAAACCTTGTCGCCAACGGCTGTTTTAGCGCGCAAGGATAACAAGGCAAGCAGAGCATCAACGATTCGGCTGTCCAGATATTCGTCCGAGAGGAGCTTGACCAGGATTTCCCGTGGAATATCGGCGCCGGGCCCTTGTATGTTTTTCTGCCAATGAACGGAGTTCCATAACGACCTCGCTGTCTCCTTTAGCTCCTCTTCTTCCCCGGTGTCCCCAGCTTGACTCATCCAACCTTCTGCGCAAAGCCACTCCTCTATGGCATCGTACGCGTCAAGCATCACCGCCCAATAACTCAAAGACCAGGGAGGATACATGACTTCTGGGTTAAGCCAGAGTCGAAGGGAAGTATTTCCATCAAACCATGCCTGGTCGAAGTCGCTGACCATTTTTTTGAGCATGGTACGCGTTGGTAACGCGAGGGATGGCAAGAAGCTCGCGATGTTTGGTGTAGGCTCCGATGCCGCGTAAACCTCGACATCTATATCCATAGGGTCGTCGCTGCATAACGGCGGAAGGTCAAAGGAGAGGAGTAAAGCAATAGTCTTGGGTGGGAGCTGGACTCCAGCTGGAATTTGTAGAATGCGACGACGCGCCGCAACAACCTCTACCGGTACATTTTCATATCTACGGCCGCGTGAGATCCATTGAGTAGAGTCCCATTGGCTGGCAAGCAAGTCTTCGTCCTCGTCTGAGTAGACCACAATGATGTCGGACATGTATACAGTCTGAGGACGCGTCGCGCGAGAAGAAATCAATGAGACTCGCTACTTCCACATAGCAACGCCACTTAGTACATCAAGCTTCTCCCGAGTCTTCAACGATGCACAGCTTGCTACGTACATCTTTCGGACCGGTTCAAAGCCCTTTATCCGAACTCTTATCTGACCTTCTTCAAAAATTTCGCGCTATCCGAATTTTGCCTTCGAGGTACGTGGCCCAGACATGAGATTTATCCGAACTTTCCTCCGACCTCAAGGCCTCAAATCCAAAATTTTATCCGAACTTTGTATTTGACCTACAAGCGATAAACAAGGGTCCTGACAAAACTTCCTCTTCGTTCATTCTTCCCCGATATACTTTTGGAAGACTTGTAGTCTCCTTTCAATCTAGCAACTCCCTGGGTCTTTGCTCACCATCTGAACCTAAGTTCAAATTGGACCAACTCGCGCTAAATTCCCGAAATCACCATGTCCCGTCGGCGGGTAGCGTACTATCATGATCGTACCTCGTGCCCGGCGAGCCTGGGTCCTTTGCCGAAAAAGCGTGAATTTGAGGCATCGATCCACATCTCCAGGTCCGGTGGGGGTTTTCCGGCATCTGGTAGCTTTCGTTGCGTCCCAGGATCTTGATAGCCGTACACAGGGCTGGAGGCGAAAATGAGAGAGAGAACTTCATAGGCTCGACCCGCGAGGTGCCATGGGAGTCCACCTAGTCTCTCGTAGACAGACGCTACAACAGACTTGCTCGTACCTCGCAATGTTGTAGAGTCCACCCAGCTCGAGGGGTCTGTTCGTACCCATAGGGCCATGACTTCGTTCGTCGTCAGTCTGAAAGGAATATCGCGGCGGGAGCTTGACGAGCGACGGTGGGCTTGGCTTGGAGCCTGCGTTTTAAGGGCGTAAACTGCGCACGATTAGAAGGTTCAAGTTCCTTTTGGCTCGCGGCTTCTGACCCTTGACGCAGCTCATCTTGCGCTGCTGGCAATCAAACCTGAGCACCACGGGCCAGAGGGAAATATAAAGAGGCAGCTGTCCACGGTCATGGGGACAGTATAGTATAACCAGAGAGGGAAAGTTGCGCTGGCGTCGAATCGCCAGATAGTCCTCTAATTGCAAGCTATCTTCCCATCGCCCACCTTTCCCGCGACTGTAATGGTGCCTAGACTCGTAACCAGTCTTCGCAAACAACCTCACCCTCTCTTTTGCCGTAGCGCAGACTGGCTAGAGTCTAAATGGTGCCTTTATAATGGCACTTCGAAACAAGGTTCAATTGGCCGAGATGAGAGGCCGAGACCGTCACGGTGTATAGAGTACTCACTTCCGAGGACCCACTAAGCTGTGGGTATTATTTTCCCGAGCCGCGAAAACGAGATGACCATGTTCAAAATGAACGATGAAAGATTTGGGACCCTTGCACTTGACGGTGAAAAAAATAGCCGGCCTATCTGGGCCAGTGTCATTTTTGAAGTCTGTCAACGGCTAACCAGCGGCGATTTCGAACATATATCACGATACAGGTGTCAATTCATTTGCTACAAGAAATCCAAGATTGATTCGTTATACAGGCTTCCAAGAATTCACTGTTTCCAATGAGTACGAATCAAGGGCCAAAGAATGAAATTCGGTCCACCCACGTGCGAGTTGTCAAATACACACATAGCAAGGGGCAAGCACGCCTGAAGCAAACTTCAAGCAGACGAAGAACGAGCACGGAACCCGGACCCGGCGCGGAGGCGCTGTCGCTCTAAGCGTTCTGCCTCTGCGCGGTCTTGACGTATGATCTTGAGCGTCTATTTAGTAGAACAAAAGAGAATGAATCAGACGGTGAAGGACTCGGAAAGGCGGGCTAAGTATAGAAGCACGTACACGCTGAGCTGTCTCCCAGGCGTACTGCACGATAGCGCCCTCGACGGAATCTAGTCTTCCTACCGCCTCGTCGAGGCTCAGCAGGTGCGCCTCGTAATTGACCTCGTCGGGCATCCCCGTGCCCTCTTCGCGGACCTAAACAGACTCCATTAGGTTCTGTTCGATGAGCGCTTTTTAAAAAAACTCACCGCGTCTGCAGGAATCTGGCCGACGTACCTAAGTATAAATTAAAGACGACGACGACGGCGTAAATAAAAAATCCGGAAGTTGGATGGAAGGAAAGGGCAAAGGAAACAAATAAACGAACCAGAACGTGAGGTACTCCCCAGGCGGCGCGGACCTGTTGTTGCGCGTGCGGGCGGCGAAGGCCTGGGTGGTAATGTAGATGGGCTCGGAATTAAGGTCCCTGGTTGGGGTGTTCGGCGGCAATGGGGCGCGCGAGTGTGTGTGCAATGGCAGGAACTCGACGCGATAGCCGGACTGTTTGTTATTTAATCGTTGAAAAAAGAAGAAATTGCACCATAAAGAAGATCCAAGTAAGTCACAGTCACCTCTTCATGAGCCTCGCGCAATGCAGCCTGTTCGAGCGACTCGCCAACGTCCTTGCTGAAACGTTATACAAAAATAAATATTGGCAGTGTGCGACGAAGAGAGAGAGGAAAGGGAAAAGAAAACCCACCGCCCCTTCGGGAGGAACCAGTATTTCTTCTTGGATTCGTACACGACAACTATCTTGGAGGTAGCCGGTTGGAGTACCACCATACCGGCGCCGAGAAGGAGGTTGGTGTCCGCCCACATGCTATCCGGGACCTGTGCACTAGACCACGGCGACATGCGCGGGGGCGGCGGAGCCACTGGCAGCCGCCACCTACTGAGCAGACCTTGTGTCGGTTGGGCTGCATTCTGCGGCTGTTCTCCTTGACTGGTCTGCTGAGGTTGACTCGGACCACTGGCAGCTGCAACCGCTGGACTTTGCTGCGTCCGCTGAGTTCGCCGCGTTTGCGCCACTAAGCTGCCCCATGAGCCCATCGCGATTGTAGATGATGACGATGAAAGGAGAATCAACTGGATGTTTTCGATGCGTCTGGATCACGGCTTTGAGCGCTCGAGCGCGTTATACAAGTTTCAGTCGATGCTGAGCAGAAGAGGTCCGAGGAATTGGACTGACGAACAAAGGACAGCCACTGATCCTATTTGTCGATCCTTGTTCGGCATGATAGGGGCTTTAAGGCTTAGATCCAACAAAAGAAATTGTATTCTTCGTGCCCAACACATTCATGGGTCGGAATGGTCAATAGAAGAGTTGGTCAACTTTTCCGACACGCGGGGGGGTAGACGGTGATTTATGAACAAGTGCTCAGCCCAGGCTGGTCGTTCTGTCTAGAGAGTCCTGTCACCTGCCTCTGGAGGAGGACTTTTCCTTTCGCCTGACTGTACACCTTACCGAACTGTGTGCGCATGCTTCAGTGTAATCACGAAAACCTCGAGTTGTCCTACATCCGCACACCCGCCGTGAACGTTCTCGTTTATCGCTGCCCGAGGTCTCAGAATAGGCTGGTTCGACTTGTTGTAATTCCATCTTCATTGTTCGATGTACATACCAACCACCGCTATTATTACATGCGCTGAGTCTTTGACTCTGAGTCCCAACTTCACTCGAGGTAATCCTTTTTGGTGAGGAACTATCGGGGAGTGGAACTTGAACCAATTGATCGTAATTAGGTAGCACATATACTATGAGAGTATCTTAAGGATACATGAGGTCTTTGGATTACTTCCTGTAAAATTTCTATGACGGGGACTTTCTATGAGAGGGGACTTCTATGAGAAGGGACTTCTATGCGAGGGAACTTCTATGAGAGGGGGTTTGGAAATACAGCGATGCGATATCGATACAATGATGCGCAGATTCTTAGGGCGAGGTTCGAAGTCTTGAGTCTATTTTGAGGAAAGTTCGGGAAATAAATGTGGTTAACTCGACGGCTGTGGACGGATCAGGAGGGCGAGGGGAACGAAGAAAATCGGACCTACCGGAGAGATGCGGTGCAAACGCCGAGAAACAATGCCCGAATAAAGTTGAAGGTTCAACCAGAGCGCCAGCGCAGTAAGATATGGAGTAACCCAGATTAGCGAAATTGTATGTTAGGTTTCCGAAATGTTGAATCCACTGGGCCTGGCATATGCAACACAAATAAATATGGTTGAATAATGTTCAAATGGCAAACCTACTGACCAGTCAGTATCTGCGAGGAGGCGCACAGACATAACAATGTTGCGTTGCTCCAGCGGCTTGTCCTTCGTCCCATACACTTTGGCACCCCGGTCCACCTCGAAGTGGGCAGGGGCTCACAACATAAACCCACACTCCATGTTTGGGGCAGCGCAGCCGTCTGAGAAGACACATTTTTAGGAAGGACAGAGAAATATGAACAATATAAAAGCAGAAAAGCCCACTGAATTTATACTGGAACCTTGACGGCGTCGCAGTGCGCGCTCAGTGGTAGCCTGAGTGCTCGACGGATCTCGTTTGCCCAAAACCTTCATCAAAATGGAGCGGAGCGACGCAAGCATCCGACATCACATTGAGACAGTCAAAAACGGTCGAATCGTCTGTACACTGCATTTTTGCGGCCCATTTTCGATTGCAACCCCAAGCACAAACGGGATTTCCTAAAGTGGACTTTTGATGTTTTGATGGGAAGCAGAGTAAGCGAGCGTGGTTCTCGTCTCGTCCCCGGACACTGCTCTTCGTCGTAGAGCTTTCACCAATCTGATGGCCTCACGCCCACCGACGATGAAGGAATACGGAGCCATTGATTATATCAGGTGCTGTTCCCCGGACCTCGCCCACCTGTGATGTCGCTTGCTGTGGGCGTCTAATTTAACCCTCTTCGTCCAGCGGCTACAATGAAGATTTTGGTGCGGATGTTTCTTCTGAAAGGCCACTCAAGTGTCCTAATTGTGGATCTCAGGGCGATTTTACTTCCTCAAGAAATCAACGCCTGCGGGAGAACAACTGATTGTCATACAGGCAAGTCCGTTGATTCTGTTTGCAGGATCCTCTTCAACTAAGTAAAGGCTGAGCCTGTTGTCGGTCGATCTGTTGTTCAATCACACACGGAAATACCTTGTGTCTCTGAGTCGGATCAACGGGGTTTCAATTTGTGAGTTGTGGCCCCCTCACTCTGCGCTATTCCTTACTTCTCAATAAAATTCTCCAGCGGCCTTGAATTAATTGTGCTCTTCCTATTAAATGCTGCCTCTTTCGAAGGCTAACTCGCATATTAGCACACCCTCCTGCCAACGATAGAATTTGGCGCCACAAACTGGGGGTATCTGGTTGGGAGCAATAATAATTACCGCATCGTTCCCAAAACTCGTCAGCTGTGCGTACACTATTCTCGTAAAGTGTCAACAGCTAATTGCCGCTTCGTTGATCAGAAGTCCCGTGTCGGAAGTCCCTTGGTGTCGGCTCGTCGATGAACGGGACATAACTATAACCAGATTTTTATGGGCAGAGGACCGAGAAGGCATCTGGAATGGCATGGAAGTGGACATATTCATGGCGGTGGACACTTCCGTATATCTCGGGAACATGATGGCCGGGTATCGGCTGCTGATAGAACGCAACCTCGAGCACCTTGCGTACCCCGTTGTCGGGCACGTCGTGCGCAGCGGGACCGCCGAAATCTGCGGGCTCATGACTGAGCCGTCGTACGGCCGGATGGTCGAAGATAAAGACAAAAGCGCGGTTGGTTGCAACTTCATTGTGACGCATCTATATATTTACCAGTTCACTTCCTTCTGACAGGTTTACAAAGCTATTTCTCAAATTGAGCGTGCTGGGCTACTACTCACAGGACTATACACCTCGAACATCATGATTACCGACGACGGGAAGGTGCACTTTCTGGCGAACTCGGTATGCGCACTCATGCGCCAGGCGGTCGACCCCACTGTGCGTGCGGAGGAGATAGAGGAATATCATTGGACGAGACTGGAGATACTCTTCAAGGAACTGGAACAGGGCCGCAACCCATTTGAGCCACCGCGAAACCAGAGGACCTTCACCACCCACCTTCCCTACTTTCCATCGCCAGCCCATGGACCGATCAGACCGGTCATGAAGGTCTGGGCAGTTATTCTAGCACATCTATCCGATTCAGATCAATACGGCGTCAAAGGGGTGGACGAAAGCTCCAGAACGAGAGCAGTCGTGCGGCACGGCCCCCCGCGCGCCGAGAAGAAGCCACATCTTGACTCCTTTGAAGTGCTCTTCTTTGACGAGCCAATTAGCCCTCGATCTTTGCGAGCACCGCGAGCACGTCTGGTTGTCCGCCCCCCAGCGCCCTACCAAAAGCCCGACAAGCTTTTACAGGAGCTCATCCGAGCTCAGAGCTGGCAGCGAGGGAAGCAGCTTAGCCAGTAGAGTTGATACATGTTTGAATAAATTCGTTCCATATTCCCACGATGTAGATCATGAAGATTATTCACGAAAATCCCGTCTTCCTTCCCGTCACAGTACACAACCTGTGATTCTATGTACTTCACAAGTAAACTTGCCAAACAGGAGTGTCTGGTGTCTCCGTCATATTTTACAGATGCTTCGATGGCATTCTCGAGTCAGGACTCCTCCGGCAATCACACTAATTTATTTGCGCCTACTCGGTGCATTGACGAGGAACTCATCTGGGGCCGCCACACCCGACGGAGGCCATGAATCGCAACCTGTAGTTAGTTGCCGGTCGGCTCTATCGCCGTGACCATAAGGATACTGTCGCTTGAGCCGCGAACGTCTCCGATCAACTCTCAATTAAATCGCCAATTCCATAGTTGCTCCGTCCTGGGGATCATGATATTTGTCGGGCCAAACGCCGGGTTAGCCTTCATAGGGCTGAGCTGACACACATCAACTTTCAGGGCCGGCAATTATGCAGTAGACGCACACGAGTCGCCCAAATGACGAATGATGTACCCAGTTAGATTTCGCAAAGAGTCCATACCGGTCGCCGTTCAAAATTGGAAAAAATCCTTTCCGATTATGACTCTACATGCTAACCCACAGAGGATGACTGCCCAACCCTTCATACGCGGGGAACTCCCGTACATACACGCATGTGCAGCAGTCGCGAGGAGGCAATATGATCGACGACGGATTTTCGTAACGATAGATTTTCGGTGGGGACGTGGAACGGTTGGTACGGTTTCGTGCTCTCGATGTCAGACTCCCGTCGGTATCGTACCTCTCCTCCGTCATTGATACCCATTCTTAGCCGCCCAGGACTCACTATCATATGTGCACTGACTCGAGCTCTGTACGGCGATCGAGTTTATGGGCATTCCGCTCAGGTGCGTATTCCACCGGTGAATAAAATCTGATTCGTAATAATGCTCGCGGCGGCGGTAAATCGTAGACCCTATGGCAGGCGCTGTGTGGGCATCATGATTCGTGTGGGTCCACCGCCGCTGAACACAGGAAACGGAAAGTTCCAGGCCACCTTTGCACATGATCTCCGTAGTGCTAGGAGCGCTTGGTCACTCCGCCTTTGAAATTTTCAGCTAATGGGCTTGACAATATGCTTGGTAAAAAAAAACTTTGTCATATTGAGACGAGACCGGGATTGCAGTCTCAGTCTCTCAAACAGACTGGTGCGGTCGTTCTGTCAGGGCGATAGAAATCTAGCTCGAGCGAGCTGACAACTTCTTTGCCCTGGCGACACCAGGCGCGCGTCGCGTCTAATTTGACGAAACAGGAAATTGATCACTGGGTCACATGCTCGCGCGTCTTAACATCTCGAGGACCCTTGTTTATCGCTTGTAGGTCAAATACAAAGTTCGGATAAAATTTTGGATTTGAGGCCTTGAGGTCGGAGGAAAGTTCGGATAAATCTCATGTCTGGGCCACGTACCTCGAAGGCAAAATTCGGATAGCGCGAAATTTTTGAAGAAGGTCAGATAAGAGTTCGGATAAAGGGCTTTGAACCGGTCCGAAAGATGTACGTAGCAAGCTGTGCATCGTTGAAGACTCGGGAGAAGCTTGATGTACTAAGTGGCGTTGCTATGTGGAAGTAGCGAGTCTCATTGATTTCTTCTCGCGCGACGCGTCCTCAGACTGTATACATGTCCGACATCATTGTGGTCTACTCAGACGAGGACGAAGACTTGCTTGCCAGCCAATGGGACTCTACTCAATGGATCTCACGCGGCCGTAGATATGAAAATGTACCGGTAGAGGTTGTTGCGGCGCGTCGTCGCATTCTACAAATTCCAGCTGGAGTCCAGCTCCCACCCAAGACTATTGCTTTACTCCTCTCCTTTGACCTTCCGCCGTTATGCAGCGACGACCCTATGGATATAGATGTCGAGGTTTACGCGGCATCGGAGCCTACACCAAACATCGCGAGCTTCTTGCCATCCCTCGCGTTACCAACGCGTACCATGCTCAAAAAAATGGTCAGCGACTTCGACCAGGCATGGTTTGATGGAAATACTTCCCTTCGACTCTGGCTTAACCCAGAAGTCATGTATCCTCCCTGGTCTTTGAGTTATTGGGCGGTGATGCTTGACGCGTACGATGCCATAGAGGAGTGGCTTTGCGCAGAAGGTTGGATGAGTCAAGCTGGGGACACCGGGGAAGAAGAGGAGCTAAAGGAGACAGCGAGGTCGTTATGGAACTCCGTTCATTGGCAGAAAAACATACAAGGGCCCGGCGCCGATATTCCACGGGAAATCCTGGTCAAGCTCCTCTCGGACGAATATCTGGACAGCCGAATCGTTGATGCTCTGCTTGCCTTGTTATCCTTGCGCGCTAAAACAGCCGTTGGCGACAAGGTTTTGATTGTCAATACAAACTTTCCCGACTTCATTCGGCTTCTTCCTCCGATCGTCGACGGCGTTTCGACAGGGCCAATTCTGGCGAGTGCCGCGGGCCAGAAGTATCTCAAAGAGTACGGGACGTGGTTCCAAAACAGCGACCACCAGCAGCTTTATACGGTGCTTTATCGCCCGCCGAAACATTGGACTTCGTGCTTGATTAATTTCGACGCAAAAGGAGTCAGATACGGAGACGGTTTGGGCTGGAGCCGACCTAAAGACTTTTTCGAAGGTCTGCAGGTATGGCTGCATGAATATCAGGGCGTCGATTTCGCTGTGACAGACGACCTCCCTTGCGCCGAACAAACAGATGGCTGCAACTGTGCTATCATTGGAGTCAACGCGGTGGCCCACAACGTTTTTGGCGACATACTTTGGACGCAAGAGAGGGCGTCAGCCATGCGAATGAAGGCATTTTGCGATATTTTGGGGTATTCGCAATCAGGACAGGTTTGTTTGTTTTTTCTCTACAGCTCAACATCGGCTCACCAACGCTTCCAGCTCCCTGTCTCACGTCCCAGTGCGCCTGACCCCAGCGACTTGATCGACAACCTTCTAGCGGTCGACGGCGATATCAATCATGCGCTGCTGGCGAACACCAACGTAGATGCCGATGAGATGGTGGACTTGGCCAAGGAACCTGCTGTTGTTCCTCAGCCTTTGGACAAGGGTAGTCGGGGTGTGAAGCGAGCGGCAGAAGGAGAGGACAACGAGCGCAAGAAGATCACCAAGACTACGGCAGATCCGGGCCGAACTCCACATCCGTTTTTCTCACAACCAAATTCTGATTCGAACGCTGGGAAGGGGAAGGGCGGACAGCAGGGGACGGGGAAGGGGAAGGGGAAGGGGAAGTCAACGGCGCCAGCAATCACAAATGTTGGCTTGAGCAAGTCTGCGACGGCCGCTCGGCGACTGAAAGAGGAAGTGAAGAACGGAACTTTCCAGCCTTCGGCCACGAAAACGAAGAACTTCCAGACCAAGTGCAGAATATGGGATGTGTCTGCGAATTTCGAGCCAAACTGCATCAATGTTCAATGCTCGACCTGTAGAGTCTGGATAGCGATGAAGGAACCCTACAATACCTCCTACTTCCACGCCCACACACAGTCGCCATGCTCCCCTCCCCCTCCTCCGAGCAAGGCTGTCAGTACCATTGGAAACTTCTTCACCGCCACCACGACTGCGAATGTTTCCAAGCCGAAAGCGCGCCCTGAGAAAGTCTCAAGACCTTGTCCTGGGCTCACCGCCGCACACCATGCACAGGTCAGCCTGTACTTGGACCGGACACCTGCCACAGGGGGCGGGGCGAAAGCTCCCGAATACTACAGCGAGAAGCTCTTCAAGAAGAAGCATGGAGAGCTTAACGACGTCCAGAAGGAACAAGTCCTCACCGCCCAGTTCCATGACCGCACCTGGAGGAACGACACCAGTCCCGGCGTCATGGCAAGTTTTTCGATGAAATGTCTTATGATCGTTGACGTTACAGCGGGATCGGCGACTGCTACACCGTGTCCAGAGTGTCGTCTTCTTCTCACGGCAAGAAATTATCAAAATGCGATTAACAGGCCTGCTTCGGAGCCCAAGAACCTACGCTTTGTTCCACACATCCACCAGAACAAGCATGCGGGAATGTTGTATGCTCGATTCCAAGGGCTTGAGGCGCTCATTGCGGAGGTAGATTTTCGTTATCTGACTGCCGTTCAGTTGCTGACTCTTATCTCCGAGGAAAATGTCCATTCCCTTGAGAAACGCTATATTATCCACGTATTGAATGGCGATTTCAAGGACGACAAAGTTTTCAATGGAATCATCGAAGCCAAGATCTTGGGAAAAGCACGAGAAATCAAAGGCATGGGTAACCAAAATTTCAAGCACAACGAAGATGTGGACGCAGTGTTTGGCCTCGTTCATTCCATTAGTCCACGCGCATATCGCGAACTTGCAAAACATATTCCTCTCCGCACTGAGCGTTCAATCAAGTACGGTGATAGTCCTTGACCGCTTCAGCAACTGATCGCAAAGTGTACAGGCATAAAATTTCGATGTCCCCCAGGTTTCCTTTGGGAATACAGGAAGGAACTTTTACATTTGTAGATACATATTGCGAGGACTACAATTATTCTCGGGGTGCTCCGCTTTCCCTCGCTGTCGATGACACAAAACTTTTTCCGGCGCTTCGTCCGCTGTATGATGGAACCAAACAGAAGTGGTTCATTGTCGGCGCCATGGGAGATCCAATTGAGGTTCCTAACGTTGCGGTTTTGCATGATACACTCAACGAACTAGATCGGAACCCCCCAAAGCTGGCGACAAAGGTTAGCCTCGCATATAAGGAATAGACTGATTTATTCAACCTATTTCGTAGCTTCGTTTGTGGACGCTACAGATCCCATTTCCGAAAGTACCGCCGCTGGTCGTTGCAATAGTGCCAATCGAAGCGAAGGTCAAGGGACCACAGCTCGCAGAGTGGCAGCTCCTTCTGATGAAAGGGCTTATTGCACATGGCTTCCGGATCACGGCCAGTGGCGGCGATGGTGCTTCAGTAGAACGCGACTGTCAACGGAGGCTTGCGGCCGCTAGCAAACCTGTTGAATTTCGTATCAAGCATCCAGACGCAGATTACCCAGATGTAGTCGTGGAGCTTTGGGAGATGGACGGCAATGTCTGGGTTGTTTTCCAGGACGCCAAGCATGGCCGAAAGACGTTCCGGAACAATGCAGCGTCGGGTGCCCGTGGGTTGGTCTTAGGCAATTTCGTGGTGTATTTCGAGCAGATGTACACGCTTGCCATGCAACCCGGCTCCCCGATGTACCCGCGGGATTGGAAAAGCAGTGTGCGGATGGACGATCCCGCGGCGGCACGTCTCTCTTCGGCTGACACCCTGCAACAAGCAGCGGAAAATCCTACGCAGAATCTTGGATTGGTCGTCTACCTCTTCGTCTTTGGGGAACTCATTGACGCGTGGCAAAGTCGCACTTTGAGCCACCACGAACGAGCAAAGATTGCGATGCGCACCCGTCTTTTCCTCCAAACTTGGCGTACATATCTCAAGAAAGCGGGATACTCGGAAGCTCGCCATTTTATTTCGAAGGAGGCGTTCGATATCTTCGAAATCCTCGTCAACGGTATCCTCGGCCTCATCATTATCCATCGCGACCATCTCGGTGATCACCCGTGCCCGCTTCTTCCTTGGCTGGTTGCGAGCGAACCAAACGAACATACCTTTTCTGGTATTCGTGACGTCTCCGAAGACTTTACCCTCGCGGAAGCGATTCTCACTGTCCCAAAATTACGGGCCAAGATGCAGGCGGCGGTACGCACTCCGTTGAACACATCAGACTTCAAGAAACGGGCATCAGGTTACTCGCATACCTATTTTACACCCGAAGATATCAACCTCGCGCTGCTGCGCCAGTTCCCGACCGATGTGGAGCTCTCCACTGCGTACACAATTGCCGTCGAAGAGAATGACTGTCTATGGTCTCTTCTTGGTATTCATCCACACGGTATTGCTGGTGTCCCCGATCCGGGACGTGCACTCGTCGCCCAGCCACTCCCAGATCCCGAGTTTGAGAAGCTGTATATAGAGGAAGAAACTGAGAGAAATGATACGGCAGACCAGCGTCTCAGTGCGGCGGAAGAACTTCAGCGTGTTGTGGATAGTTTGAAGGATGTGGCTGATATCTCCCGCGCTGGAGATGCGGAACTCGATGCATGTGTGATGGCCTCGGTGGCGCTGTCGATGGAAGAACTCGCAAGGATGTACGTGATTTGCACATTTCTGCTCGTGTCGGCATATGCTCATAAATAAATCTTTTACAGCGACGACCTCCCGCAAAGCAATCCCGAGCGATTCACCGAAATTCAGATGGAAATTGCCCGCGCGATGGCTACCCAGCCCACCGCGTTTGTGGCCCTTCTTCAGGGAATAGCACAGTCTGCTATGAGTGACGACAGTACACCATCTCCGAGTCCCCCGTCATCAAAACCCCTTGTGGATATCTCCAGCGATGACCTTGCCCCACTTGTTGCGCTCCGGCGGGAGCATCAAACGCGAGAAGAACGAATGGGCGTTCGCACATACAAATCATCGGGGACTTACGTGAATCCAAAAACTGGGGTTGAAAAGCCGCTGACAGATCGACAACTGCTGGCACAGAAAATGCAAGGCATTGTTAAAAGGGACCAGGAGCGTGGGTCTAGTACAGGCCTTAACCGGACGGTGCGATGGAGAACCGACACCGGCTCTGCTTCCATCTTAGCGGCTGCTGTGCCAAAGACCGGAAATGCTGCTAATGCAGAACTTGCCGCGGGTGGTCGGGCCAAAGAAGCAATAAAGCGGCGACGAGCCATCTTTGGCAGGCTGAAGTGTGTCTCGAGAGTTGCGGAGGCAGGCGTAGGGACTACATCTCAGCTTCAGGCCGGCTCCCATGGTTTCGCAATGGTTGGGTCAGAGATCATGCTCGTTCGCGGTAAGTGTTGTCCGAATTATTAAGCCTTTAATTAAATATTGACACGCGTTTCGGCAGTGATCACTCTGTATTCCAAGAATGGAGGCAAGGCCGGGGCCCACTCATGGGTTGCGAGTTCCGACACTGTTGGTTCCCTGTCATACCTGCTTGTCCAAGCCTATCAACATCTCTATCGTCGCCAGTTCAAGTTTACTCATCGCAATTATGCTGCTCTCGGCACATTGCGCTTCGCACACCTCCCGGCCAATTCCTTCCTTGCATTTCTACCCACGAATGACGAGCCAGTGAAGGAATTCCGCGATCATGTCGAGATTGGACCGCACGGCCAGAAGATCTTTGATGAACTTTTCATGGAGCGGGAAGTACTGGGGAAGGCCGTCGCGAGTTTGAACACTGTGCGACGCAAGGGAAAGGCAAATATTAATATTATTGACGTAGAGGAGGAGGAGGAGGAGGTAGAGTAGTACCACAGGTGTTTAGAACATTTTTTTTCGGAAATTTAAGCTCAGAAGCAAAGTTCGGATAAAAATCTGTCTGAGCGCCCGCCGGAGGCAGAATTCGGATAAAATTTCGGCCGCGGCCGCGACCTAAAGTTCGGATAAATTTTTCAAAACAGGCGAAATCGGTATCCGACCTACAAGCGATAAACAAGGGTCCTACATCTCGCGAACGCACTGCGCTGGTCTCGTGACTTTGCGGCTGTTGGCCGAGTGATTGACGCTTCTTCCGAGTCGTGATCTCTCCCCCTCACCCTGCAGTCCTCGCTCGCCCAGCCCGCATACGATGCTATTTATTGCTGCCGCTGCAGTACTCCCGCTCTTGGTTCTCCTCGTTGCTAGTTCGCCAGCACCAGCGTCATTCGGGGTTTCCTTACAGCCCCGCGATGACACGCCCGAACCCCAATTCCCCTCGTCGCCTGCGACTTGTGGCCAATGTCAGCAGGCAAGTATGCAAGTTCCCGTCACTTCCCTACTCCCGCCGTCGACTCTGAACTCTGTCGACCCCTGATGGCCCGTTTGGTAAAATCGACCAAGCCAAAGCTAGAACCTTACCAATTTCACCTGCATAAATATTCCCCTCTCCTTCGATGTCTGACACCTTTTATGTTTGCAGAATTATGACAACATCAAGCTCTGCATGTCGCTCGTACCTATCATGGCCAACTCGTCGACGGTGCGCAGTTTCTAGATCCCCAGCTGTGACTCTAAAACTCACTCAACTCAGGTCATCGCGAATCCGGGATCGTTCATTGATGTGTTGACATGTGGCTGCACGGAACCATTCAAGTCCACCTTCCGTATGCTCATTTTATCTATTCCTCTGTTCAACTCATCCAATCCAACCTAGCCGAATGCGTTGACTGGTGAGTAACATTCGTCGCCCCGGAAGCAAGCAGATATATCTAATGATGATACCTCAGCTTCGAGAACACCAACCAAGACGCGGTGCTGAACATAACCGACGTGGACGCCGTCATGCAGGGGCTGACCAAGGTCTGCGCGCTCGAGGGCGCCATCTTCGGCATCGGCACTTCATCGTCGACAACGTCCGCAAATGTCGCATCAACGCCGACGTCCGCAGATGGCGCATCAACTCCGACATCCTCGACGCCGTCGAGCGGTGGCGTCCTGCGCATACCGCTGTCTGGCCTGGCATTTGCGGCGATGGCGGTAATCCTCGGAAATGCGTAGTACATTGCTGTGGAGAGTTCCTTTCATTTCTTACGACCTGTTACGATGTATGTAACGACCTCTAATGATTGGATTCTTGTGCATAACCCACTTCGAATGGTCTCTAGAATGTCTTTTGTTTGCGGGTTGGAATCATAATCCGGAGCGCAACTTCGGAAAAATGGGATTAAAACTGTCTTGCCTTGGCCCTCATAGTCTCAGATTTTCAGCCTCTTTGTAATGCCCACCCAAGCGGAACTTTTTTCGGCAGCAACCCACGCCTGCGCCACACTTGTCGCAAGAACGATAGGCGCCGGGGTAAACTAGTTTTCAGACCGACTGTACCGCATGGAATCCTCGTAGGCTGTGTGTCTATTCCAGCTATATTTCAAACACTATACAGGGTCGCTCGTTTGAGCTTTGTTTAAATCGGACCAGACATGAAATGTTCAGGTCTTCCAACGGTACCAAGGCAGACCATATAGTTATTATGCCGTTCCTTTGTACCACTTTGTGCGTAGTTACCTTTTGTGTTTGAAAACCCACGTCAGTCTCTCGTAGACAGACGCCACAACATCAATTGCTCGTACCTCGCATAACCCCACGTACTGTATCATTATATCCTTAGTTCAGTTATGTACTGTCGAAAGACCTGAATACGACTTCGTATTACATTGAGAAGGGGAGAGTAGACGAGTGTGTTCTAAAGACGAGGAGGGAGACGTAAATAAGATATATACATAAGGACGTACATTGAAGTACATGTGGAATGAGAGGGTGTGCAGGAGAATTAGTGCAGTGGGGTCTGGTATGAGCGGGAATGGGCAGGTGCAAATGCAATATGGATACAATAAAAACGGGTATGTGTGGAACGGATGAACGAAAAGTAGATGTTTAATCCACAAGTTCAACGACCGAAGCAGTGGTGGCATGCTCCTCCGCCAACATCACACGAGACATAAGGCTTACATTTTCCACGGGGTACTTGGTATATGGGGGAGGCGGCGAACTTGCCTTGATGCGCGCGAGACTTGCGAGCATCATGAGAGGAATTTGATGGCCCTTCCGCAAAGACCCGATCTCGAGAGTCTTCCAGTTCCCCCGAGCGCTTTTGGACGATTGTTTGCGGCGGGCTTTACTCTTTGCCTCCGAGTCGTGGAGGTCCGCGCCAGGCATATCCACTTCGAACCGAAGGGTGACGAGCAATCGCCGTTCGGGCGAGGGGGTCGACGCGAGAATTGTAGCCGCCGGTTTCACGAACCAGTAGGGAATCGAAGCCGGAATAGGCCCAAGAGAATCGAACAAGTTCGTGAGCATCTCCCAGTGCCAAAACTGGGCGTCCTCTTCGAGCTTTTTGCGTTCATGTTTGGCGTAACTCCTGATGTGCAACAGGTTCATAAAGCGGACCTTTCCTCTTTCATCGATTAAGATGCGGAGGCCGTCGTGGAGTCCTTGGTGGACAAAACCTGCTCTTTCTAGCTTCGACAAGGCCGCAAAGACAGCAGCGCGATCGCTCTGGAGTTTTTTGGACGTCAATAAAACAAAGACTTGTGCGTGATCAAAGGGTTTACCGCTTGCATTGATCGGGCCATACGTGCGGATTCAGTCAGGAACCCGACTAACACATCGCCGGCGAAAATATGGGCGACGATTTCATAGGTGAGATCCATACCACGCAAGGCTTTCATGGCGTTCATGGTTTTTTCAATACCTCTCAAACCCAAATCTAACAGGATTTTCCTTTGAATATGTGTCAATGCTACCAGTACGAACCACGTACCGTCATAAGCATGGAAGACGTCGATTTCTTTGCCTCGCCAGATTCCTCGGCCAATGACGTGGTCCCAAGCCCAAATTTTGCTCATTTCGACTGATAAGATGTCAACGAAGGCGTAGAATGGAGGCAAAGCAAACGACGAACTCTCGACCATATCGACGTGTGGCATCCAGAGAGAATCACAGGGAATGCGATAGGGTTCTATGGCCTTTTGGATGATACGGGGGCCGGAGGGCGTTTCAATCAGGTAGCCTCTGCGGTCCCCATGTTCAAAATCTATGGTGTGGAGAAGGCTTTGCTGGCTCAAGTTAGTGATTCATGATTCAATCGCGATAAAGGCACCAGCGCACAATTTTTTCCAACCATACAGGTGTGAGCTTTTTATGAACGTCCATGTCGTCGCCGGTGAAAGTCTCAAGGCCAACGGTGTGGATGACGACAAGCCTACGATGGGCGTAATTCCACAGAAACCATTGATCCCCAAGACCTTCTTTGTCAGGGTAGCCTCGACCAACTGAAGGATGAGGAGTTAGTGCTCTGGTATGTCGTCGGGTAAACGAGAAGCATACGGAATGCAGTAATGTTAGACATGCCCGTCCGCAGGGTCCCGCGGCAGGGACCTACAACTTGGTCACGGTGTGGGCGCCGATAGATTGATAGATTGATTCCATCATATCGGAATTTCTGAACTCCGCTTTTTTCCTCATTTGCTCACATCTCGAGGCTATCTGTCGCTTACCACTCTGGGACAATTCTTAGCTTACGGCTGCAGATTTTCTTTACAATTAGCGCTCCTATTCTGCATTCTGGCGCCAAATCTAATGATCTCCGTCCGTTGCCTTGAACAGTCGGACAAGAAAGGACTTTCATCGAGGTGTATAAGACGATCATGGCATGAAACTGAAACGACATAGAGGGTATGTGTTTCCTGCAGGCTCTCAGATGCCCGAGGTGCGGTAACATCTGGTATGTGAAGCTATCAAGCTGCCCGCTGCACGCAAACCGACCAAGCTATTGTCGGCCGACCGCCGCAAACTTGGCACCAGACACGGGCACCAAACGTCTCTGTTACAATTGTAGCGGAAAATAACACAGGTATTTTGGGCAACGACACATTTGAGAGTTTTTTAGATTCTAATTCGCCATGTCAGCCTCGCAGTTTGCGATTCCCGCGCGTTTCCCCGACTCTGTTTCGACATAATGATACAGAGGAGGTTCATAATATTGGTCGCCTCCACAAACCAACACCACGCCAGAAATTGCACCAAACATTTAAAATGTCAACGTCGCTGAAGCAACCACCCACACACCTACTACACTAGATAATCCTTAAACAGACCCATATTTGTAGTCCCATACACTGTATCCCTACTTGGAAGAGGCCTTATGGCCATGTGCGCTGTCGAACTTTGGTAGCTCAACGCCCTTTACATATCAATAATACTGCACACGAATGTCGACAGAGTCTGTTAATGTCTTTGGTGGAATAGCAAAATGGTCAAACAAGAACGTGAAAACAAACGAACGAAACCGACGATGTTCGGTCTACAAGTTTCCAGTATTCCAATTTCGGCAGGCGGTAAAAGCGGTATGCCGCCGTGCCGGGTCCGGCACATCCTGCCACAGTCCTGCGTTTGGCTTTCAGCGAAAGGTTTAAGCTTCGCTCTCCATTCTTTGATAGTATATATTCACCTGGACCGATTCAGACGCAACCGTTCTAGAACTGGCGTCTCGCCAATCAAATCGGCAACAGGGTCTCGATTTCAATACACTGTAGTACGGGCCCCGGCTGTTTCTTAACGGGACCGCGCCGAAATATACCTACCTACCTACCTGTCAGCGGTCGGGGAACAAAATTGAAACGCAGCAGCGATGAATACCTGGCAGAATCGCACCTCGGCCTAGGGACCTTACCAAAATTGAATGAGGTGCCGAGGTGCCGGTGTTCGGCATAGGACTATCAGTCTGTCTTCCGAGTCAGAAGCCTAGTATGATTCCAAGGTAAAATCGATGGGAAAGAGTAGCAGCTGCATATGGATGAGCACAGACAGACACTCAGCGTCAAGGAGGCTCGGGAACCGCACATTAAGGCGGTGCATTCATATGCGCTTCGCACCATCATGATTGTTCATTCTCGAAGTTCTGTGATTCTTTGACCCCAGGCGCAACTGACTTCGAGGTTGATTGGCATTCTCTGATCGGGGGTTAACCTCAAGCTTCACTGCGCTGACAGTAAGGTTGAGCGAAGTTCAGATCGATTATATGTGCTTCAATGAAAAAAAATCCGGGCTATTCAGGACTTGAAGAAGAAGAAAATGAATGATGTAAAGGGCCGAGTCTGAGAGACTAGAGTCGTCAAAAGGCAGCTGCGAACCCAGTTTTCGGACCGAGAAGCCGAAGGAGCTGTCAGCCAACTAGGTTACCATATATGGGAGTTTGCCGCGTGGCCCGGTTCGCAAAGTTTTTACATCTTGTGCGGGCCAGGATTTTTATGTTGAGATGAGGAGAAATCTGGTCTCGGAGAAGTGATCGCCTCAAGAAACTCCGTGCCTGAATTCGCCGCCATTTGTCAAAGCCAAAGCTGTGTTTTTTGTGTGGGAATGATTCTAAGAGTCACACTCTGTGACAAGTAGGTTCGCCACGACTCACACGGTGCGCTCTCCATCCTCCTTGCTCGACCGGGTGGCACTTCCCATCGTTTCTCCCTCGCTCATCCACGTTTCTCCCGCCGTAGATTGCTCTTCAGCCCACTCCATCGCTGCCAATACCGTCGGCGGAAAGCGGTGCATCGTGTCGGCTAACGGTATCTATCTTCCCTCCACACCGGATCCAGGTGTGCCACCCAGTCAATGCATTGACACGTAGATTCCTGACTTGAGTTCCATGGGTTTTTCAGCCCTTATCGATCTTGCTCTCCATTTTCTTGTTCCTTCCTGTCTTTCATGGCGGAATCTCCGGATGACACAGGCTCCAATGGCGATATTTCCGACGATGGTCGCGCTATCCCCAGCACCGGAAATAACAGTCCGGCGAACGCAGACTCTGCCTGGACGTCGCGAAGGGGTAAAGCTCGGTGTGATTCATGCCGTCTGCGGAATCTGAAGGTCTGTCCGCCGTTATAAAAATTTGTTTCACTACTCATCTAAAGAAACCTAGTGCGACCGCGTATTGCCCACGTGCAACCAATGTCGTTGGACCCCCGTCACCGACTGTTCGTATACCCCTTTGCCTACTCCGGGTGCGTGGATGCAGTTATTAGTAACGTTTTCTTGGTCATTGACGTCTCCGAAGCTCATAGAGGAGTTCCTCGTTGCGACCGGTTTGTTTTTACCTGTCCGATATTTCTAGTCTAATTCACGGCATTTCAGATGCCGCGAGTCGAATCTAAAGGTTAATATCAATGCCAATAGTTGGGATAATTACTTACTTATTCCCAACTTCAGTGCGACAGAGCTGCTCCTGTGTGCCAATATTGTCGCGACGGCAATATCACAGATTGCAGATATACTCCGAAGAAACGTGCGCGGCCTCCCACCGACAACCAACCTTTACCGACGTCCCGGCTACCCTATAACGCACAGGCGCAAACCGCTTCTTTCATGTTCACCCATATTTCCGGCCCCACCGAAACTAATCCTTACACGAGACCTTTTGTGAACGAACCCCTTTCGTCTTCCTCGAGGAGCGACGCGGGCCATTCTAGAGAGGAAGTAGATCGTTCCAATCCTTCCCATCCGCGGAGGGGCTCATTTTCGGAAGGGCCGCCGCTCGCTTTACTACCTGCCCCGACCCCTCCCTCCGCGTATCCACACCAACAGCCTTTTATCTCGCACTCCTTTGCGGAGCCCAACGTCCAACCTCATAGGATTAAGCCCTGGTCGCACCCTTCCTTCCATCCTCTTCCAGATCTCGTTCTGCAGCGTTTAGGTGCGATCAAAAGCGAAGAAATGCCGCCTCGAGAGGAGTTCGATCGGGCTCTGGAGGAATTCCTATCCAAACTCATGCCCGACTTGCGAGAGACTGCATGCTTACCCCCCGAAGCTTATGCAACCCTCGCGAACTGTCTTTCCAAGAGTAACATCACGAGATTGTCACCGAGGATCAGGGCATGGGCGACATGCCATCGCCTTTGCTCTGGGTCGGACAAACTTAACCTCATTGTCGCGCCGCGCGACAACTTCTTTCATTCTTCGCCCGAGGAGCAGCACCGGCTGGTTAAAGAATATCGCACTTCACTCGATCGCCCGTCCCAGTCCCCAAATCAGACATCTGACAAGGATAACATGGACGCACAGCCGATGTTTGAACGTGTCCCTGTCCAGCAGCAAGTCTACGATTGTTTGGCGTACGCTCACCGAGGACATGCGTCGTCCATCGCAGTCATGATGGAAATTCGCAGACTGAACATTGTAAGTTTCAATCGTTCCTTTCTCGGTCGGTTGTTTAATTGAGTATAGACATCCATTACGTGGCCCATGGCCGAAATTTTCATCAGTATTTGCCCTATATGCAAAATCATTAACAAGGGAGGGTCGAGCTTGGCTACAAAAGGTTCGTCAGCAAACACGGCGGCGGTTTCTAGATCAGGATAAAGGGTCACAACTTTGAGTGGGAGGGAGAGCCGTTACTTCAGCCGGTAATTTTAGCTATGATTATTGAATTCACCAATATGGTGTTGATTTGCGGGATGACTTTCCTAGTCGGCTTCAGACTAGTCACTCTATTACAGCAAAGGTCCTTGTGTCGTGTTAATTTTCTCTGATATACCTCCCTACCTACCCACCTATCGTCGAAACGGATAGGTCGACCTCCCAGGCTCCCTCTCCCTCCCTTGCTCACCCGGCATCCACCTTCGCGGTCACTACCCTTCTTATTTTAGAACCGTCCTTGCCTTCTGACGCGAGATATATGGGGGAAGCTCAGGGAATCTAGCTGTCGCGTATTCGCATATACAGGATCCCATCAGGATCATCAACACTCTACCACCCCCTCACCACTCCACGAAATGCTGGGATTCCAGTTCATTACTCTCGGTATCCAAGCGCTTTCCACGGTCTTCACTTCTCGCGCGGTTGCGTTCTACAACCCCACCCTGAATGGAGGATCCATGCTGGACAATGGTCTGAAATAGTTGATTTCAGGTCGTCTGGTCTACTTGCACTAATGCACTGACTTAGCTGGGGGCGGAGGCGGCGAGCCTCTCAATGTACTTCCTTTAGGCAACTAAACCGTTGGTCTAAATTCTGAACCCCTATCCAGGTCATCATCTCTGGATTATCCTCTCCATCGGTATTAACGGACGAAGGATTTCTCCACTACGCACAGGCCATAGGGTTGTAAGCATAAGCTCTCACGTCAAGACTGAACTTCGATGACGAACTTCTGCAGTTCGTTTGAATGCCTTCATCAGCATCTCGGTTTGTTTGTTCATTTGTGTGCGATAACTGGTCTTCGACGAAAATGTATTTAGGGGATCCTCAATCTGCCAACCTTGGAGATGGAAATGGCTGGGTATTTCTTCAAAAAGAAAAAGATGATGAGAGATTGATCTATAATGGATTGTGATAGGTAAACCAAACGGTTCGTGTTGTTTCCTACTGTCCTCCGCCCAAATGTGAACTCGATTCATCGTCAGGTGGAGCTCCGCCAGGACTTTGGGGACGACGAACTGGGCACATGTTTAGGTGAGCAAGAGTATAGGCGCCCAACACCCACTGACAGCAACGCTCGTGCAGAGTCCCTCATCGGAGGCAACCATTTGAGGTCAGTGTACCCCTTTCAGTAGATGCTTCTCGCTCTCTGATCGCCTCGTAGGCTTTATCGACAGAACGGGACAGCTGCTAACAGCGGCGCGTTATTCTTGGCGTAAGTTGAACCCGCATTGGTACCGCTTCCTTTCTAAGACTCCTTCGCTCCAGTGTTTCACAAGAAGAGGTGCGTAAAGTACCGGCAAACCTCGCGCAGTCGTAATTAAACGCCGCATAGGACGTATGGGATGGGCACACCATTATTCCTGATGGCTATAATGCGGGTGAGTGTCTTTCCCTTGGTTTACTACGCTGCAAATATTCACCGGATTAATCAATTCTTTCAGGTCGCGACAAGCTAGTTGCCAATGCAATCGGCGAAGCGTCTCACGGCGACATCAAGTACCTCACGGTTGCCCAGAACTTGACGGGTCTCCTTGCCGCAGGGTCTGAGGGGTGAGTTCAATTTCACGGTTGTATCTTCCCACGTAACTGAACCAACATCCAGAGTGAACCACGGTATGCGTCTGTTTCGCCTCTTGAACCTGCACCCATGGATTTCTGCAGGCATTGCGACGGATGGAGTGACTGTTCTACTGACCGTCAAGATCGTCAGCTAACGAACCAAGTTTTCAACCACGACTACGAACCAGATCGTGAATCCCGTAGCGCGCCCGTGTGTTAAATCCATCTGTTTATTAAATTAAGATACACTGTGAATCGCTTCTTGCACTTAAAGTACCAGAAGGATCCCACGACGTTCCATGAGACTGTACAGCAAATATATACGATCTACAAATATGGATCCGGTAAGAGAAGAAAGCGGGGCCGGTTGGTCGATCAAGGTTAGCGGCGTCTTGTCATGAGGAAGCAGCCCTCGTATCCGGGGACGGCGGCAGGGCTGAGAGTGTCGCGCCACCGCCCTGCCAAGTTGCTGTTGATATTCCCCACGAGGTATCCGCGGTAGATCCATTTTCCTCGGTCATGGTCCACCTAAATAGGCATCGACGGGAGAAGGGGAAAGATAACGGCCAAGAAGAGCGAAAAGATTGGGAGTGGGATGGTCAGAAGAAACATTGGGGTGGGAAAAGGAAGGACGCACATATTCCTTGCACAAACTGATAAATCCATCGCAAGGTCGGACTGACGAAAACGGTCAAGATGATTGCCGCGGGAAGGAATTAGATTCAGTACCTCGGCCAACAAGGTTGAATTGACCTGTGAAGTCGTCAATTAAAAACTGAAACCGAACACGGAAAGAGAAGAGCACCCCAAGCGGAATGTCCCTGGAGATTATTTTTTAGCCAGCCAACTCGAAACCAAGTCTAGCGAAACGCACCTCGCCCGTAATTATTATGTCTTGAACCTGACCCTGGGGCTCCTTGTCGGCGAGTTTGTCTTTCTGTTTGTTGGATATCGACGCCGGCCTATAGTAACGCAATTCCGCTGGATGATTCGGATCGCGCACTTCCAACCCGTCGCGGGTTTCAACTATGTGCGTTCCGAAAGGAAAATAAGCCCGCAACGGGTCGCCCGCAGACAATGGATTAGCATCAGCGACAACATCTTCCTCAGGGCTTGACATAGAATCATTGCTGACGACAAAGTGATGCTCCCGGAGCTTCCACGTCTGCCGGTGTCTAACGATAACGCTTTTTTGCAGCACGGGGGGTGGTGCACCTCGCAGGAGGGCAGCATACGCCGTAAACTCGGTGTACTGAAGGAAGGGCAAACGGTGAGCATTCCAGGTGATTCGGCGCCTTGTGGTTGAAAAAAAAAACGCACGGTAAATATGCCTTCCCATGTGCCTTCGACGCTGAATTGAAGAACGGATCACGTTTAGGGAATTTAGAATATGTGGCACCGAGGATTATCCCACCTTCCAGGTCGGAACGATTCAGTCAGTCCCTTGCCAAACTCGGGTTTGCTAAGGCTGAGGCAGCGCCCGAGCTCGTATTCCCATTCGTTGCTTTCAGGCTTTATCGGTAACTCGAGAGGGGACGAGAAGTCGATTCCCGTTGCCTTGAGGTTTACCAGTGTTAGGAAAGCAAGTATCGCGGGAGTCGCGAGAGGAGGGGTTTTCAGTTGGTGCGCTTCAGAATAATGCACAATGTGCGTCGAATCTTGTGGGGATTTCGGTAGAAAATTTACCCAGGAAGGGTCTGTCAACGGATACTGTGATAAGACCGCGGTTAGTGCGGTAACCTCTTTGAGTGGAGCCACGTACTTTGTGGGCGCCCAAGGCATAAATCTTCAAAACACTCAAGACATTCCATGTCGAGTCATCGTCAATGGTGTAGTCATCTAGAGGACTTGCGTCAGAGAGACGTTCCAGGTCAGGGAATTGTGACTCGCCTACACGAAGCAAGAACCAAAATAACCACATCGCGAGCGACGTATGCTCGTTGTGCGGGGGCCAGTGCTCGACATGAGTGGTGAGCTTCGTGCGCGTCGAGAAGTACTCCTCAAACAAGTAACCCCGGAGCCAGTCGCTCATCTTCGCATAATCTCGCAGCTGCTGCTCATTCTTCCCCTCATTTTCGAGCATCATGAGATACGCGTGGAAAAGCAGTTCATGAACAGAATCTCCATCGCCCGCGGATCCAGGCCTCGCGCCCGAATCCATGCGCGCGCGGATTCGATTGAGAACGCGAAATCGGTGAATGAGCTCGTGTGCCAAAACTGTGGGCGACGAGCGATCGGAAAATCGGTGAGAAGAGGGGCCCACGTCGAATTTTGAGGAGAATATCCGGGCATACAGATAGTGGTTGGAGCTGAAAGAGAGACGAGCGTGGATCTGGCGATTGGCCGTCAACAACGTCACCAGAGCGGATGGAGGCCCCAGGAGGGAGTCTGTCGCGGAGATGAAGGCGATGCGCTCCAAGATTTCATGGGGTACAGTATCGAGCTTGCTCATCGATCGCCTGGACGTGGTGTAGATGAGAGTAGGAGGAGAGAGGATATAGTCGGTTAACGTTGCCGCATTGCAGTCATGCCGCAGCGGCGCTGACACACATTTCTATTTTGGGCCGAAAAGCCGGATTCCGGTGCACTAAAATCTGCGCTGTCCTTCTCGACGTCCTAAATATTTGGGTCTTACCTTCGGATATCTAGCTAAAATTCACCGCCGGCTCCCGCCGAAACGCAGGCGAAGCGATTTTACTTCTCGGGGTGATCGCGGTCACGTGCTTATACCCACTCGCGTGCTTCCTGCGGGCAAGTTTAAATCGCGTCTAGATAATCCCACCGATTTTGTTGGTGCGGTGGAAGAAGATTATGAGAATCCCGATTGAAATGGTCGAATCAGGAGTTCAAAGTAAACCTGCACTCAAAATTACAACATGAGGTCAGTACGACTGCGAGTTTATAAGAGACCAGCATTGGGTGTAATTTTACTTCTTTATCGCACAGAATTCCATACAAAGCTTAAGCTTGAGGTATTAACCAGGTATTTATTCAAAGCAGGCCATGTCTTCAAAGTTCAAACTAGTATGAATTATTCTAAGTATCTACATCTAAACACGGATCAAGTACTCTAGTTATTCTCTATTATGCCTTAGTATCCATTTTGCAGAGGCTAAATGCTGCCTCCCACTCGGCGGCTGCGTAGCCCTTGTGGATGGCTCTATATCTCCCAGCAAAATTGCGTGGAGAAGACACTTTGAAATTAATCAGCGGAATCCCGAGGCCTAGGTCGCAATTCGAAGCTCACTGTATCCACGAAGCAGTGTCGTACCCATGCCAGAAACCTAGTACAAGTCAATTCAAAGCAAGCAGAAACAATTAAATGGTACCCACTGATTCTCGTCGAAGAATAATCAGCCCGTCGCTCAGGCGGACGCGCCCGAGAACCTTGAACGCTCCCCAGGCCGACGCGTAGGGATCGTCCGTCTGTATATGCCATGAATTTCGGCCAATCATTCAGAGACTCTGGCTTACCTGGCCCATCACAAGCACATCCACCACATTCTCCAATTGAGCTATATTATTGTTGTCCACCTTGCTGTAGAATGTATTGCAATTGTTGGACTCATCCGAGACCTCTATCCCACCCTTGGGCATTTCAGCATACACCGGTGTAAAGATGAACGGAACAATGACACACGTCCTTTTCCGCCCACGACGAAGGGAGCCACGCCTCGTCTTCTTTCGTACAACCATTTTCGGATCGCATGGGTTTTTCTTCTCCCGTTTTCGTGCGGTAACATACATACTCCTGTAGGGTAAGATACATCGGCTGCCTACAGAACATTTCCATCGTCTCCGGTGCGTCCGGGTCTGTACGCCAGTGTCTATACTCGTTAACGCACGGTACCTAGATAAAACACATTAACAATCAGTTGTTGATGTCGTTTGGAGAACATACGATGGACGATCCCTGCCAGCTGCCAGTAAGAAATCCCGGGAAGTAGGGCGGGCTCAGGCATCGCGTCAGCGGATCGGCGATAGAAGAGCCAGGGTATTTCAGCGCAAAGTCCCACGGTTCAAACCGCGTTCGACACTCGTTGATGAAGTGTTCTACATCCTCGCGCCGAGGCCCAATTTTAGACGGCGCCTCCGTAGCGGAGGACAAATGAACAGGGAACATGGGACTGAGAGTGTCTAGCCGCGTGAAATAGCAGAGGATGGAATAAATTGGCGCGGAGGGGACTTGGACCGTCCTCGTCCCGAAGTACTCAACTTCGCGTGTAGGTGGGGGTGCGTGCAGAATGATCTTACTTGGCGTGTTATCTACGGAATTTAACCCAAAGTAGTCCCCCGGGAGGTTTGACAAGGGATACTTCACGGAAATCAGTTAAAGGGGATAGAAGCCAAGTCAACGGAGGTACACACCCGAAAGGCCGCCAAAGCGAAGGGTGCTAATGCTGCCAAGACGTAAGACAGTGTGGCTGTGGATTCGGCCCTGACGGAAGCTGAAAAAATAAAGCATCTAAGACGATTATCAAGGCAAGTGTAGCATGCTCGACCCACCCTCCGACGATAACAGCCACATCAGGGTAATGACCAGTGAATTGGTCTCATTGCACAGCGGCCACCCATGGTTGTCCTTCGCGCCGTCATTTAGCCGTTGCTGGATGTACAGGAGAAGCAAGCCAGGAAGCCCCGCCCACAGGAGCTGGTCCACGTTCATCTGACGAGGCTCCTCGGCCCTCAGCATAACGTACGCCACCCACAACGCGTCCGTGAAGGATCCGCTGTCGTCGAAACACTGCGCGCGGCCGCGCCTGAAATATTTGAGCGCAAGAAAGCGACGTCGCATTTCAGTCTTTGCGTGTGCGGGGAAGAGGTGGAGCACGTCCGCAGGTACATGGAACGCGTTCGCGAAGAGCAGGGTGTGCATCGCAGGTGTGTCGAGCTGGCGGCGGAGTGCCTGGCAGGAGAGGACGAGGCTGTACCATTCCTGCGGTGGTCCCAGTGCATCGACGGCAAGTAGGACGATGGCGCGGAGGATTTCAGGGGAGGCGGACAGCAGAGACACGGCCATGAAATGGGTCCGATACGTCTTGTCAGCTCACTGGTATATGTATATGCCGGAGTTCCAGATGAACGGCGAGGTCGACGTAATGCACCAACGCCGTAATAGACAAAAAAATATCCTAATGGAGAGTCTGGACATTGATCCCCGCATTTTTTAAGTATACCCAAACGCGCCAATGGCCCGGGACCCTGCAGATCAGACGGGCCTCGGACATCGACCGGACGGACGAGTAGTCAACGCAACGGGCGCCTCGGACGAGATGAGCGAAAGAGAGGAAAGTACGGACCGGATGTTGGCGCAGTGCAGCGCGATTCAGAATTAATGATGCTTGATTGAATCAACCTTGAATGGAAATTTATCTTGGCGTACCTACTGAGGCAAAGCGGCAACCAGCGGAGGATGTTGAGGTTGAGATGCGCAGCTAACGAAGGCCAGCCACATCTCGGGCCTGCGGGAGAAGTTATACTTTTGGACGGGCACCTGCGTTTGCCAACGAGCCGCGTGTCGGTGGGCATTTTTCGGCCGGTGGCGTGTTGGTTTCAACACATGACAGTGACGCGGAGAAATTATACTTGGATACATGAAGGATGACGGAGAGGAATACTAACTTGGGAGCGCCACACATGCAACTGTTCTGGACCAGTCGACGGGCGGATCTTTCGCGGCCACAAAAGAGAAAACCTACAGGGGTGTGTGAACCTTTAGCCTCAACGGCGGCGCCTCAACATTAGTTACTGAATGGGACGATTCCCGGCGTTGAAGGAGGTCGACGATAAACCGGCCAACTTTTTTGATGAGTAGCAAGATCAGGAAGCCGACTTGCGGGCACGGCTCGAGGCCCGGGGAGAATATTCGAATGCCTGACGGAAATTAAAGCGGCAAGTTCGAGTAATGAAAGCCACGCGAGGGGGCCGTGCACCGGAAGTCGATGAAGCTTTGGATTCTTGCGGACGCACGGAGCTGTTAACATTCGGGATGTCGTGGTACATTGCGCCAAAAGAGAAAGGACACCACATGCGATTTTGTCGGAGTATTCGCTGGCATTTGGTGGTGAGTTACGGAGGACACAGGACTGCAGTGGGCCACGTATGGAAAGAATCGTGGCCGTCGGGGTCCACCGTCGAGTTATTCTCCTCCAAGGGGGTGCAACAACTCAGAACTGCAACGGCGCTGTTTTGGACGCCAACCTGGATTTGACCTGGATTCAATTTAAAGATCCAGGACATTGGCGGGAGATTTGCGAGGGTTTCTTTCTGGCAGTCACTGTGAGGTAAAAGCGCGTGAGTCGCAACTTGGGACCTGGCGTGCGTCAGGAGAAGATAGGCGAGTCGGACTTTGGAAATATCGTGATGGCCTTATCGACTTGGAAAATAAACAAGGACAATCAATCTCATATTTTCCTTCCACCTTCATCGATGGCCAATCTCACCAAACTTGAGCAGCACCTTGCCTCGCGCTCTTACGTCGAAGGGTAAGTATTCCCCATCCCTCCCTTTCTTCATGATGATTTTGCTATGGTCCGTGTTTCCAAGAAGCGACTAGACACCGCTGCCAAAAAATGCCGATAATTTCTATTACCTAGCCTTCTGAATCCTTCTTTATCATCCCATATTTTCTGGATGGTTGCTGATATTAATTCTCCAGATACACGCCGTCCCAGGCTGATGTAGTCGTTTTTAAAGCGATCTCTTCGGCACCCAGCGCAACAGCGAATCCCCACGTCGCCAGGTGGTACACCCACATCAAGTCGTATGCTGCCGAGCACGCTTCTCTCGCCGGCTCCAGCAAGGCTGGTGAGGCGTTCCTCGGTGCCTCTTCCGCACCTCCTGCTGCTGCGGACGACGACGACGATGAAGTCGATCTCTTCGGAAGTGACGACGAAGACGACGCCGAAGCCGAGCGTATCAAGGCTGAACGTGTCGCGGAGTACACCAAGAAGAAGGCCGGCAAACCCAAGACCATTGCCAAGGTCTGTGAAGTACTGTACCTCGGCGCAAACTCTTATGTGTTATCTACAGTCCGTGGTTACCCTCGACGTCAAGCCCTGGGACGATGAGACCGACATGGTGGCCCTGGAAGCTGCTGTTCGCTCCATCCAGAAAGAAGGGCTTGTTTGGGGTGGCAGCAAGCTTGTACCTATCGGTTATGGTGCGATGATTCATTTACCATCTCCGAGTCATTTTGGGTTGACCTTTTACCTTGACTCGTAGGAATCAAGAAACTCCAGGCAAGTTCTTGCCCACCATTGTATCCTTCCTAACTTAATTTGTGCGATGTCTAGGTCAACATTGTTATTGGTACGTGTAGTAGTGCTGTTTTCATATTATTTCCTTCTAACCTCGCCGCTATTAACAGAGGACGAACTCGTTTCACTCGACGAACTCCAAGAGCAGATCGCCGAGTTCGAGGACTACGTCCAGAGCACAGATGTTGCTGCCATGCAGAGTGAGTTGATCACTTTTTGATTACACGGTCCACTCATCCGAACCTCGTCAGAACTTTGAGTAGGCACTAAATATAGTCAGAACTGCCGATCGTGTATACTGCGTTATGAATGTGCACAGATGATTGTCCATGTAGTCGGTATTGACTGTGATCGGTCGACGGGCAACTCCTGCGATTTCATTTCCGAACCTCTTCCTGACAAAACTCCGTCAAAGAACGGAGATAAGCCACGATTCAACTTTTTTTCTAACGTCCGTTTACTGCAGGACCATCGAGACGGTGACGCTTTGGCGCGCAGGCCAATCTGTCCAGAGCAGTACGTACGTGGCCATCCTCCCCATGCCCAGCAACAGGTGGGAGCCGGGCCTTTGATACCTTTTACTTGGCCAACTTGAAGCTCGGTGCGTATAATCCTTTGGCGTCGCCTATCACTGGCCACATTTGGGCCATATTGAATCATAACACACATCTCAGTGGGTCCAAGTCGATGGGACGATAGGTTCCGCTCAACATTTTTTCGTCAAGATATTAATAAGGTTATTTCGGTGATTACAAGGCTAGCTCCACAAGCCCTTCGAGGTATTCCCAACTGAGGAATAGCGGGTGGAGATCTGAATCTCGACCCTCAAGTTGCTGCTACGGCGACTGCAGTCTCGCGCTAGACGGCGATCTTTTCAAAACCGATAACATGTTGTTTCGTGAACTCCGGGATGGCGCGACAGCAGCCCATAAAATGCTCTGCCTTTTGCAACTGGATGGTCAACTTCAAGATGCTTTCCTCCCTCGACCACATTCCTCACGACGTGCTTCACCACATCGCACTCCTCGGTGCGCCCCCTGGTTATGCACTGCCAGTGGACCTCTGCAGCCTTCTGGCCACTTGTCGCGCAATTTATGAAGGTCTTAACATCCATGCCAGTCCGCACTTGTATGCCGATATTTTTAAACTGAAGTACGACGCGACCGCCGCCTGCAGCCAAACGGACTCGTCGCTCGCCTCTGAACTTGTTCAACGCTGCCTCGCCCTTCGGCGCTGTCGCCACCTCGATTTGTCTCTTCCGGGGCTACGACAAGACTTGTGGACTCTTTTGTGGATGATTGTCGAGGGTGGAAGTCGCGTTCCACTTTGCGAGGCGCCCTTGTCCACTTTCATCATCGAGGTCGCGCAACATTATTTGAGAGAAGACGTGCGTCCTCACGGCGAACTTAAGAGTTTGGTCATCTGGTTGTTTTGCCTCGGTGTGTCGCGCGGTATGTACACTTCCGCCTTGCCTGTGGTCAAGCCAAATTAATTCGGTACCTAGACGACATATCATCGCAAAATCCGGAAGTGCGGAGCACACTGGTCGCCTTATTACGTCCCTTCGTTTCCACCTCCGTACCGCCTTTTACCTCACCACCTCCTCCTTCTGCCGTCGCATTCGACCCTCTGGACCATGCAGATGAGGCATTGATGCGGTATAACCTTCAAATCTCCTCACCACACCTCCCGCCGCCTGCATCAGCCGCAATAATTCTGATATTTGCGCTCAAGGAGGCAATGGTCTTGCAGATTCCGTACCACATCCCAGCGACGCGCGCTATCGCTGTGGCCCAGAACCGGATTGGGCCGACGACCGAAGACTACACCGCTTTCCAACACGCTATAACACCTTTGTTTCTTGATGTCCGAGCGCCGGCCGCACGTCGTTCGTCGGCTACAACTTTAAATTCTATGCCTGATCCGTGGATCTCTGAACTCCTCGTTCCTGGCCATCCAACTGCACGAGTTGGTTCGGCCCACTCAGTCGGGTCGCTGTCGGGAGTCTGGGAAGGCTCAATGATGGTCAACTCAATTTCACTGGAAAGTTCCGAGAAAAAACATCTCACTCGTCTTCAGATTTCATCCGTGTCCTTGAGAAACGATCCCGAAACGTTCACGCCGTCTGATTTTTTGTGTCGGACACCGATGCAATGTGAACTGTCCGAATATTTTTGTTTCCCTCCGTGCACTCCGTTAACCCTGGATGGGCATACTCCTTTGGGTGAGGGCTTGATTCCGCGGGACTTACCGGCAAGTGCTATTCATACGTCTTCGTTTTCGGGGATGCTAACAGCGCGTAGTCGAACTTCGAACTTTCACCCGAGACCTTCGCGTACGAAAGGTTCATACCCAAAGAAAACCTGGACCGCGAGCGATCTCGTCCAATCTTAGACCATGTTCTAACAGGCCACGTAGGTTACTCTCATTCTTCGGTGTCTCGGTATTTGACTGCCAGCAGACGCTGCAGGAGCATGAGGATGCCTGGGGCGTTGGAGGGTTTAATTTCACGGGAAGGGTGTACGACGACGGACTGATTGTCCTCACTCGAAGGCCTGTGGGTTCACTTTCATTTTCTGATCAACCATGAAGGCTCACCTTTGCGTTAGAGGAATGGTGCCTCTGAGGACTCTGAAAAATGGATCTTCGAAGGGCGTCTGCGCTACGGGAGAGCGCTCGTTGGAACATTTCGATCGTCATCTGACGGCTTGTGCGGGGTTCACGGTATTTTCAGCATGAGCAAACGAACCGCAACGGCATGATGTATATGCAGTAAAATTATAAACGCCTTGGCACTTATTGTGGGGCACACCATGATACGCCGCCCAACATGCGTGTTACCATCGAGCCGGGTTGTCGGCCGAAAGTTGCCGCAAGTTGTCCTTGCCCGATAATTTCGAGGCCCGCCATGCCGCCTCTCGGTAATATTCATCGCGTAATTCAATTATGTTGAGAGGCACACCGCTTCCTGGTTGGATGGAGGAACACTTGGCTTAGTTCCAGCGCGACAACAGGAATTGCACCCAGGCCGCCACCTGGCAGGTACGCTTCCTACTGCCACACCGCATTTCAATCGGAGATTCAATCTTCATTCAGTCGGCGCGACTGTTCGCGCTTTCTTTTCTGGAGTCCACTTCTTAAGTGATGATCGAGCGTTGTATTCGGAGAATGTGCTAGGCCGACTCGAGGCTTCCGTGTGACCTACCGTTGCTGTACTGGACAAAAGAAAAGAGAACCAATTGAGTAGAGGGGCAATTTCCGCTCACAGCGAGGTCCTCGCCGCCAGGGGGATCGGGTGGGAAAAGTGCCGGTTCCACAGCACGCTGCCGCGAAGCCTTGAAGGCCAACCTTAATCCCCACGGTGAATTGGCGCTGAGAAAGAAACGGAAAGTCTGTACTTCTAGCAGAAAATAGCCAGCCTTCCTTGAATGAGATGCAGATACGCGATGTCAGTGTTCCATGACATCGAGAGCTGCTTAAACACTGCCAGGATCAACAGCGGTTAAAATTGCTGTACCAGTTACAGAGTAACAGAAAAAAGAAACGAAAAAGACCTGAAACTCTTCGCACGTTCCCGATTTAACTGCGAGAACAAGGAGCCAGTCCACGCAGTGAACCTTTCGGGGTTAATCAAAGGGCCGCATTACATCGTTCCCTCGAACATCAGTAGCGAAATTACTGGAGGTTCCGGGCGTCCAGTTGGGGATTTCAAATGTCGTTGAGTGGCACCAGGGCTTGAGGGACAACTCCTTCTCGATCACGGTGCCAAAATGATTTGACCAACCAATTCGCGGGAAAGCCGCAACCGTCGTCTCGATGAGTTTAGGGTGGATGAGATTTGCGCGGCTGAACAAAAAACGTAAGGAAGAGCATATGTGGATGGACGGAGGACGGAGGGCGCACATGCCGACATTGTCTATGAATGGGGTGAGAAGGCAAAGAGGGTAGCACATGGTGGCGTACCAATTATCGTGGCAAGCTGGAGAGCTTGGCCGATCTGCGGAGACAAATTATATACACTAAGGTTCATAGGATAAAGAATACCTGTGTGATGTTCCCGCTGTTTTGAATATGTAAATGAGTCCTTAAAGGTTGTTAAGGAAACATACCCTTTGACGAAAATATCCTGGTGGCGTATGATAGCGTCGCAAACGCTGTCTGCCTGGTCTTCTATGCCACCAAGCTGGAGAATTAGGTCGCGTGCAACGATAGCACCCTTGAATTCAAACGACATCTTGGTTGTCGCCAGGTACTTTTCGGCTGTACCAATATCGTGCAGCAAGCACGCCAGGTAGTACGTCTCGTTGTCGTAAGTCCACGCTGGAAAATGGGTCTTCACCAGCGCCGCTCCTTGATTTTTCGCAAGTTAGCCCAGCGGCAACCGCGTTGAGGAACATCATGATTACCATAGACATAGACACGGTTGCTGTGATTGAAGGTTGGTACGTCTAGTTCCTTCTGGTGTCCCAGACGTTAGATGTACTAGCCGATGACATATGAAGTCGGAGATAAAGGCCGAAGTACCTTGACGAAATCGCGTACTTCATTGACCAAGGGGGACTCCGGAAGGGGGAAATCCTTCACAGTGAACAGGTCTTGCTTGGGATGATCCCCGCTTGCAGTGGGATGATCATTGAAAAGCACATCAGGATCGCGGGGAACTGCTTCCCAGCCATAGAATGTAACGTTGGGATCGACCATGGTAGTTTGTGCAAGAGTTTGGCGTGTCAGCCCATGTCATGTCAGCATCTTATAATTCCTTGAGCCCCGGCGTTCCTAAGCGGGACCGGCTGTGTCATTCGACCTACTCACCTCGGTCATCGTCGGCTATATACTCTTCCATTTCGGAACATTCCGAGTTACCCCGCTACAGGCCGCTACCCAAGACCCGCGACGAGCTAACCTACTCTCGGCGAGACTCTAAGTACCTGCAGTGCTGTCAAACTTTGCACCCATGGTGGAACCGTGAATCGGTCAAAGGTTGGCTGGCCTTCGATCGACGATTATAGCAGGACGAACGGACATGACCCAATGGCTTGGCTCAAGTCCTCTTTCCTTGATCAACGCCGCTGAGAATGACTGCGATGAAAATTTGAAACTCAGTTAACGGGCCGAAAGGCCAACTTTGAAAGCGCGTCGCGAGTTTTTTCTCCTTGAGTGAAACAATTAACTCATTCTTATACCGATTGCTGCGGCCTTGTCGCTGCCACTGGCCTGGGTATCCTGATTCATTTCTGTAGCCGGATGTACTACCGGTTCAAATTTGTTTGATGTCAGTTTACAAGCTAGTTCTCGCATAGTGTTACACTTGGCTTCGGTTAGGATTTCCCAGTTCTATGGGTTCTGTGGTTTCAGTGGGCGTAACCAGGCGGCCCTGACGGTCACGTCTGACGGAACTCCTTGAAGTTCTACAGGCACTTGACTCATGGGCGTAATTTATCGAGAACGAGTTCCATGGCGCGGAATTCTCTCCTCCGAGTTGACTTCGTGAGGAGGACCGGCCATTTACGAAAACCCCGCTGGCTTAAGGGTGAAAATCTGACAGGAGCTTGTGGCTTCCCGGCTCTGCGACTGACTCAACCTCTGGGATTTTCAATATTGCGCTCGATCTGCGACGGCCAATACCATCCGATGACCAGTATATAATTTCCGGGTCCACAGTGGCACCCTAATTCTGCGGCGACTCGTCTATTGGTATAACAGGCTGTCAGCATGGGCAGAACTCTGAAAAGTCTAATTTTAGTACATATTCAAACATTTCAAAAATAGAACGTAGCTCTGACTTGCGCTCTGAGATTAATGCCCGCCCAAAAAATGGTTTATATGAGTCGTTGAGGGCGCGGAAGAGCCCACTAGCGTCAAGTGTCTTGTGATGGCCGTTGGGACAACGAATCAGACAGCAAACCAGTAGTAAGTTGTATTGGACTGACAATCAATGCTACATGGCCTGGCAGTGGATCGTGTTAACAGCATGGGTACATTTTATTCAGGTTATTCCATTTGCAGGGTTGGTCCAATGCTAGGAAGAAAAGGCAGCACATCTGTATCGGCGTCGCCTGTGGAAAAGAACAAGGGTTAATAATTCGCCGAACAATAATAATATGCACACCCAATTCGACGAGGCAACTCAAGAAGAAATGGAAGGGAACGTAGCAGGTTGGTCAAGCTCTCAGGCTCGTCGGAATGAGAGCTTGAGGGTACCGGGAAATTGAAGCAGAGAAACCTCGGAGAGATCCGTATATTTGCACTTATAGGGGTCGTGTTGAGAGTGGGTACCGGCTTCCCACCTAATTTTGTTAGGTTCTGTTTACCGGCCGTGCACTCCGCGCAGCATCCCTTTTGGTTCCGACTGAAACACCTCTTCCTCTTCTCACCTTGATTCTCCGGCATGGTTTAAGATATCGAACGCCCCTCAGTATCTTTTGGACAGACGCCAACAACCAAAAAAACTGTCCTTGGCATGTTGTATATCCCTGAGTATTGCCGCAGATCGCGATTTCAACCAAATTTGGAAGGCGGGCAAAAAAAAAAAACACCACACGAGAAGGGTGAACCAACCGGACGTAGGCCAGACAAACGCTCATGAAAAGTCAGGTGACCTGGAACCAGGTAGGATGTATAGAGACCAGGCGGAAGCACAAAATAATTGGGCTGGTCTGGTATTTTGACCAGCGAAGAATAAATTCGAGCGTGCTCATGAGACCATATTCGATAAATCAGCACCCACTTGTCCGCCGAGGTCCGTGCAATGCAATAGGCACGCGGCAGGATATGAAAGATATTTACCTCCACGAGAATAGACCCTCTCCCACGATAGAAAAGGTCTTATCATTCCGAACGCGACGGAAGACCGGAAATTTCCGACTTCCACGAGCGCTCCGTGCCTTGCCTGGATCGCAAGGTCTCGATCGGACCGACTGTGCCCCGCTCGCCCCCTGCCAATGTTGGTGTCTGAAACTTGAGGACCTAAATATATCTCAAGTCGAACGTGCAACTACAACTGGAAACACGCGAAATACCGGGGGCATTGATCCTATGATTGAGGGTTCGCTACAAAGATAATATTAAGCCCGCGGCGCGGCATCAGTTAGTCGCCGGCCCATGAAATATTCACCGACGGTGCGTTACCTTTCCATCGAGTGGTCAAGTCGGAGTTATTAGCTTGGGCTCAACTTTGAGGAACTTTTCTGGCGTTGAAAGTTGAACAATCGAAGCAGGTTTGAATGGAACGCAGTCTGGCTCCAGATTTTCCCATCGGGACTATGTAGTACTGCTGTCCTGTTCTAAATTTTGTGAGAAGCTGGGCCTGAATTCAAAGTCAACAAGTTGAGCTCAATTTACCCTGAGCATCATTTCTGATTTGTTCCTGATGTTGGTTATCCTTCGTCGGAGTCTGTCCACAAAAATGATCAGGCAATACGGTGCTTAGCGTGTTAGCCTAGGCCCAACTCACCTCACGATAAGGGTCCCCAAATAGGATGCCGTGGGACATTCAGGGGTTAAGCCTAGAAAGCCACGTGAGAGAAAGCAATCGCGCGACAAGCTGTTCAAGAGGCGAGCGATCATCCATCTTTGACAACCCCGGATGTCCGAGCTCCGTGGCCGACTTCCACCAAGCTGATTCCTGGACTTCTCACTGTGAGCTCCAATTGCTCCCGATAACTCTAAAATTCGGTGAAAACCCCCATTTTCATATGTTGTGTCTCGATCTGTATCCTCAGAATATTTTATTCCTGGGAGCAGAACATGGCAGAACTATTTGATGGAGTGATTGCTTCGGCGATTCCGCGCAAAAATACTGTACTTTTTCGTTCAAATCGACAGGGGGGGTGACGCGTGACACATTTTACCTATTCGACTTTGGGCGGTTTTTGGGCCTGTGTGACCACCAGGAGGTTTAACAGACCGGTGTGACGCGTGACCACGACCAAAATTCGACATCGACAGGGGGGTGCGTGACACGTGACTGTCGATTTGAACGAAAAAGTACAGTATATATAATGATGACGCAATGCAGTTGACACATGTCCTCACCGGTTCCCACCCGCCAAAACCAATGAAACCTTTTTCAACGCAATGAGGGTGGAATATAGGCCCAAGGTCAAAATAAATTCATTATTGGTGTTTCCATTACAAGTAGGGAAGCTTGTCCTGAAATAAAAGAGGCGCTCAGACGAAAAACCGCCGAACCCAAATACGGATGCTTAATATACCTCCCCGATGGCGACTGAGGCAGGACTATGTATGTCATCGACTTTGCTATCGCTCGCCTGTTTGTGCTTGGTCCTCGGATTTAGGTGCGGGACTTGAACACGGTCAGATACCGTGGGTAAAAGGAGAAGGTTTGGCGGTTCGCGGGGTAATTTTGGCTATGTCGTCACCGTCGAACCAGAGAACGAAGTTCAAACTTCAGGTCACTGCACTTTCTTGGTTGGGAACTCACTGCTTCTTCCCCGCGCGAGTGTGAAAAATAGTTCTGGGCTAGAACTAATGGGCGGGCACGATTTGATAGTTTTTCGCAGCCAACGATGAAACTGGTACTTTATTAGCAATTCGAACGAATGAGCAAGTGACCTTGAGGAAGTGACCTAAATAGTGAGTCGTCGTTTATCAATGGTATTTGGGCAGCAGCGCGATCTCTTGCTCGTCCTACGACGACTGAACCTTCGGCGCGAGTCATCGACCTCCTTGCCACAAATTTAAATTGCCCTGAGAATATATGCAGCATCCTCCCACCTGAATTCAACGTGATAACATGACTGCCGTTCAGTTAATATCATATCTCAAGCGGGAAGGAAAAAAACGGACTCAGTAGAGGTATTCCCTCCGCGGGACGCTCTGTATCTGTGAAATTGGCTGATGATGAGCTGGAATTCTAGAGAAGAACCAAGTTGAATTATTTTACGTCGGCGGAAGCAATGTTTTGCAGCGCGGCAGTTTGAACGACGTTGATCGAGGAGAATATAAGCAAAGCATTGTGAAATAGAACCGAGCTTCAATGCGTGAGGAGGAATACAGGTGCAATCTTACATCACGACCACCAACTAAACCCGAAACGCACTCACCATCCTCCATTTCGCTCCAGGGGCAAGGGTCGTCCTTTTCGGTATCTATGTGTCCAAGAAAATCTTGATTTCAAGTTCGCCGCCCCCGCGATTTTTAACCTTGGCAGTGCCGAAGCAATCGCACCCCATCCAGCTACGGCATTCTATAACGCGAGGCACGAGCGCATTTTTTATAGAGCGTCTGTCTAGAGAGACTACTACGGCATATATTCTCGAAGCTGAACATCAACGCAGCTCCACTTAAACGGCGGAACAACGCGAAATGAAAACGCTGGACTTGATTTGCGTCTCAGGGCTTCATTCCAAAATCTTCACGGCCATGATCGGATGTTGCGCTGGAATATAATATTAGGGCCCAGAGTGGTCGGGACAGGTCGACGATTAGACCCAGAAGGAGTTAAAGACCTGCATCCTCTGCGTTGGATGAGAAAGCCAGCGTATAGGGCCTGTACTTGCTGCAATTAATATTGTTCGACCGCGGGTGGATTGAGAGCCTCGGGACATGCGCTAAAATGTGCATGGGACGGCGTTCTGAAGGCGCAGTGCGAACTTTTTGGCTAGATTCCAGATGTGAGGTGGTCGTAAGTAATTTAGTGGTTTAAATCTGTATAGAAAAGGAGGACCGCGAAGAGAGGGCGAGTATATGGCACGAAGCTGAACTCTAAGGGCAAGACATCGGACATAGCCTTTCATCCCGGCTGTCTCCTGCTATCTCGGGTGAATTTTCAACCGGCCAGTTTTTTGGGAACCCCCTTTTTCATGAAAGGGCGAGTACACGATATGTAGCCGAACGACAAGGGCAAGACAAGGGCATCCGAGGGAACCGACTCGGACATAGCCTCTCATCCCGGCTGTCTCCTGCTGTTCCCAAGAAAGTGGCCGGTTAACAATTCACCCGAGATAACCCTTTTCCGAGGAGGGAGCAGGTCAGTTTGCCGTGCATCCATATTTGCCGTCAGAGGAAGCAAAGAAAAGGCCGTCGGCAACCATTTCCTCGAGGCCGCGTCTGGGGTCCACTGGACCGCAGTTTGAGCTGGTATCAAGTTGGTAGGCTGACCGGAAAATTTCCAGTGAGGAACCACAGCAAGGAACGGAGATACCTGCGCCAGGTTTCGAGTGCATGTATCGCCCGAGTCATTGCAAGTTTGAACTCCGAAGCGGACCAGTCTTTGTTCTCATAGCCGAGAGGAGATGTTCAAACGTTCAAAGCCCGAGCTCGAAGAACCTCAGGCTGGAAAGGCCGCCGATAGAGCATGTTCTTCGGATTTTATTGGAAATCGCCTGAAGCCTGATTTGTAGGGTGGTACGCGCCGCTGAGCCGGAACACGACGCTATTCGGGTCTGCAGTGGGACGTACCTTGGACACGCGGTAGTCGGTGGGTTAGCACCCCTTGTCCGTAGCTCCCCGACGAGCCTCGCGCAATCCCAGTGCGAACGATCGTGTCACGCTACAGCCCTTCTCCTCTGTCGGTCGAGTGCATTCGGCGTGCTTTTTCAAGGTAAGCACGTTTTAGAAAAACCTCGTACCATCGACCGCCGTTCCACTGAGTACTGCTCTGAGGAATCCGATGGTTGAAAGATCCGGGGCCAAAACGAAGAAAGCGATTCCGAAGATCCATCGAGGGTTGTCAATGAGCTGAGCGGTGCAGAGATTCGAAGTGTGTTTGCCCTCTAGACGTGCGGACATGCATGTACAAGCCTCTAGGACCGCCAAGAGGCCCAATCAACACGCCCACAATTGTCGGGTGGTTGTGAGTGATATACATGTAATATCCGGTTGAGACGTGCTTGGATGGTGAATGAAGGGTATGTGACTACGTCAAAGCAACTTGATTAACATTGACCAAGACATGCCCGAAGTTGAGCACCACTCCGGAATTGATGCAAGGACTCGATGATACCTGTTGGGCATCGAAAAATGACTCCCAGACCTTCATGAACGAAAATCACACATGGACCACACTGGATCACTGAACTTTGTAAAGTAGGGTCCATGGACCAAGCTTGGTTAATTTCAGTGACCACATTCAGCAACGTAGATAAACTAAAATACATACCTCAGCTCAAGCGAAACGGCCATAGTAATAACACGCTCTTGGAAGGACCGAATGAATTCAACGACCTCGAGATACAGTAAGGCTTCAGTTCAACGTATTACTGGCAAAATGCTGGTGAAGATATGTACCTGAATTCAAACTGGCATAGTTTCGGCGAAGAATGAGTTGGATCTTCGAGGATCTCGCCGCCAAAGTTTGAATGGTGATAGGAGGGCGGGTTAAGTTTGTCCATGTTTACTAGTACATCACATCAAACTCTCTCCTCTCTCCGTCGTCGCAACGTTGTAGACACGCTCTTGTCGTCTTCCCCCGACAGTAAAAAGTCGTCCATTCATTCCTGACTCCCGCCATGTTCTTCACCCTCACTGTCCTTGTCGCCACCGCCGTTGCTGTCCAGGCAGTAAGCCCCCTTGATTCCCTTTCAATCCGTTGTAATTGACCCTTTATTCGTCTGTAGGCCTCGTCAAACTCGACTACGAACCCTTACATCCCCACAGACATCAGCAGCGGATGCTCCACATTCCTCAACACGCTCAACTCTGACGCCGATTTGCCGGCGTGCACCAAGGCCCTCATCACCGCTACGTCTGCCTATGGGCCTGGTGGAACCAGCGGCAGCGCCAGCAAGGCCGCCGTCTCGTCTACCCTCGACACCGTCTGCGCGAGCTCCGCATGCCCCTCCAACCTCATCGCAGACAAACTCGCCTCCTTTTACATTGCCTGCTCGGCCGAGCTCACCTCGAGCCCCAACACGGAGGTGAAGACCATCTACGATACCTTCTACACCCTCCTCCCTCTCGTTGGCGCCCTCTGCTCCAAGGACGACACCGGTGCCTCCTGCGCACTCTCCGCGCCCACCAGCGCCGCCGCCGCCGCCCTCGAGCCCGCGCTCGCAGTGAGCGCCTCCACAGCTGTCGTGCGCCGCGACGGCAGCACCGCCGCCGCATTCCTGCCCAACGCCACCACCATTGCCGCCAACAACATCCTCTTCCTCTTCCTCGATGGCACCCTCCCAAAGGCGCAGCTCTGCACCACGTGCACACGCAACATCCTCTCGAGCTACATCTCGTTCGAGTCGAAGACCAACTACGCACCCGGGCTCGCGCAGAGCGTGCTCATGCCGGGGCAGTCGGACATCTACACCGGCGTGGTCAACACCTGCGGGGCGGACTTTATGACCAGTGCAGTCAAGGCGGCGGGTGGACTCGGACAGGGTACGGGCTCGAGCGGGGCGCTGAGCCTCCGTGCTGGTGGCGTATTCGCCATGCTCGTCGGTTCTGTCGTTGCTGCCATCCTGCTCTGAGTTCCGGTCGTTTAGAGGGGCACATCGTTTCATCGGGCATTATCTCTCTTTATTTGCTACCTATTCACTATTCACATATATCCCGGTGATCAGTGCTAAATAGCTGTGGCTGGCCCTTGATATACCCTGCTTATCCTTCCTCAATGGCCGCTGAAGAAAATTGCTTTTTGACCCGATTGGGCCGCCAAGCACAGGCACAGGTTGTGACCGGTGACTCATGTTTGATCGGCGGGCACGGGCTGTCATTTCATTGATCGACAGCACGTCGGATGACGTACGCGCCCCTATCTCTTTTTTATTGAGCTCCTGGAAGTGAATTGAATAACTTACAGGGCTAAGGTTCTGCAGTCCCTTGAACTCCTCCAATCCAAGTCGGCCTGTAATCCGGCACACCTCCACGATCAGGCAATCGACACCGCCTGTCAGTGTCAGCGCCGAATATGACAGCAAGGCGGCTTCATGATCCCTTTCCAACACATCGAGAAGACACGTTCCACATATTGACCTCGCAGAGACTAGGATTTCTACTAGTAGGAGATACCAAAGGCAGACGCTGCTCTTCTTGCCTGCAGACTTGCGTAACCCTGATTGAACCCAACCATGAATACTGGATCACCATCGACACCTGTTCTATACAGTGGAAAATAGGGCTGGAAATCATTTGACTGTACCTGGGGAACAAATCGAAGAATAACTTTCGAAAAGCCCTGCGCAAAGCTAGTAGTATGGTATTGTTCCTCCTTATCTGTATGTGCATGGATTAGGTTGTGGCCCCGAATTTTGGTCAACATAAGTAGTGCATTAGGCTGGTCATTATTGTATCCTTGTGGGTGAAGAAGGAAGCGAGTGACCTTGTTCAAAAGAGCACCTTCTTGGTAGTCTCTTATACTGTAAACAGACGCTACAACAGAAAACTCGTACCTCGTAAGTTGTACCTTCTTGGTTATAATTATTAGGGCGAACTTCCGTATGCCGCCTTGCGACTGATTGCGCATGCTGAAAAATTGTCGTCTCACTCACAAATATGGTTGATTGTTGTTCAATTTAATCCCGTGTAGGAATGAACACACACGGTTAAACCTCAGAGTAGGAAAAGCGGTAAGCTACGGAATCCATAGCAGGGGGGCGGGGTGAACTCATTGGGACGAGGGTCCAGGGTAGGCTCATCATCCCATCCAGCGGACCTGAAACTTAGCCAGAGGTCATTTATTTTAGAGGCGGAGAGCAATCAGTTACAGCGCTTTCAGAAAACTGTGGCTGCGCCGGTTTCTTTTTCGTTAGAGGAAATGAACGCGTGGGGTTCTTCGAGAAAAGAAAGAAAATTGGCGCAACCAGAAAGCCCGTAATTATCGCTCGGTCACTTTCGGCGTGTGGGAAAAGAGCCTAGGCTGTGTTGTAGGTGCGGAGAATAATTATCTCTTGGCGTCTCTCCTGAGCACTCTCATAAAATTATTTGTTCGTTCAGTTTGTGCACCTTGAACCGTGGGAAACTGTGCTTCATTAGGGGTAAGTGTCCAAAGAATCGTCCCGTAAAGCTGGAGTTCCCTCTCACATGTGGGTATATTACGTTCAGACCCTGAGCTCTGCGAGGTCGGTTTTGTGCTCAGGCTGCGGGGATTGTCGGTGGCAGCACGCATCGGTCTTCAGAAGCCATCGAGACAGGAAGCGACGCACGCATGAGTTGCAACCTTTAGATGTTCATTTTCCAAATTCTCTGCGACCACAGCTAGCCACGATGATGCCCAACAGAACCCCAGATGCGAAAGGCAAGATCATAATTATTTGTGAATTTCGATAAGATCCACTGTTGGGACTCTCGTCTGGACTTTTTTTTCCTTTTACGGAGCGTGCATGAATTGATTATTTATGGTCTTGGGCGTCTTTTAGTACCTGTACTTGGCCTGTTTCAGACCATCTTGTCCTGGGGATTAATGTTATGTAATATTTCGGAGAGATTCAATGAAGGATATGTCGCGGTTTCGGTCACAACTTGGGGAAATGGCCAATCGCGAAAGCGAAAGACCGGACCGCATAAGGGACCGCATAAGGGAATCGGTTGTCGGAAAACGGCCCCAGACAGCCCGGAGTGACTGCCCGAACCATAGAAATCTGTACGAGCAGTATCTTGAAAATTTGTCCAACACTTACATGTCATCGAGGTCGCAACATTGGTGAGCGTCGTGACCGTGGTTCCGTCAGTCCAGGCCTGGAGATTCGCGTTATTAGAAACCAGTTGACTGCTCAGGTTGATTAAAGACTCACGCAAACAAGGCGGGCCTCGGCTAAGATTGACACGGTAAGTCACAATGAGGCGGGAGGAGTCGGGGCACGCACTGTCAGCGTTATTTCCAGAAAAATCACCCGCCTCGACGACGATGTCGACCAAGGTCAGGTCGGCGTCGATTGCGGGTTGCTAAGTGGAGCAGGCAGTCTGGAAGGTATGAAGGAACAGGAGCATTTATTGATAGGTACACGTCTGAAGGATAGGGTAGGGAGAGTGTACGTGTTTGGACGTGAAGGTGTCGATGCTGTCTCCAGACGGGATGGCGAAGAGGAGTCTGTCGTCAGCCGCAGAGACGAGCCCGACAGGGGCGAAGAAGACGGTGAAGCGCATATGAAGTATTGATGGGGTATGGACGCGCCCCGATGACTCCAAGTGCTGGAGAATCGCTGGGGAGCCACGGCAGCTTTTTCCTGCCATTCTTTATCGGGCAAAAACTTGACAAAAACAAAATTACGTCCTTCCGACATCCACGAGGGCGTCTGCGATTAACGGCAGGACGAAGAACGGTACTAATCTAGTTGACAGTGAGCTCACTTGCGTTTCACGATGATGCCTTTTGATCAAAATGATGATGGGACAACAAACAAACAACCGCTTTCCTCCGGATCGGGAAATTTTCAGAAACCGCGCGCATCTTGAGTTATCTAAGCGTGGTGACAAATGTGAAGAAACGGGTATATTGCAAGCAACCTCCACCTTCACCCCCGACATCGCGCCGCTTCAAGACTTTGAGTGGCCCATCGACGACCCCCCATTAGAAGTTGCAAGTGCAGCCGCGTACGGATTGCCTACATACCCCGATGAGCTTGAATCGCAAAATCAGATCAAGGAAGGAAGACGCACGGCTACCCCAATGGGACGGAGACGCAGCACGGGAGCCCCCTACATACGATCGGTCACTCAGCCATGAGGAATTCAGCGAACGACGCCAGTCATACCGGGTGGCGGGCCTAGCGGCGGCGCATAGCTGCGGAGCGAGGCCATCGGCTTCGGGCTGCTGGGTAGTCCGACTACTCGCGGCGCTGACAGTCCGGCTACTCGCGGAGCGGACATCGGCGCTGAGTTTACACATCCACATCAGCGGCAGTGAGGGGGAAGTGCAAGTGGCGGGACTTGCCAGAAGGGGGAGACGGAGATGATGTGCGGGATCCACCTGCAGAAGATGAATCAGAGCCTAGTGCAGGCAAATCGATCGACTGGATGACATACCCGGCGAAGGTGAGCCCTGGGGAGGGGGTCCTGGTGGAGGCGCGTAGGCGCCTTCCGGCGCATGCTGAGGAGGTGAAAGTGGAGCAAAGCCACCGGGCGGGCCGTGCGGTGGGGGTGTAAAAGTGCTTTCAGGCTCAGGAGTTATGGGCATCGTTATCTGCACGGCTACAAAAACCGCATATTAGTCGTGGCTGCTAGTAGCTGCATAGAGAGATATCGAGATTTACTAGGAGTATCGTATGGAGGAGCATCATACGCAGGCGCGTTCCCCGAGAGATTTTCAAAGACGTGACGACGAAATGCGTGCAGGGCCTCCCGTGCGCGCGCCAACGCGTCCGCTGCGGCGTTCAGGTCGGCGCCAATCGCACCGGCACGACTGCGTGCCAGGTCGAGCTGTCGTGTTAGCTGCCGAAGTTTCAGTCGAGGGCCCGAGGATGGGGTCAGGAGGAGGACCTACATTGAGCTGCACGGCTTCGAGATTGAGCGCGGATGCCTTGATTTTCTCTAGGGACCGCACGAAAATTAGTACCTGCATGTATTGAGAAGGTGGAACTGACTGTGGAAGGCCATGTCGGTAAAGACGTTGTCGAAGATAACGTCGGACATGATCGAGCTAGGCCAGGTGAGGGATGCACCATAGCTGACCACGAGGAAGAACATACCCATGCGCAATGCTTATCTGCCCAATGGGCTGCACTTGTTGGTCGGCTATCATCGCCTGCTGAACATATGTTGCTGCCTGCATCGCGAGCCCTTCTGCTGAGCTCAAGGCATTGCGCTCCATCATGTCCGTAAAACTGGGCGAGCATAAATATCAGTCTTAACGGGTAGACAAATACATACGTCCCACCACCCCACATATCTAAGCACGTTAGCAAAAGAAACCAAGCTAGTACAGCAGGGTGCACCTACCCCATTCAGAGTAATTGAGCGCCTGCTGCAACTCGCGGTTGCACGAGCGCAGCGCGGAGTCTGCCGACTGCAGCATCGCAGTGGACTGAGACGCGCGGTTCAGGTAGCCTTGGATCTCGTTGTAACGGCCTTGAGCCTGCTGTAGCTGATATTCCAGGTGGTCATCCTCCGGGTAAGCTGCAGTCATCGATTAAAATTGAGTGCTACAGGGTATACAGAGGCGTACCTTGCGTCGGCCCATCGAAAATTCTGCTATACAGCGCCTCCAAATCTCCCTTGGTCACATTATATATTTGGACCTTGCTGAGCAGATCGTTCCGCTTTGGCGGCAAATTAGTTCTGGACTTGGGTACCAGAACATAAAATTAGCTCACCACAGCTTTCGCCTCGGAAATCATAGTTTCCAGGTTAGCTTGCTGCCGTTTCTCCTGCACCTCCTTCTCCAGAGCCTCGACATACTCCCTACAATAGAGTAAGCATCGACCTCACCGGCGCAAATAAGAAACGCACCGCTCCTCCTTGCTCGCCTTCGCTTCGAACTTGTCCTTCCGCCCAGTAAGTTTCGCCGCAAATCGCCGTGCGGTCGAATCGCGCAAATCCTCGTGCTCCTTCCGTTCCTTCTGCGTCTTCTGTTCGAGGGCCCTGATCCTCGCCGCGTTCTGCTTCGCTGTCTCCTCAAGACTTGCGATAAGTGCTTCCTGCTCGGTTAATGCGGACGGGACGTAATCAAATGAGGCGATTCCAGCAAGGAGTTCTGCGTGGTAGGCGGCGTTCTGTTGGACGACAGTATCTGTGGCACTCATGGTGGTCGGCGCTAGAGACGTCAACTTCTCTAGTCTTTTGTATCATTGTTGGCTGTGGCACAGCCTCAGGGGGCTTGCGTGCCATACAATACGAATCAGCGTTGGCGTGTAAGCTGTGACTGTCTTGAGCTTGGTCCTTTCAAGGAATCCTCGGCGAACTAGCATGCACTTTCTCCGTTCGTCGTTCGAGCTGGTTTGATCGTAACATTGCCAAACAAACAACCGCTTTTGGACGAATCGGGAAGGTAGGTCGGCGCGTTTGATCCCTTCTCGTAAGATCGAAAAACCTCAATGACTTTCTCAATTCGCGGCAAATCCGCGAACTGTGCTGATGGCAAGCTGAAGTGCGGCATGCCATAAACCATTCAGTATCCACAGCTCCTGGATCCGATCAGCGAGTAATCAAGTCCTCATTTATGGTAAGTAATTACCAACCCAAGCATCTGCCTTCTCGCAAAAAGCGACCAAATACGAAGGGTAACGAAGCAATGACTTTGTTAATGGGAGAATAACCACCGCTCCTTGGCACCCGCCGCAAAGAAGAAAAAAAAGAGCCATCTGATACCCAGAAAACCGCCTCCTCTCCGCCTATCTATCGCCTATCTATCTACGGGAGAGCTTGAGAAAAAAATGCAGCGGCTTGTGCATAAATCCTTCAATCGTCTCAAGGTGGGTCGTTCTTACTTCGAGTTTATATCTCAGAAGCATTGTCGCAATTATCGACGTCATCTCTATGTAGGCCAGGCTGCAAAAAATTAGACGCGGTGAGCACCAAAAAGGCAGAAGAACTGACTTTTGGCCGATCTGGGTGGAAGTTCAACTTCAGATCTCAGAAAAATGAATGAGAAACTGACGCATGCTCGTGGTCCCTTTCCAAATGTCATGAGGTATTGACGGCTTTCTTTCCCTTCGAGCCAGCGTTCTGGACGAAAGTTTTCAGCATCTCCCCACAGTTCTGGATCATGGCCTATCGTCCAAGCCGGAACAGAGAGCTCGGTCTGGAAATGAGGTTAGATGTAATCAGCAGAGGAGACAGAAAGGTCAAATTACGCCTTCAGGAAAGTAGTATCCAGAACAAACTACACCACCTGGAGGCGCTGATCGATGCAGGCCAATAGCAGTGGTTGAATGCAAACGCAACCTAAACTCCCATTAATCTCGAGACGAATACATATCAATTTGCGTACCCCTCATTTATCACAGCTTGGAGATACGGGATATCTTTCGCATGCCGGTAATCCAACTTGTTCTGACCTCCCGAAGCATCAAGGAGCAGCACCAAAAGCTTATCATGAACCTGAGGATGGGTGATAATCAAATGTAGAATTGCCGAGATAGAATTCGACGTCGTGTCACTGCCAGCAATACTAGGAGGGTTCAAACATGGTAAATATATTGTCAGGAAAACTCACAGAAGCGTCACACTCTCAGCTGTGAGGTCAGCCATCTCTTCAGGGTTTGGACTTCGGTTGCTGTACCCGCGAGCCTCGATGAGCCTCCCCAGAATATCGCTCCGGTTTTCACCGGAAGAAATACGCTTCAAGACCTGGCGGCGAGCCAACTCTTCCAGTGCTGATGTCGCCTTGTTCCCGCTGAGCCACGGGAGCATGCCAGAAATTCTTTGGAAAAGGGGATGGATTCCGACGATGGCTGCGAAATGTTCCCGCTGGATATGTCAAGTTGAGAAAATTGGACGGGCATGAATAAAACGCAAACCTCGTCCACAAGTGCAATAGCATTAACGTGGATCACCGAATGATCTGATCGTTCGATTTCAACAACATCGGATCCCTAAGAAAACAAAGTTAGGCTCTGGTATTTCCCTCCATTCGAACGTTTGAATGTCATACGCGTTCCAGCATCCCGATGCGTTCTCCAAAGACGAAGTCAGACAAGATATCGAAGGCGAGATAATTGAACCAGAGTAGAGCGTCAAAGTGCTCATCCTTCCCGCAGAGCTCATCCATACGCCGCGTAAAAATATCGATCGTCGCGTCCATAAAAGGAATCAAGTGGTGCAAGGCAGAAGTACTAAATGCATGAGATACCACTCTTCTCTTCGCGGAGTGATCCTGGCGATCCCGGGTAGAGAAGATAGAAGGTTTTCCGTTGCAGACAAATGCATCGTAGAAGGGAGACTTCGAAGGGGCGTTGGGACCTTGGCCGTATACCACAGTTAAAGCACTCGGAGATGCAATGGAGACATGGTTCGGGGTGATTCGAACCACAGGGCCATATTTCTTAGGAAGGAGGTGAGCCAGGTATAAGTAGGTGCGAATATATTACCTGGTGAGCCTTGTGAACCGCCTTGTAGCGTCGACCGTTCCACGAGTGGTATGCTAGCCATAAATGAGTCCAACGGGCCAGTATCGGCCCTGGGATATGCTCTCCTCGGCGCCGGAATACATAGATTAAAGTGGCGGCGACGCAGATCCAAGGCAAGAGATCGCAAATCCCGCCGAAATTGAGGTTGAAGAGAGGCATTCCTTCAATTCAAGTGCGAGGCTGTGGCGAAGATATAATTTGGCACGCACCTAATGCCCCGCAGATGCGAACAGCATCAACGTCATGGCAGGGAAGTTGAACGCAGGGCGGTGCACATCTTTGCTATTCAGTATGCCAGGGAGAAGACTCGCAGATAGGAAAAATGGGTCTGAGGTCAGAACGTCAACCTTGCCCTCTATTCAATTTGTGAGAAAGAGGACGGGAAAGAAGCAAGCACCTGTGCGGAGACCGCCCAATCCCTACTAGTCTTTTTGTTCGGGACTGGAATGCCTAAATTAAGGCTTAAACCCGAGGCGGGCGGTGACCGGTTCGTAACAGAGGGTGCACATGTAGACTCCCGGGAGAAAGACATCGCGGCTCAGTCGCGGGCGGATGTCCCCTCCGGAATGTGTGAGGAAAAAACGTGCATATATGATTTAATGACCCCCCGGAAGATGATCTTTCAAGTTTTCGCATCAATGATGAAGGTATTCCGATCTTCTTGCGATGTGCATATTATTATCCCTTTCTTTTCCTCACTGAAGGCCTGCTTGGCGGATCCATTGCGGCCGCACGACTGCGGCCGCGGCCGATGGATTTTTCTTTGGTTGACTCCATTTTCCAGCGAAAAGTGAACCCAACCGGCGAGTTTTTGGATACCTTTTGACTCCCAAAATTCAGACCAAAATTAGTTTGTTAAGATGTGCCCCGAAAAATTGCGTATGTTTGGCATCTGTTTGGGGCGGCAAAACTTGAAGGTTGCCATTGTTCTACTGTATTGACCTCAAAGGGAACAGTTTTTCCGGGCGAAAGAAAGTAAAGGATTGTTAGTGAGCGTTTGGGTCGGAAAAATGAGCTATGTTGCTCACAGTTTCCGCGGAGAAAATGGCCCAAAAAGCGTTCATTTTTGCGGCAAGTAAAGCCCAAAAGGAAGACATGTTTGCAAGTCAGCACCGCGTCCAGCGGCGTCAATATTTCCACGACGTGGAATTATTTCTGAGAGGCGGCGTAAAGTCGAGAGACCTTCAGATGAGAAGACCAAGGTTCGAAATCGTTGACAGTGCGGCAATGTTACAATAGAATTCTCTTGCTTGAAATCGTATAAGAATCCGCCACGATGGCCACAAAGCGCGAGGATTTACCGCCATCGTGCCGTGGCAGGGTGTAGCAGCGGTAGCGGCTCAACAGCCTGGGAAAGCGGGAGCGGGCGATTGCTCAGTCTTGTTCAACGAATTGACAGGGAAGATGGAAGTTTCTCAGCAGAATACCAGAATTGTTGGCGCTTCTCGCCGCCGAGTCTCTCCGAGCTTGAATTTATAGGAGGCGTGGTTGGATTTGGCCTGAGCCGCGAGAGACCATGCAGTCGGAAAACGGCATGGTGGTTTCGGAAAGAAGAAGCCGTAGCCATCGATCATCGCGAGCTCGATTGGGCCTTCGGTCATTGATGCGATCATTTTCTCTCATGTGCGTCTTAGGTGTGGGCCAAGTCGCACCTCGTCTCGAAGCGTCCGACCTTTCATTCGCCACGTCCTGAAAATGGTAAATCTCCCGCTCCACGACTCCCTTCACTCACTGCTTCACACGAAACGGGATGTTGTAAGTGTAACTTGTCAAGAACGTCTCGGAGCCTGAGGCGCGAGCAACTTAGCGAGACTTAGAAATAGAGGGCTATCGCATCGCCGCCGACAATCGGTACCACGACTCCCCGTCTTCTGGTGATTCACTGTCATTACGTGCAGCTCGCAGTTGGTTCGCAGCGGAAGAAAACTTCAACAGAGCTGTTCTGCTACCTTTACCCCAAAGCATGTACAGCATTCATGCTGTCCATAACATTCAAACGCCCACGACACGAAAAGATTGCAACCATACTTGCTCTCCTTCACCGCATTGATCGCACTGCCAGTGGTTTTTTTTGGTGCTTGATGTTGTTGGAGATGCAGACCGTTCAGTCAGGTACCCCACTGGCCAAGCAAGGTCAAAGATCGAGGATGTCCGTAGCGTACAAACCGGATGAGAGCGGCCGCTCTCTCATGGAGGCAGCCCTCCGCATCCTAATATCCAACTGGAGAAAGCTTCGAAGAACCGGTGACACTGCAAAATCTATTCGCGGTAAGTAAAGCCGGGAGACTTGGATGCAGCAATGACCAGGAATGCATACCATCCAAATACCATCCACGGCCGTTGTTGCACGTATGATTGCACGGAAGAAGGATCAATGATTACTGATGGGAACAACGGGTGTTTGGTTTACTGTTTCTGCTTGCCTTCCAAGTTCCAACTTCAAGTCACTCTTCGGCCCAGCGACTCTTCCAAGTCCACCACAAGCTAGAATCTATCTCCGAGGAATAGAATTACTGAGTCGAGGATTTCATCAATCTTGTTCTTCACCGAAACCTGACAAGAAACTGATGTTGATAAGTTGTTCGTGGGCATAACAGCGCCATACCACTGGTCCGACTTCCGTCACGATTCCGCCACGATTCCGGGTTGATGCCAGTCTCCAGAGGGTTTGTTTCGGCTGCCCTTTGAGGATTCTACTTGAATTCGTGGGAGGAATCCTCCACGTAGGCCCGATTTCCCGGCTCGAGATGTATAAAGGAGCAGCCGGGACGAGTACCGAGCGTTAATTTCTTGCCACATGAACACTGTAGTATGTTCGTGCATTTTCAACGCGACTTTACCCTCATTTCCTCTTGTAGCCTCTCAAAACTACCGTGTTGGTCGTTGGCGGAGGGCCTGGTGGTAGTTATGCGTCGACTGTTCTCGCCCGTGAAGGGATCGATGTCGTCTTACTCGAAGCGGCTAAGCATCCCAGGTACGCTTGTTTATTTCGTCACTGTGGATGCTCAGTCTTTCTGCAGGGAACATGTAGGAGAGAGCATGCTTCCATCTCTGAGACATTTCCTTCGGTTCATCGACCTTGAAGAGACTTGGATTGCCCATGGGTTTAAGCACAAGGTCCCCGTGGCATAACGATTTCCTCCGCTTCAATCTCAAATGCTTCTTTAGCCCGGAGCATGTTTCAGATTTGCGCAAGATGACGTTGATTATTGTGAGATTTTTTCTTTCGCTGGGACATTCGATAGGCTAACTCTTTCAGTTACGGACTTCTCGACCTTGGGTCCAGGTAGCTACGCTCGTTTGTTTCCACCACTCACTTTCTTACTCTATTTCAATTTTCAAAGGTAGAACAACGTGGAATGTGGTGGGTAACAATTACCACCACTCACTTTCTTACTCTATCTCAACTTTATAGGTGAGATCGGAAACGGATGAGATGCTTATACGTCACGCCGCTTCTCAAGGCGTCCAAGTATTCGAAGAGACCCGCGTTGAATCATTGGAGTTCGAGGGTGGCGGCGACCCAACGTCCTCCCGTCCTATTTCTGCGACGTGGACCCGCAAATCCGGCGAATCTGGGTCTATTGCCTTCGATTGGTTGGTCGATGCCTCGGGTCGAAGTGGTTTGATGGCCAACAAGTACCTCAAGAATCGCATTCAACGTGAGGCGCTCCGAAACGTCGCGGTCTATGGTTATTGGAACGACGTCGCGATCTTCGACGAAGGAGGGCCTCGTTCCAATGCTCCTCTGTTCGAGTGTCTCGCTGGTGTGTCTCGACGATATTCAAGTGTTTTTGGCTACTAAATCCGGTTTTGTTTTTAGACAAGCTCGGGTGGGCGTGGTTGATCCCACTTCACAACGGGAAAACGTCCATCGGCGTGGTCATGCATCAGGATAATTCGATTCTCAAGAAGAAGGCTCGCGGCCTCTCTTTGGAAGAGCATTATCGTGAACAACTGCAGTTGGCGCCTGGAATAATGGCACTTATCGGGTCGAAGGGAACTTTTATTTCCGGATGCAAGAGTGTCGGAGATTCGAGTTACCATGCACCATCGTATGCTGGGAACCACTTTCGTCTGGTGGGCGATGCAGCTGGTTCGGATTTTATTGTTTCTAAATCACCAAAACGGCTAATTCTTGCTTCGTTCTTTAGCATTTATAGATCCCCTTTTTTCGTCGGGATTTCACATGTAGGCATTGCTGAGCTTTTCCCTGCGATCTATTCACCAGGTCCTACACCTAGGGCATTAATGGGCGGCCTCTCGGCGGCGAGCACAATCCTGGCCTCGATCAACGGAGAGGTCTCTGAAACCGAGGCCCAGGCCTGGCACACCACGAAGATCGGCGTGGCCCAGACAAGGTATATATCCCGTTTTCCAATAAATTGCGGCTCTCATCTCATCGCACTCGAAGGTTTCTTATGGTGGTGCGTGTTACTTTTGGCGCAATCCAGATGATTCACTCAGTTTTTTCCATCAAGGTCCTTATTGCGTACCGCCAAATGCAATCGAACCCAGCGATGTTTGGAGCCTTGAAAGCCGAAAGCTATGGTCACGCGTACGATTTATTTCGACCAGGTCGGATCGTCCGTTTTTCAGATATATGTATCACTCACGCATATCTTATTTTCAAAGTCTATCAAGGAGAGGACGACATGGCGCCGGAACTCTCCAAGGAGGACGACCTCTCCGGTCTGATGGAGTACGCAGCAGAGTTGTAATACCGGGGTTCAATTAACTAACGCGCACCTCGCAGTTTCACCCGCAGATTTTTCCCGCTGGTGACCGACGACCATGCACCCAAGGCAGCTGATCATATCGTCGACCTTCATGAATTGAACCTATTGTTAGACTCCGAGAGCGACGACGCCCGCGATGTCATGAGACGACTCAAGCTCAGCGTCCTTCGAAACGACACCAGCGCGGACACCTCTGACACGATCAACGGATACGCGATTAGGTTGGAGACAGGCCGGCTTGGTTTAACGAAGGTTGATTAATTTCGAGTGTGGACTTGGAATTTGCTCTCGCATCTGCTTCTCCCGCCCTACTAGATGCGCATTATATTCCATAATTCGAGGTTCAATGTTGAACTGTCAAACAAATGCCTTCTGATCTCCCGTGACTCCCTTTAAAGTTCCTACGACCATCACTTCTCATCCTGGATCTATCGGAATGCACACCCATGCTGTGTCTTTCAAGTGCTTCATCAGTTACGTGCAAACGGCGGCCCATAAAAGGCGAAAGGCACCCACCAGCTGCTCGGTGCACCACATTGCGATGGCGAACAACCAATCAAACGCACTCTTCGCCCTTTTTGGTTGATTCCAGTCGACGAGGGAATTTCAAAGGCCTCTAGGGCGTCGAATATTCATTCTATTTACAGCACTTGCTTCTGACCCTGGAGCGCGCCGGTCACTTCGGTTGAAGAGTAAGCTTGAGCGCCTTCCGAGTCACTCCTTGTGGGAATTTTAAAACGGCGTATGGGTGATGTCCGAGGGATCTACGAGTAAAAAGCTTCGCACAGTGCTCAATTTCAAGCATAAAGACAGAGATAATGATCCAACGAATTCTGTCCTGTCATGGTTACCCACACACCCCTACCCAACGTGGACCCTCTTCTGCCCCTCCCCGACAATATCCTGCATCTGGCTCGAGCGGATCCATCGCGCACTCTGGGGTTCATTTTAAATGACGTCAAGTTACCCAACACTGAGTCTGCCCTCACTCGTGTTACTTGGCGACATGCTCTTCGCGACGTTCGCCAACGAGCTAAGGAGCTCGTTGCTGCAACCAAACATCCAGCGCGCGAACCAGGAGAAGATAAATTTGTTGTTGGCCTCCTCCTGCGAACCGGCTACAGCTACTTCCTCACTCTCACTGCGGCCGTCATGCTAAGATGGACGGTATGTGTGTTACACCCAGTGTGGATTTTTTTTTTTTTTTTTTTTTTTTTTGAATCAATTTTATTTGCCCCTCGTCGCGTGCGACATGTTAGGCATCCTTCTACACGACCGATGTCTACTGTGACTAAATGAGTCGAGATGACTGTGATAATACAGACTACGAAAGCTTGTCCCGCCAACCCACGTTGAATCGGAAGGACGGGAGCGCAGAGGCGCATTAAGTAAGAATCGCGAGACCTATGTGGGTAAGGTAAGCGGTTTCGCGAGGTAGAATAATAGGTAAAGGCCCTCTGCGGGGCGCTGGTGAGTAATATAGCGACCGGAAGAGGGAAGGGGGGTAGGAAGGGCGGAGCTGGTCAAGCGGTGTTGAAGGGGTTGGCGGAGCGAGGTACGGCGGACGGGACTTTAAACTTGTTGAGCATCGCGATGACTTCGTCTCGGGTGGGGAGTTCAGGGTCAGGGGGTGGAGGTAGTTCTCCATGTACGGAGTGGAAGCGTCCGGTGCGGCCCAGGAAGCGGAACAAGTGCGGCAACAATTTAGGCAGTCCTAAAAGCTTGGCTAGGACACGGGCTTGCGAGCCGCCAGCTCTAACGAGCTCACGACGCGCATCCGCGTGTGCTGGGCAGCGTAAGAGGTAATGCATGACTGTCTCGTCTGCTTGTCGGCAACAGGGGCAAATGGGGGAATCTGCTTTTTGGATGCGATGTAGGTGTTTTGCGAGGGGGATGTGGCCGGTGCGTAGCTGGAGGAGGAGTACGGCGAGGCCGCGAGGGAGGCGTGTCGCAGCGGCGAGGTACGATCCCTTGATGAGTTTGCGATCGTATTGGGAGTGGGTTTTGTGCCGTGGGGATTTCTGCCAGTGCTGTGTGACGGTCGCTGTGAGTTCTGCGTTGAAATCCTGTCGCACGGCCGATTTGCTCCAAGGTAATTCGCCCCTAAACGCCGCCGGGATATCACCTGACGGTGACGAGCTTTGATCCTGTGCCGCCTTCTTTGCCTCCTCATCCGCTCTCTCGTTCCCTGCGATCCCAATATGCCCCGGGGCCCATCTCACCGTCACCACCGCCTCTGGGTGCCGCTCCCTGAACGCCTTCGCTCGCCTGTCCCACTCGTCCCAAATCCAATGTGATGGGGTCGATGCCGTTGCTTGTGTCGCTCTCACCGCTGGCTGGCTGTCCACCACGATCGTTACCTGCCCCCTTACTCTTGGCTGCTTCTCCAGAAGCGACAGCGCCAGGCTCCCCCCAACCCCTTCTCCCTCGAATACCGTGTGTCGGTACGCCCGTCCCAAATACAGCCGCGCTGAGGCAACCTCCACGTTCTGTCGATATAGCACCGCGGAAGCACCGATTCGCCCGTCAATCCCCGACCCGTCCGTATACACCTTCCACACCGCTTCGTCCGCCCGTTCCGCCTCCGCTGCCGCCTCCTTTGACCCCGGTACCTCCACTGCCATTCTCGGCGACCAACTCGTCGACTTCCTTACCGCCACCACCTTCTCCATTTTGGTCGGTTCGAGGCCAAAGTCCGCCATCATGTCGCGCAAGGGTGTTGCGTGCGGTGTCGCGTGCCGCGCTGCGTCCTTCACCGCTTCGTATAATGGGTGCTCCATGGCGATCGTGGCGAGTCGCAGTGCCTCCCCGAACCTAACCTTGTCGATTAGGTGCTCTATCGGGAGGAGGTGAGCGTATATGTCGAGGAGCTCGGTGGGGGTAGAACTGAGTGCGCCGGTGATTGCTAGTGCTGCGCGTCTTTGAACGGTACGTAGATTTTTGACAATCCCACGTTCCCTCTTCTTTGTTTGACCAAATTTCCTGTTGCTAGAGGGGGGTGACAGGAATACTCCGGCTGCGTACAGCATACGCGGGACACAAACACCTAAATATAGGCGCCGCATGTGCCGCGCGGTTATTCCGCGAGTCGGTCGCGCGATACGTGCAAACTGGCCGACCCACGCTTGACCCTTGGCCAGCGCGGACGCTTCCTGCGGGTGCCACCGCAGTTCGCGGTCAAGGTGCACGCCCAGTAGCTTGACCGACTCTGCAGATTTAATGTGGTGCGTTCCCAGCTTCAGATCGAACCTCGGTGTGGGGGTTGACTTTCGAAGCAGGAAAGGGTGCGGTATTCGGGCGCGGGAGGCGTCGAGTAGCTGGTATTTGGCCGGGCCGAAGAGGGCATTGTGGTCGGTGCCCCAGTCGTTTACGCCGTCTTTACGCTCGACGATGTCGCGAAGCTTCCTGTGCGTCACTTTGAAAGTTTTTCCTACAGTTACGAGTGTTTTGTCGTCCACAAACACTACCCCATTTTCCCCCTTTGCTGGTTTCGGAATGTCGGCTAGATCCCCATTGTACACAAGGTACAGAAAGCCCGAGTGTGGGTCCCCCTGATCGAGGCCCCCCTCTATCGTGAACGTGCCCGATGTGAAGTCTCCGAACGTCATGCGCCCCTCGCGTTGGGCGTAGCGTCGCCGGAGCCAATCTGTGTGCTGTACTGGAACGCCGCGCATTCGCAGGTCGTGCATTAGTCGATCGATGTCCACGCTCGGGTAAGCTCCTTTCACGTCCATGCACAGGATACTCGCGACGTTCCCGTCTCGCCATGCGTCCTTGACAATTTTCACCACCATGTGAACTGCGTCTGTCGTCGATCTTCCGGGGCGCGCTCCATACTGATTGTTCGGCAGGATACCTGCGAGCTCTGCCTCCGCAACGCACTGCAGGTTCTTAGTGGCGTACCACAGACGCGGCAGACCTTTTGTTAGCGCGATTGGGCGATGCGCGGGGGGGCTTGTGTAGTCAGGTTTACCCGGCTTGCGTAGTACCATGATCCTGAGCTCCGCCCAGTCCTTTGGGTAATGCCCGAGGTTGTCGAGCGAGCGGAATATGGGTCCTATAAACGGCACTAGGATATTAGTGCACTCCCGGAATATGCAATTAGCGGGGGTGTCGGGGAACGTGGCTTTCCACGGCTTCATTCGCGCGATGGCATCGCGGATGTTGGCGTCCGAGGTGGGGGTCCACTGCCAAGCAGGCGGGGGGTAATCCGGGTTGTCGGGTACGGAGGATGTTGCCATCTTCGCGGGGAAGAACTCCTCGCGGAACCACCTTGCCTTCTCCTCGTTCGACCTGGCGGTTTCCACCACTTTCTTCGTGACAGGATGCCGTCGCTCTAGCGTTGGAATCCGTGCCGCTCCCCCGTCACTGGCCTCCGCCGCGACGAACCTGTTCGCGGTCCATACCCCCCTGTCCCCGAGTTCGGTTAACCATTTTACCCAATGTGCCGCCTTCTCCTCGGTGACTGCTTTGCAGTACTTACGCGCCGCCACCCGAGCCTCCGCGTGCACGGGATGGTCCTCGACAAAGCGCAGCGAGTACGCACGCCGCTCCAGCCCCGCGCTCGCCTGCTTCAGCCGCTTAAGTTCGGCTGAGAACCAGCGTTTGGAGTATGGGCACGGCTTGGACGTCTGCACCTTTTCCCGGACCGTCTCCATTATTGCCTCTTCCAGCTGCTGTATGGCGCGTTCCACGTCATCCACGCTCTCGTAAGTGTCCTTCCGTTCCACGACTCGCAACCTCTCTACCAGCTGCTCACGAAACTCACCCCAGTCTGCCAGGCGGTACAACGGCTTCGGCTGGTGGATTTCCCGGTTGACCGCAAGGTCGAGGACGTGGATAATGGGGAAATGGTCGGTCTTGACTGGGCGTAGCTTTGGCTCAGTGTCGCAGCTGACATATGCCGGCAGGAGCGCCGGAGAACAGAAGACGTTGTCGACGCGGGTGAAGTTGCCGGTTACGAATGATTGAAGCGTCGGGATGTCCTTTGGGAGCGGCATTTTCATAGAGTACCGAGCGAGCAGATCCAGGAGTGGTTGGGTTAGGTCGAGGTTGTGGCGGGTGAATAGATGAAAGTTGCGCTCTTCGTCCCACGACGGGTGGTGGCGGTTGTAGTCTCCGGGCCAGGCGTAGTGAAGCGGAGGTTTGGGGCACCGCGTTGCTTCTGGGCTCCGCATATATGTACGTAGAACATCGATGGCCCCGTTGTGGTTGCAGTCGTTGTAGACATTGATTATCCGCACTGTACCGAAGTTACCCACCAGCTCGATCGCGGTAACGTCGGGATACGGGATGGGGATGACGGTCCAAGAGGACGAGGGTATGTTGCTGTTCACCAGAATGAGCGAGCGGGTCGCGCGCTGGTTCTCAGCATGCGTTGGGGGGTATACCGAAACAAAAGCTCTGTTGCTTCGCGAGACTCCGCGGAAGTCGATGTGAGGTTCCTGTATTAATGCGATGTCGTAGACGGAGGGTTTGAGGGAATGAAGGAAATCAAGTTGAGAGTCAAGGGACTTATTGAGGTTCTGCTGCCACAGGCGTAGCCGCTCTATAGATGGTGAGGGGGGGGGTGTTTGGGACATTAAGGTCGTCCACCCTCGGGGGTCGCTGCGCTTCCAGTGTCTAGGCCCGGCTCCTGCGAGGATAGGTCCGACAGGACGAGTGGTTTGCGAACCCGCGCCGCATCGATTCGGTCTCGACCCTCCTGCCGCCGCTTCTCCCGCCGCGCTATCTCCTCTAGGATCTCTTCATCCGCGTCGTTCTCATTCCCCTCTCCTTCCCCTCTCTCGCCGTCTCCACGCTCATCCTCCCCAGGGGCGAGCTGCTGCGTCACCGCTTCTTGTTCCCCCGTAACTGATTCCCTCTCTCCATCGACTCCCCGTTCCATCCTCGCCGCCCGGGCCGGATTCATCGGCCCCAACTCCTTCTCCCTTCCTGCCGCCGCCGCTCCCCTCATCATGTCGTCTATGTATGCTTGACGCATCCTCGCCCCCCGTCCTGTCTCTTCTGTCAAGGCACCTCCCCTTCTCTTCTCGAGTGTCACCCGAGCACCCCCATCGAACCACTCTCTAGGCCCCATCGCCGCTCGATGTGCCGCCACGACCCCCGCCGGGGGCCCCGCCTGCCTCCTCCGGGCATTCATTATCCTTTGCCACTCTGGCTGCTCCGCCGCCTTCGCTCCTTGCCTCCGTGACAGTTCTTCGTGTGTCACCCAGGATGTGGGGTCATCTACCGCAGGGAAGTAAGGGTACTTCGCCTCTGGATTGCGCTCTAGAGAGAATTGGAGCTTGTCAGTAAAGACGGGGCACGTGCGGTCTGCCGCGCCATGTCCCCGATGCTCCCGCTTCGCGTTCCTGCAATTAGCGCACGCCCTCTCCTCGTCTCCCGCTTTGCACGTCCCCGTTCTGTGCATCCCACCACACCGAGCGCAAGTGTCATGGATGCTGGGACAATCCGCAGCAACGTGATTGAAGCCCTGGCACCTGAGGCATCGTACAGGCTCAGCGAGTAGCTTGTGCCCATGCACTATCTTGCCCTCCATCCATATGCCTTGCCGCAAGAAGAGATTCGCGGACTTGGCATCCTTAAATCCCAGTATCGCGTGGGCCACCTTCTGCCCCGGGCTGCGACGCTCCGCCGGTTTTATCCAGTGCATTTTTGCGAGTGCCCCGCTCGGCAAGTTGTTATCGCCCTCCACTATGTGGAGGGCCCCGTCCTGGCTGGGGTCGAACGACAACGACACGAATTGTGCGACTACGTTGTATAACCGATCCTTGAAGACAGACGTACCTCCCAGAGAGGCTAAGAATGCCTCCATGTTCGCTTTGAGCCAGTCTGCCGCCTCCGTCGTGTTCATATGCAGCACCATCGCCCCGCTCCGCTGAGTGATTGCCCCTAGAAATTTCATGTCTGTTGGAATTTGGGTACCGCCACGGCTCATTAGTTCTAGCGCCATGCGTGCTTTCTCGACAACGTCTTTAGGGCTCAGGCCCGCCATCCACTCGCCCGTCCCCGGAGCTTTCTCTATGAGAATCTGTCGTGTGCGTGCTGTCGCGTTTGCGATCGCTGCGGCATGAATCGGAGGAGGTGCGGCCACAACCGCCGCAAACGATGCGGGCGCAGCCGACGTGCGCGCTGCCCTCGTCTCCTTCTCCGTGCCAGCTCCCTCCACCGCTTCCAAGCGTCCCACCAGGCTTTCTATGCTCCCCTCCAGTCTCTCCGTCGTTTTCTCTATCTCTGCGCGCTGCTCGTGAACCGTGTTCGTGAGCGAGACCGCCGCCGCCCGTGCGTCCTCTGTTCCCCCCAAATTTCCTCCTTCCTCGCGCTCCACCAACCTCTTCACATCGGCACTCAGTGCCTCGAGCTGGCTTTCAACTTTACGCCTCTCCAAGATGAATGCAACCGCCCTGCACGCGTCGGACACCACGGCATTCGTCGAGAACGCCGCGACCCGCAGCAGGGCCAGGCTCAACGTGTTCAGAGTAGGTACGGCGGCCGCACCTTCATTCTTTATCAAGAAACCTTTCGCCGCCAGGTGATTGCGGGCGTCGTCCAAAGTAAAAGCCGCCCAGTTCAAGTCACTTTCGTCGTATAGCTGCGTTCTAGTCTTGCCGGCGTGCAGATGGGCCGCGGCGTCTGGTGTTGCACGCGTGGTACGCGCCGTTTTCGCCGTGCTCGGTCCCGCGGGACCTGGCGTTTTACCCCGGGCATTCCCTGGGGGGTCTTCTGTACTCATGTACAGGTTTAAGTAGATACTAGTTAAGCTAGGACCACTACGCTCGTCGATGCCCAAGCCTCAGCAAAAAATTTTGAGGCGGCGATCAGAAGCGGACGTAATGGTTGTTGCCAAGAGGGATCCCGATCCCAGTGTGGATTAATTATCTCACCACTGAGGGTTGCATTTTTTTTGACAGCCACTTGTTCTATCCCCTCGCAATTCAGCCAGTGGTACCATCCATCTAATGAAGTCAGCTCAATCCACGTACCTCATCGTCGACTCCGATTTGCTCTCCTTCGCCGAGAATTTGAAAGAGCCGAGCTTCCGCATTGTGAAGACCGCAGATGATATTTTTGCCCATGTTGAAACTGGCGAAGCTACTGACCTATGGCCCGACTACCCAGTTTCGGAGCCGGAGAAATTACTTGTAGAGGCTCGTACTGGTATCTTCACTTACCTCCATACGTCTGGCTCTACCGGTATGTGCTCTTTCAGTTTGCTGCAGATGGATAGTTATTTTTTTTCAATTCAAGGACATCCAAAGATTATTCCCAATACTCATCACTACATTGTTACCAACTGTGCCGTTATGCGGCGGCAGCGTCCAGAATCCATTGGCAGCACCTATTACACTATGATGCCCTTGTTTCACGTACGGTTTACATTGTGTGGATGTGATTTTTGACGAGGTTGTTTTGCAGTCGATAGGTGTCATCTTAACCTACACATTCACTGTGGGTCTAGCCGCAGGCATCCATTTTCTCAATCTGCAGCAGCCACCCACACCCGAGGTCGTTCTACGCCATCTCGGGCTTCATACAGACTCCGAGCGAGGTCTCGAGATCCTGCTGCCGCCAAGCATCATAGAAAACATCGTGGATGGCGACCTTCGAGAGCAGGGTCTCAACGTACGCGTTTTAGTTATTCTCGCTCGGTGCAGAAGAACCAACGCTTGCTCAGTTATTCAAGCGGGCGCAAATTATTTTCACAGGTGGTGCGCCACTCCGGAAAGACGTCGGGGACTTCCTCCAACATTCTGGGGTGCCAATCCAGCAACTAGTGGGAATGTACGTTTGAATGTTCGAACGACACGGGCGCATGAACGATCTTTCATAGGACGGAAACCGGCCCACTCAGCATGCTCACTCTGACAAAGGAGCCCCACGGCTGGCAATACATGGTGTTGAATGATCAGTATAAATATTACTTCAAGCCCATCGGTGGCGACGAGGAGTCCCGGGAAATGATTGTCCTGGTGTGTTCACTTCAGCTCGACTGTTGCGGAAAAGACTAATAACGAATCTCTTACCAGCCCAGTGAAAACACCCCTTGTGTGATCAATCATTGGGATCCCGACGGCTTGGCCACGAACGATATCTGGGAGCCCCATCCGGATCCAGAAAAATCTCACTTGTGGAGAATTCTGGGCAGAGCCGACGATATCACGGTCTTGAGCAACGGCGAAAAGACCAATAACAAGCAGCTTGGTAAGTGAGCAGCAAGAATCTAGGGCCCCTCTCATCGACCCTCACGACGCAGAAACCCTACTGTGCAGCTCTCCCCTCATTGATAGCGCTGCCATATTCGGCGCCGGGCGTTTCCTCAATGGCGCCATCATCTCCCCCGCCACTCAGCTGCCATCCCACGACCCTGACTCCGTCTCCGCCTATCTGGACACCATCTGGCCCCACGTCGAGCACGTCAACGGCATCGCCCCCCAGCACTCACAGCTCATTCGGCCGCTCGTGCTCGTCGCCATTCCGAGCAAGCCATTCGTGCTTACTGACAAACAGTCGCTGGCCCGCAAGCGCACCGTGAGTCTGTATGACGACGAGATCGCCGCGGCGTACACGCGCGTCGAGGAGGGAGAGTACGAGGAGGTCGTGCTCCCCGAAAGGGGGTTCGCGCCAGGCGACGCAGAGGGCATCGCGGCGTACGTGCAGGCGGTGGTCGGCAAGGTTCTCCGACCACCTGTGACGCTAGCGCAGGACGCCGACCTTTTTGATGCGGGACTGGAATCACTGCTCGCAATGCGCGTCCGCTCGGCGCTCATGGCGGCGCTGAGAAAGTCCGGGAAGAGTGCCATTGTCCCGCGGAATATTGTGTATTCGGCGCCGACGCAGCGCGGGTTGGCGAGGTACCTTGAGAATGTGCTTGCAGCCGAAGGGGTCGCCGGGGGGGTCGGTCCTGACACGGAAATCGAGACAAGCATAGCGGAGATGGTCGATGCGTGCACAATCGATTTGCCTTTGCACCGCCCAGAGGATGTGTACGCTGTTACCGGCACGACTGGCTCCCTCGGGTCGTGCTTTGTGACATTGCTCTTGAGGAAGCCAGAGATTCGGAAGATATATTTGCTCAATCGCAGCGCCAGCGGACGAAGCATCGAGGAACGCCACCGGACAGTTTTCCACGACCGAGGCCTTGACTACGATTTGCTGGCGCATGCAGTGAACGAGGGTCGTGTGGTGTACCTCGAGGTTGCTCTGGGACAGGACAATCTTGGTTTGGATCAAAAAATATACGACGCGGTCTGTAGCTTTGCTGCTCGAGACGAACCTCATGCTGAATGCGCTTGACGCCCAGGTCCGCGCAGAGCTGACACACATCGTCCACTGTGCCTGGCTCATTAACTTCAATCTCATCCTTCCCTCATTCAAGACCCAGGTCCAGGGCGTCCGCAACCTCGTCGACCTCGCTCTGTCCTCACCGCTCCCGGCTCCTGCACACTTCATCTTCCTCTCCTCCATCGCCGTCGTCGGGCGTCCAGCAAACACCGATTCGGAGTCGCCCCCAGCGCCGGAAGTGGCGCTCACAAGCCCCGCGTCGTGTCTCCCGCAGGGGTATGCGCACGCCAAGTACGCCGCGGAGAAGATCATAGAGCGGGCGGTCGCGCAGCGTCCCGGATTCAGGGCCACGATAATTCGGAGCGGGCAGATTGCCGGCGCAGAGGGGACCGGAGCGTGGTCGCGCACGGAGCACATTCCCATCCTCCTCCAGTCGTGTCTCGACTTTGGGCTCGTGCCCGAGGGACTACCGGTGCGTCCTGTTTGCCTAATATGACAATCGAGCGAACCTGACTTGTGTAGACCGTGCGCTGGCTGCCCGTGAACGTCGCCGCCGAGGTGGTGTACAAGGAGATCCAGGCTGCGGAGACTGTTTCTAGGCCAACGGAGCCGGCGTTCTACAACCTCGAGAACGCTCTGTCGACGCCGTGGGAGCTGGTCGCAGGTACCATGGCCAAGGCCTATGCGCTGCCTATCGTCCCGGCCGCTCAGTGGCTGGAGCAGGTGCACAAGCGGACAGACCACCCGGCAAATAAGTTAATTGGATTTTTCGAAGACTATGTGCACGGCGTCGGTTTGCCAGCGCTACAGCTGCATCGTGCGAGAGAGGCGGCGGGAGATTTGGTGGACTATGTGGTTGATGATGAGTTGATCAGGTTGTATGCAAGCTATGCGTGTCGTGCGAGCTTGACCAGGGACATGTTGGTCAAGGGGCGTTGATTCGTGCAGTAGTCGGAGATTCACCCGTGGCTTCAAGGGCAATTTAAATCGAGTCGAAGCTTGGAATTCCATGTCCCTGATCAAGGGGCGTTGATTCGTGCAGTAGTCGGAGATTCACCCGTGGCTTCAAGGGCAATTTAAATCGAGTCGAAGCTTGGAACAGCACGAAGTTTATATTGAGTCCAAGTCCATTGGAGCAGCGAGCCACTAAATTGTTACTCGAGAGAGCTCAATGGCTGGTGGCAAGATTGGGAGGAAACAAGTTGGCTTGGGAAGCTATTGCCAAACACCGCCAGTCGCTTAATCGGGAAATAACGGAACTTCTTTGCAAACCGTGATGAGTCAGATCTGACGACTCTCCGAGTCGCCAGCTGCACGCGCTCATAGAGTACACCGTGCGGCTGCTGCTCGCGAACGCTGCGGGCGAGGTGGCGCTTACAGCGGATTGCATGTCGTGCGTAGTTTCGCGGCGCTCAGGATGGAGGAACGTGCGCGATACAGCTTCAGGTTCGGGAACCTAGCTGCCACCCCCGCCATCTAGGTATGCATTGAAATGATTGGGTGAACTTCGGAGCCGGAGCGCGAGACGTGGAAGACCGCGTTCGAGATGTTTTGCCATACGTTCCACCGTCCGCTGCACGAGGAAAGTGTGAACGCGAAGCTTACGGTGGAGGAGAAGAAGATCGCGACGATCTTGCGCAAGCCGCTCCCTGCTGAGGTCGAGAAGGCCCTGTTCGACTATGATACGGGATTCCTGCGCGGTCTTGGCCGCATGAGTCTCAGTGCGTTGTCTCATTCTTCCGCACTACTTTAACTATAAAACTCATCCTCCTACTCCAGACCTCGAGGCGCACGGCGGCCTCTACACCCTGCATTCGCACCTCAATCACACCTGCGTGCCAAATGTTTCCGTGAGGCACCTTGACCAGCGGCGCGCGCTCGCGGACATCGAGCCCGGGCAGGAGCTCCTCATCACATACGTGAATCCCGCTGCAGACACGGGGAGCGCCGCCCCGCGCTCGAGGCGTGAGGATTCATATGCCAGTGTTCTCGGTGCGCCGAAGAAGGTCGCGACTGGAAGGCGCCAGAGGGCTTGGGCGATCTGGCGAGTGAGCTGAAGGCCGGGCTGGGGTTCATAGATTGTAAGATAGCAAGCCATCTTTTGTATTCTTACGCTCTCAATGGTGTGAGCGTCGCCTGCATTTTTCCACCAGTGACTGACAGGGTGCTACGCACCAGTAAACATATATTCGTTGCACTAGACATGAGTGTAGGTACGGAGTGGAGTTACTACTGAAACTGGTGGATTGTCCGTACGGAGGCTGCAACGTCGTGGGTCCGTGTTTGTCGTGGGTTACTCGTTCGCATCGACCGCGTTCTCGAGGATAATTGCCCCAAATGTTGGCAAGACATCCCGGAAGGCGGACTCAGGGAGGGTCGCGTGGGTGATGCGGAGTTCCAGCAGGGTGCATTGGGATCGCGACATGAACGCCTTTAGGGACTCGAGTGTGATGGAGAGCTCAGAGACCTGCAGCGTGCGAAGCGCGGGAAGCGTCAGGCGGTCAAGTATCTTGCAATCCCAGTCTTCTTCGTCATCATCGACCAGGAGAGCCAAGTCGCAAAAATGCGGGCGCACAGGGATTGCCTCGACTACTGAGAAATTGCTGAGGTCTGGGTAGACGATGACGCTGAAGCGGATGAAGTGCGCCGCTTCGCTCAAGATCTCGAGGCATTCGTGCTCGTAGAGGCACGCGCTCTCGAGGTGGGTGATTTGCGTCCAGGGGAGACGCAAATTAGAAGTGAGGAAATTCTTTGTGAGGACGAGAGTCCGAAGCTGAGGGGCGCGGTCAAAGAGCGTCAATGGACCATCATATGTGCGCGAGTAGTTGGTCGGTCCGAAATTCAAATCTCGCAGCCGGGGCATCTCGCCCTGGAGTAGATGCATGCACGATGAAGGGATATGGAGCGTCACATGCTGCCAACGTTCGCAGTGGGACATAACAGCGTGTAGGAGCCGGTCCAAGAGTAGGGGATCCATGGGGCATGATATGCGGATGGAGACGGAGAGAGGACAGTTGCCCGAGCGCGATACCCAATTTTCGAGGAGCTCGAGCTTTTGAATCACCAGACCATCGGTGTCATTAACGAAAAAATCAACGGATATCGCTCGCCACAGGGTGGGAGTGGATAGCGCCACCATGCGCCATTCTCGGCAGATTCTGCAAAGTAGCAGTGGGGACAGTCGACCGGTGCAGGGAGGGAATCCGGGATATCTGGGAAGGAAATCAAGGAAAATTTCCGCCAAAATTTCGGGTGGCAAGGTCGTAATGTGCAGAGCAAGGCTAGCTCGTGCATCCGGCCGAGGAATAAATATTTCACTATTCCTCAAGACCACGGATTCCATTTCGAGGGTCCGAGAGCTATAGTTCAGCGACAACTGGGAGCGAGTAATCTAAATCTGAGCAGAAGTCAAGATTCAACACGGACAACTGCCACAGGTTGAGCCGCGACCAACCCAAGAGCCGTTCTTGGTGCCTTGGCCCTGGAGCAGCCTCAGTCTGAGCCTATGAGGCAAGCGTTGTTGAATGATTCTGCCAACGCTGGAATTCGGATTTCCAACCGTGACAACAGGGTGGGGCGAGTGAAGATCTCGTAGGAAACAAGTTGCAGGCCAGTGGGAAGCTGCTGCCAAACACCGCGTTGCCAAGCACCGCCAGTCGCTTAATCGGGAAATAACGGAACTTCTTCCAAACCACGATGAGTCTGACTCTCCTCGCCCTTCCTCCAGAACTCCGTGCGCTCATCTTCGACTTCTGCTTCCCACCACCATGCACATACGTCCAGATAATCCCATACCAGACCTCCCTACCGGCTTGCCGTCTCAATTTGCCACTCGCCCTGTATTCCATATGCAAGGCAATTTCCTCTGAGCTCGAGCCGTTGCCCGAAAAATTGCGCCGTCTCGACTTCACATACCTCATCCGGGGCGCAGCCCTCTGGGGCTCTTGGCGTCCCGAGTATGGGTCGAAACACGACGACGACCCCGCTCACTTTGCATTCGTCATGCGCTTCGCGGAACGCGTCCGCATAGTTGGTACTAGCGCTACTCTCACCACCGGCCGCGGGATATCATCTGCCGCACGCAAGCTTGTTCCCGGCTCCCACTGCGCCCTGAAGGTGCTCGAAGTCCAGCCACGCGCGTGGAGGCGGCAGCACCTCGTTGGAGTCATGCTTGAGAAGATGGGAGAGTTGACCACGCACTCCGATGTCGCGGAGCGCCTCGAGACACGGCTGATCCGCGATACCGACGATCCCTTGGAAACTTTCGCAGAGGTGAAGGCGAGGGTGCGGCATTACCAGAAGTGGAAAGAAAGTGGGGGAGGGGGGCCGATCTCGGTTAACTTGACTGCATTGGAGGAGCCCGAAAAGGTGGTGCAAACAAATATTCGCAGCATTGAGACGTGGTTGAAGAAATTTCAAGAGACAACGGACATGACGCACAGGAGGGATATCACAGGGCCATTGGGATTTGGAGGATATCATGACGAGGACGACGAGGTCTTGATGTAGTCTCGCGCATTTCCTACAGGCTCACAGAATTACAGATTGCAATTGCTCCTCAATGTACTTTCGAGTTCTTTGCAATATATCTAAGGCAGCTTGACCCGGTGAATGTTGTGAATAGAGCTTGATCATGACCGACAGAGGCTCGAGTTAGTCACTTGTCGGACGAGCGGGAATTATTCGTTATGAATGTTTCCAACCTTCCAGCGTTCCTCTGAAACTTCAACCTTGTTCCCTTTCCTTTCTTTCGACGAAATTAATTCTAGAGAATGGCCACGTTAAGCACAGCGTCCTGACTGCCATTCATGGAGTGAGGCAGGAAATTCAAAACGTCTACTTACGTAGGTTCATATACATACCTAGCTTGCCTTCTGGGTCCACCACGTGCCCTCGGTGGGATTCGCGGAGCCCATAGAGGCTTTCTCTCCTTGCTGTGAGTTTCTATACTGTATAGATGACCTACCGGAGTTCCGTGATAATTCAAATTCGCAGAAGGAACAGAGGAACATATGCGCCGCCTAAAAATGTTCTGAATGAGCTCACTTCATGGCTATAAAGACAGGTACTCCAGAGCTTTACTACCCGCCTTGTAGCACAGTAGCAGTGCATACATACAGATCAGAGAACCGGGTTCATCCAGTGACCGCGTGTGGAGTTGGAGAAACACTAGCTTCACTTCCGAGAGTGGCGCTTCTCGCGCGCCGTCATGAGTTTGACTCTTGAATGTGGAACGTGTCGAATCACCGTGAAGCAAAAGCACTGTTCAAATCAACTTCGTTCGCGGTGCAGAGCTCTGATAACGCCACCTTGAAGAGCCCGTGGAGCAATTTTCATTTTCTCATCTTCGACATCTGAGGATGAGCGATCGTCCATCCTGATCCTCAACATATGGACGCACAGGTGAGAACAACGATGCTTACTTTATGCTTGCTTGCCAATAAGTTGAACCCCATTCATGCAACTTCTAGAATAAACTTCGCTACCCATTTGAACTTCCCGACAGATGTTAACCCATAGTTCAAAATTAACTTCTTTCCAAATCGAGTTCAACTAGAATCGAACCGTGGGAAAGTGTTTGAGGTCGCGCTATAGTCTGAGCCATCGAGGTGGCGATAAACCTCTTCAATCTCCCATCCGGCCTCAGCGAGCAACCTGACATCGTGCGGGAAAGTCCGGTTGCAGCCGCTGAGGAGCGCCATCATCTATGTTCTATGTTCTCTTTCACGAGGAAATATAATCTTCGAAAGCAGCCACCTTCCTCACCTGCATGTCAATGAGATATGGCACTCTGACCCCATGTTTGGGAGGACTGGCTAGAGGTGGTGAATGGAACGGCACCAGAAATATTGGTACTTCGTGTCTTCGCCACACACGAACGGAATTCCGCTCGATAACGATGAGTTTCGTGGTGCCTTGGGCGGCGTCCTGGAGGTACTTCAATATTCTGCATAATTTTACTAAAGCAAGGAAAATAAAGGAGAAGGTTTGGCAGACCTCAGGGTGTAGGAATCGGACCAATCATGACAGATGAAGCGAAGCAGGTATACTCCGGTATCTTTCACCGGCAGGGGACTGAAAGGGCAGCGGGGTTAACACCGAATTTTATTTCTTCTTCTCACTTCGAAAGGAGACCCTCCCTACCGCGGAACCTCCAGGCAACTCTTTTCCCAGTGCTGTAGCGCGCTCAGGTGCCGAACGCGTTAAATAAACACATCGGAGTCAAATACCTCTTCCCCTCCTGCGCCACCGCAGCCATGTCCTGTTTCAACCTTTGTCAAGGGAAGTATATTTTACCTTGCAACTATTAGAATCGTTTCGAAAAGAAGCACTGAGTTAGATACCTGTGTGACTGTCTCCCCGGTAATCTGCGGTGGCGGACGTAGTGACGAGGCCCATTGCTCCAGATGAGAGAAACTGCAGGATAATCGGAGTCAGTCCAACACATTAGTTGACACTCGCAGCAAACGACGTCTCAAGAACGTCCCTGGCCGGCGATTGTGTAGTGGAGATAAGCTACGATGCCGCAGCCAACGCAATGGAAGTCGGTTCAACGGTTTCGGGGTCGTTAACCACGTTTTCGTCCTCTCCAGGTCGGGGTAACTGCGAGACAGTGTCTTGCAATCGCGCGTCAATTGTCGCAACGGACGAAGAAATTAGGTTCGAAAGCTGTGTCGGTGGATGCCATGGGTGTTCAGGTATACGGGTGGGCGAATGTGGGTACCGAACAGCAGTAGATCTAGGGTGAATCCAACATAGAAAGCTGTTCCGTTGCGGCTCTTTCAAATCTATGACCGATGATTCGCCTTTGAGCAAGTTGCGTTGAACGATATGTAAGTGCCGTGCTTCTCGCGTACTTCCTCACTGTAAACCCGGCGTCGTGAATCGGAGACTTGGTAGAGCGGAGGACATAGTGTGTTGGGGTTAACGCCGCCGACGGGGAAAAGATGTTGCCGACTTGAATACATTTTGCGAGAGAGAAGTAGTTCACGGCGAGCCTCTTTACTTCTCAGGCAGACGCAGCTTTCCACCTGGGTTGAAGATCTTGATCTGTGAGCAAATTCTAGCGCCGCAAATTGATCAATACATACGAGCCATCGCCAGAGATCGCCAGAGCTTGCGGACATCTTTGTGATAATGCGCACAGACCATTTATAGTTCAGGACCTACGACATCGTTGCCTCTCTTACCGTGAAAATCGTTGTCACGCCATGTTCATCAAAGAGCTCAGAAAGAACTACAGCGTTGGCTGCTCGGTCGACAGGCCAAAAAAAAATATCTCAATTGAACGTACTTGTAAACGCTAGTATCTCAATGGCGATTCAACCCCAGTCGGTACGATTCCAAATGTGTAGTCTGGAGATAACCGGGCACTCTTTTCGATGACCGCCTTGGGTCCATTCGGTTCTCTGACATTCCTTGAAATAATAAACGAAGAGTGAGATCATCGTGAGACGGAAGAATGAGCATCGACAATACCCTGCTACAATAACATGCATCTCTGTGTTGACGGCTTCTTGCAAGCATCGCAAAAGTCCATCTCCCCGGCATCACTCTTGTTGCGCAGACGTTGGTTTAGGGCACGGAGTTGCGCCATGGAACAAGGCAAAACCTGACGCAAAGTGTCGCCGTGAGGGATCTGAGAGCATTCAATACTCAAACTCACAAATACAGTGCTCGGATCCTCAATTCTATAGCCGTTCGTTCCGTCGAAAAACTGGTGGCGCATACCACTTGTGATGCACAAAATATGCCCGATTTTACAGGCCGCTGCGTCTTGCGCGGGGTTCTCGGTGTAGAATGCTACAGTGAATTCGCAATTAATCTTGTCTCGAATTTTGTACACGGGTCGCGTGAAGGAGTTGTCTTGCACGAGCTGAGGGGAATTCGTTAGACTAGCAGCATCAACGAAGGTATGTGGCTCGCCTCTCCGAAGATGATCCAGGATTCACCGGGGCTCGGAGGGAGGACGGGAACATGGGCAGTATCCGGAAAGGCGATTATATCCTCGAGATCGAGCTTGTAAACAATTTCGGTCCCTGCAGCCATGAAGAAGGAGAGAAAGAAGCATGTCGGAGTTAGAAATTCGGTGATTCCCGATGACACGTGCATTCTCACGGTTCGACAAGTTGAACCAAAAATTGAATATCTACTCAGGAAGGAAACCAACGGACTACACCGGCCTCGCCACAATGTGATCCAAAGAGTTGACCACCCGAAAAACCTCTTCAATCTCCCATCCAGCCTCAGAGAAGAGCTTGACGTAATGAGGCAAAGTACGCTCGCAGCCACTACAAAGGGCCATGATCTGCAGTCCCATGAGAAAGGAATTCATTACCACCTCGTCCTCGCTCACCTGCAGGTCAGCCAAATATGGCCCCATCACACCACGATTTGCTAGAAGCGGCCGCGGGGAGGTGGCGGATGCGACGGCGCCAGGAATATGTTCATATTTGATGTCCTCGCCGCAGACAAACGGCACAATGCGCTCGATAACGACAAGCTTCGTTGTACTTTGAGCTGCCTCTCGGAGGTGTTTTAAGATCCTGAGATGAATGTTGAAAACAGATGGGAAGAGGATAATCGTGACGCACGTCAGAACATAGGAGTCGGTCCAGTTGTGGCAGATACCGCGGAGCAAGAATACACTGGCGTCCTTGACTGGTTGAGAACCGAAAAAGTCGTGTGCTAGAAGGACTAAATCAATTCATGAAGTTGATTTTTTTCAAGCGCACAATACCGTGAAAGGCGACTCTCCCTTCAGCGAAAGCTCCCGGCCATTTTGTGTCCCAGTGCTGTAACGCGCTTAGTTGACAGACATATAAAATGAACGCATCGGAACCAAATACCACTTTCCCCTCCTGCGTTACTGCGGCCTTGTCCTGAATCACGAACCGCAAGTGCGGGTTTGCATTCGCGATGTCCAAGGAGACAGATCCAATACCCCCGCCGACATCGACGATGAGTGCGCCGTCGGCAAGCAAAGACCAAATGAAGCCTGTGTTCTAACTATCACCGCGAGCAACATGCCGAACGAAATATATGTTACCTCGCATCAACCAACCTTGAGGGGAGACTCTGCGGGACGCATCCATTGCCATTCCGAACCGCCTGAAGCGGATTCGGTTCTCTGGTCGTTCGTACCAAGAAAACAGGTCGACATGGGTGCCGAATGCCCGGTTCAACGGTGTGTTGAATTCATCTGCTTCTTGTCCCTTCTGGGTGGCGACGACCACATCCTCGATGTACGCGGCGGCTTTAAAGGTTTCATCCGTGCTGGGAGGCGCTGAGTATAGCTGGTTTTATGGATACTGAAGTCACTCACTTGAGCCCTATCAGCGCCCCGTATCCTGCTGCTCCATGGAATTTATCTTCAGGCCTAGGTGATTCTTACTATCAGCTTGCAACCGGAACATGGAGGCTCAAAACACACGCGGCCAACACTTCCTGAGAACTCTTGCCCGTATCTATCAACGCAGATATCCGGTTGTGCGCAAACACATCTGGTGACACCTCACGGAAGATATGTTGCGTAGCCAATGGGCGCAAGACTCGCGCTGTGGGTGTTAAATTATTGAGGGCAAACAGCACGATCGAAACTGACCAATTTTCATTGGATCCATTCCGTTCCTGCTTGCAATATCTTCAACGTGACATCCCTAAGCCATCGTTAGTTTTATTCCATCAACATAGAAGAAGGATCCAATACCTGGGGTCCTGCTTCCCTGATAATTTCTGCGGTGGCGGAGGCGGTGACAACACCTAAAGCCGCCGACAGGAGGTGCTGCAACAGAATTAGCAGCAATAACAACAGCAGCAGAGACTCCAGTTGAATGCTCACCGCCAGCGACGTGTCCAGGATAGTCCGAGTCGGCATGCGTATGTTGGCGATGAGCTGTGAGGCCGCAGCCAACGCTATGGAGATTGCTTCGACAATTTCACTGTCATTAACGACGCTCTCGTCCTCTGGTTTATTGTCTGGGTTGTCCAAATCCGGGTATGTGCGAGACAGCGCTTTGCATCGGCCGTCAATTGTGGCAACGGACGAAGAAATTAGGTCCGAAAGTTGTATCAAGGTGGATGCCATAGGTCTAGGTCCGCTCGGGGATTAGTGTGGTGGGGAAAAGGTACGGTTGAAAAGCTGGCTGGTCCATTAATATGGAATCATGGCTTTCAAGTCTGCACCCGGCGAATATTAATCGCCGTCGAGTAATTCGCATGCAAGGATATGTATCAAGCGCCTGTACTTCTTCAACAGATGAGGTGCGAGGGATCCTTTAGCTGTGAATGCTGCTTCTCATCACTGTCGAAAAGTTGGACATCGTGGATAGAAGAAAGGGCCGAGGAAGAAATCAAGTCAGAAAGATGAATCCATGTGAAACACCACGCATCTAATCTCACCCAGTTTTCGGTAAATAGAACCCCGAACTGTACATGTGCCAGTGACTGCCAGTGACCGCGGATGCCGGCGGGTTCAAGACCGCTCCGGCGATTTTCGGGTTTCAATTCTGTAGCCAGTTCTCTCCCGTCGCGCACAACGAATGGTGAGATGTACTCGGTCCAGTTGCTTGCCTCACTTGAGCAGAAATCGGGTCCGATATCAAAGCATTCCGAAAGCCCAGCAGATTCCTCGAGGCCAAAGAGTACGCCGATGATTCTCGACTCCATTCTGGAGTTTTGGTAAGAAAATCGCTGGAGCTGCGCCCAAAGCAGCCAAACAAACGCTTTTTGACGAATTAGGCAATTTGAAGTGCGGAACGGACTCGACACCCGCAGTCACAGCGGGATGAACTGAAAGTCTGGTGTAAGTGAAATACATATATACTTCCATTATCTATCTATCTAAGTACTTGCGTGAAAACGACGACCAGTAAATTAAACTAGCAGCAACTCAAGTCCACGGCACCACTCACGTATCAGGTTGATGCAGCCTCTCCCCACTGCTATTCGAACGCAAGATCGGGCTCGCCAGCCCCCTCTCAATCCGACTCCCCTCCACCACACTCTGTGCCTGCGTCTGCAGCGCTCCGGGCCTCGGCCGCGGCGCCCCCAGCTCAAGAGCATCCTGCCCCCCATCCTCTTCAAACATACCCTCGTCGTCACTCCCCGTAGGTGAGCCCACCACACTCGGAACCCCGGTCCCAGTCCCACTCGCCCCCCGCCGTGCGCGCCGGGCATGGAAAGTCCGGCTCGCGGTGGCGTTCGAGAAGAGGGGAAGGAGGTACCGCTCGTCCAGCGCCTGGAACCACTTCCCGTCCTCCCCAACGCCCGCGACCCCCGGCGAAGCCGCGTTCGCGCGCGGCGGGTGCGACCCATCGGGCTGCCCCGTCGTCGCGAGCGGGAGCACCTCCCCGTCGGAATCATACGACTCTGACGATGCAGATGAGAACACGTGCCCGTTGGGCGAGATCGGCGGGGGGTTCAACGCTGCTGCCGCTGCCTGAGCCTGCGCCTGCTGCTGGTGATTGTAGTTATAGTGCGCCCCGAGCCGCCCCGCGCGCGCCGCGAAGTCGCGCGGACCCGACGATGGTAGGTAGCTCGGCTCGTCGTCGACATACCGACCCCACCGCCCGTTATTCGCTCCGGCGTTTCTCCGGCCGTTGAAATACACGTTGCCGCCGCGTCCCGGGATGTCCTCCTCGTCGCTGCTGCTCGCGGCCTCGTCCTCCACGCCCGTGCGTATCCCGAGCACCTCCAGCATGCGTGCGGTCGTCCCGCCGAAGAGCAGCACCGTCAGCACGACCACCACGAGCACCGTCGTCCGCAGCGTCTGCGCATTTGGTCCTGTGAAGCCCGCAGCGAGCGCTACGCCCACCGCACCGCGCAGCCCGGCCCAAAAGAGCATCATCTGGTACGAGTGCGGCAATTCTTCTGCGCGCTGCCCGCGGACGTGCTTGTGGAAGAAGTTGATCGCCTCGGAAAGCGGGAAGACGGCGGCGTAGCGCGTGAAGATGACGGCGACGGTGGCGATCGTGATGAAGAGAGGCTTGAAGTACGACGTGACGCGTTCGGACGTCGGCGCGGAGGTGAAGAGCGACATGCCGAGGTAGATGAAGATGAAATTCTCCGACAGCTGCGCGAGGGTGGAGAAGATGTACTTTGTCGTGCGCTGCGTCCGACGCGACATGGTGTGGTACGCGTAGTGCTTGAGCGTGATGCCGCAGAACAGGAGCGAGACGATGCCGGACATGGAGAGGCCGTTGGAGAAGAAGTAACAGGTGTAGGCGCAGAGAGCGACGAGACACGACTCGATGGAGGGGTAGAGGTTGAGCGACGAGTGCTTGAGGAGAAGCGACATTGCGAGGCCGAACGCCACCCCGAGGGCCATCGACACGCTAAACGAGAGCAGGAAGATGCCGATTCCCTTGAAAATGGAGCTGACGAAAATCTCTTCCGTCCCGTGGAACTGTGTCAAGGTCCTGCACGCGCAGAGTTAGAAATAACTCATAGAAAGTAGGTGGAAAGACCACGCACTCGTACATGACGATACTCACGGCATCATTCAGTAAACTCTCGCCGAAGATGACGGTGTACAGCTTGGGGTCGACTTTGTACTGGTTGAAGATGGCGAGGATCGTGACGGGGTCGGTCGCGGACAACGCAGAGCCAAATTTGAGGCACTCCACAAGGCCAAGATCGAGAGACTCAAGGCCAAGGAACGAGTAGACGTACACGAGAATTCTGGCTGTAAGTGATCGGTGTGCGTCGCAGCAGGAATGGGACCATAGCCACGTACCCCACGCCGACAGCCGATATGAACGTGCCCAGAAACGCGAAGGTAAGGATGGACCCAAAGTTTCTAAAGAAGTTTTCCTGCGCACGGTTAGAAAAATACGGGGTCAAAACCATATACCAACCTGTTTGAGCTCATACCCCGAGTTTAAGATGATTGGGGGGAGTAATAGGTTGAAGAATAACGTATGTTTGAACGTCTGAAAGACTGTTAGCACCGCAGCAAAGTAAAATCCGCAGTATTCGTCGCTTGAAGTTCTCCGCCGTTTCTTCGAACCACCGACCAAAAATCCGACTCACCAGCATCTCTCGAATCATCGTGCCTGGCGCCAGCCTCACAATAAGGCCTACTGCCATCCCCGCAAAAATTGAAACGCCCGTTTCGTGCACTGCGCGTATTCGCTTTATTTGCAGGTAATAGCTGGTCCATAGCGAGAGAATAAGGAGCAAGCAGACGAGGAATAGTGACCACGACGAGTAATATTCCTCCTCCTCTGGTACGGGGGCCGCCGTCGGGGTTGGCTGCGCCATGGACGTTGAACGTTGAGGGCGAAGGCGGGAGATGTCACGCGGATGTCACGCAGTCGATTTCCTTTTGGGTCGTGCTGCGTTTCTTTCTCTCCCAACGACGCGAATATGCTGAATCTCCTGCTGGAGCTCATACTGTATCCCTTGAAAGCCACGATGTTCTACCGCTCTGTCAGGTACGCCACCAGACAGGTTCGCCCTCACGCAATTGCCAGTGGTGCCCGGTGAAGCCTACCTCCTCCTTCCAATCATTTATAATTATTGCATACAGCCTATCCAGGACCTCACTATCCAGGACGCCAGGGATCTCTTCTTACATCCCTTCTACGCCAGATACCCCGTCGATTGAAATCGATTGAAACCGGCGCCGACCAGCAGGGAGGTCCGAGTCGAGGGATCTAAGTATGTCCGGGGGACATTAGGCTGGCGGGGCTGTTGGAAAGCTTGTCTCGCGACGGCCAGGACCCTCTCGTGTTGGCCGCTCTCTTGGAGCAGTACGCTCTTCAGAGTGAGGATTTTAGGGGTCCCAGACCCGTTGGCGTTGTCTCTTCTCTGGAGATTTTACTGGAGGATACTCATGTTCCTTCACTTCCCCTTCTCGTCATGGTAATCTTCATCTACTTACATTCATTCATGACACCTACGTTCTCTATGGCTCGCATCGAGGCGAACTTCGGCGCGGTGAACAGAGCGTCGCCGATGCGGGTTCAGCTGCTCGGCGTCTCCGCCAACACCAGGTTTACGTTGGACCAAGCTACTGCCGCCCTACTTCATTCACTCAATCTCGGCAAGATCCTGCGCAACTTCACCATCAATGCATTTCTCTGCACCCTGAATATCTTTATTTATCTCCGGAGCACACCGCGCGCCCCCAATCCCAGCAACTCCGCAGCCCCGCCGTCCCCGCAGATTACCTCCCCATCCTCCCACCGAGCGCGGCGTAGTCGACCGGAGGATCAAGCCACTAATTAAAACACCCCTCCTGCAGCTCTCACACGCCTTCGCCGCTCTGACACCCCCTGTCATGCGCCTTGGAACTACTCAGCGGCGTGGCGGGCTTTCGCTCGTGCCTTCGAAGCGGATGTGTCCTTGCCTCGGTTAGATGCCTTGCCATTTTCCGGGACTGGTGCACATGCTGTTTCGCGGGTACTCAGTGCCGTTGGTCACACAGGAGCTGCTTGCGCAGGCAATATATAGTCAACCGTCGAATGGGCACCGAGCCGTGGGAGGGCGTGTTCTTTGGGTTGGAAATGCATCGAGGTACTTACGCGCTTATGTGCGCGTAAGCTCGTTCTCATGATTTGGTCTAATTGATAGAGCGTCTGTCAAGGGAGACTGAACTTGGTCCCCGCCCCGCCCCGCCCCGCCCCGCCTATTCTGTTAGCATCTCTCGAGTTTCAGGAAGCCCTAACTTTTCCCTAGCTTAGCTCCATGAAATCACCTCAGCCTATTTGAGGTTCAATCTCTTATGCTTGCCCACGGGAGACTGAGTTGACACCTCTTCCGGGAAACTTATCTTGCGGCCTCCGATGTGTTCAAGTCGGAGAATCGCTTGTCCGATTTCGGCGTTCAATCGGAGCCGGAACATCCCCGTGCACGCTTTGGTATAAACTCGAGCGGTACAAGTCGAGCACCGCTCTTAGCCTACCGTTGGACTGTTGAAGCTCATTATTATTGTTTCGTGGCTTGAGAGAAGGTATGCCACATCCCGGCAACAGTCGGCAATTAGTTGAATTTGGACCTTTAAGACTTTAGTATCTAATAAGACGTTGCATGTGGCTCCCCGACATCATATGAATCGGATCTCCATCGTCCTGGGGTTGCGCTATGCTTATCTCGAGACATGTAACATATGTTTTGCGAATTGCTGCCGGTCGCCTTGAGCGGCAGCAAATATGTTGTGATTTTAAGTGGGTTCAAGCAGGCTGGCAAGTATGATCAAGGGAGACAAGCCACTTGAACACCTACGCATCCACGAACTTTTATCTGAGTCTCTACCCCATCAGCAATTTTTATTTTTTCCATGGATCGTTGAAAATGAAGCTTGCACTGCCACTGATTTCGTTCTTGCTTTTGACCACCCATTGACCACCCGCAAAAACGGAGCCGCTTTTGCAAAGGTTGAACGGTGCTTGAGTATGGCTTCTCCGCGTCTCTCAGATTGACCAGGCTCACTTGTGATAGCTCACAGTCGCTCCACTCTCCTAACCCAAGACTTAACCCAAGACTCCTGCTGCTTGGAACTCCAAGTCGATCCACTCCCCGGGGGCCGCAAACTGTGGCAAAAAATGCTCAAATTCAGTTAACCTCCCCTCTCCACGCCCGTCCGCTCCACTATTCTCAAATCTGACGACAATCGGCGCTTGATTAGCGCATAATCGCGCTATCTATTGGCCTCTCTACTCCCACTCTGAATCAGCGGCGTTTGATGTGACCCCGAGTATCGCAACGCATGCGTTTGTGTAACGATTCATTCTACATAGGCAAGCGGCCGCGGAGGCTGAGCGCTGATGTCTTGGCTTTGACTTGACTTGAAGGTCATGTTTTTGGCTGGGCTTTGTCCCAGTCTGGTCTTGGCCCGGAAAACTCTCAGGTCAAGTCTAGATTTCTCAGTTGGCATTCAAGACCAGACAAAGATCAGACTTCGACATCGCGAGGATCACCCCGCTCCTTCCGTTAGCCCATCTCGCTACCTAGGTCTACCACTTCGCCAGATCGAGCAGCCTACAGAAGCCGAGTCGAGACTCTCGAACGAGGTAAGTCTTGCGGGCTTGCCGGCTAGCATAAGTTTGACTTTTAATAGTGTTAAGAATTGTCCCCTTTAGGAACGCTAGAACGCTAGAACGTATCAGTATACCCACTGTCACCGACGACACGACATGTCCGTCGATGTGCATGTGGAGCACGAGGTACCACCAGTATGCTGTTCCTAGGTCACACGCGGGGCAAGCGCGGGGTATTTTTACCCCACGACAGTGGATAGCATGAATAACTTCCCAATGATACGGATAAGCGGAGAAATATGAATGCTCTTGATTGAATAAAGAACGGATCCAAAGCCTGGGCGAGAAGTGCTTTTTGCCCAGCTCGCAACATGGCTTCAGTCAAGGCCGGCAACAGCTCTCCTGACTTGGAGAAAACTCATGACGCAGATGTTGCGGTCTTGGACGGACTCGGAGTTCCCGAGTTCGACGACCCCAACGCCGACCCCGATGCCGCCATCACTGGCCTCGCAGGTCAGTGCTCTCAGATTACTCAAAGTCCTCGATCGCTGAAGATTTTTCAGAGGACGATTCTCCCTACCCGGAGGTTCGCTCTGCCGTTGCCAATACAGACGACCCCAGCATCCCGGTGGGGACCATCCGTTCATGGGTTATTGGATTTGCTTGGGCCATTATCATTCCTGTGCGCTGTTTTCCCAACGTCTTTGGCTTCATTTGCTGACCAAACTGACAGGGCCTCAATCAATTCTTCTTCTTCCGATACCCTTCGGTCACCGTCACTGGCGTATGTTTCTCGTTTGCCACTCGTTGGTCGTGTGCGTTGATCAGCCCTTCGTCTAGATTGTCGCCCAGTTGCTGTCTCTTCCTGTTGGACGTGTTTGGGCAAGATTCTTCCCCAACTTCAAGATCTTTGGTCTCGAGTTCAACCCCGGCCCATTCACCATCAAGGAGCATGTCCTCGTGACGATCATGGCTTCCGTTGGATCCGGTAGCGCGTACGCCACCGACATCGTCGCTGTCCAGCGAGTCTACTACAAGTAATTCTCATTCTCTCCCTTCATGTTAATACTAACCCTCTTTATCCAGCCAGATCTACAACTTCAGCTTCCAATGGCTTGTCGTCATGTCCACCCAGTTGATTGGTTTCTCTATCGGCGGTATCGCCCGTCGTTTCCTCGTACAGCCGCCATCCATGATCTGGCCTGCCAACCTTGTCACCTGCGCACTATTCAACACGCTGCACTCGACCGAATACGCAGGTATCGGTAACCGCGGGGGTTACAGCCGTGAACGGTTTTTCTTCATTGCGTTTGGCTGTGGCATAATCTGGTACTTGCTCCCGGGCTACCTCTTCACCGCCCTCAGTTACTTTTCATGGGGTACGTCGCTTTTATTACTACGCGATTAAATCTGATAAATACTTCGCAGTCTGCTGGATCGCTGTACGTTTCCAATTATCTCGTTGTCTCGCGTCTCACAAGTCCTCAAGCCGGAAAATGTCACCGTCAACCAACTGTTCGGAACACTAAACGGTCTCGGAATGGGGTGAGTGCAAGCTGATCATTTTGAATTTCTGAACTTGAACTGACGATCGCAGGCTGGTGTGTTTAGCTTGTCACTCAATTCCTCAACTGCTAACATGAGACACTGAAAACAGCTCACCTTTGATTGGGTATGGGATTCGTTTAATTCCATATATTGTTTATTCATCACCCCCTCGTACAGTCTCAAATCGCATACATTGGCTCGCCTCTCGCGACCCCCTGGTGGGCCGAGGCCAACATCGCCGTTGGTTTCGTGGTCTTCTTCTGGATTGCAACGCCTGCGCTGTACTTCACCAACACTTGGTTCAGCGCGTACATGCCAATCTCCACTGGCGGCGCCTTCGACAACACTGGCGCCCCGTACAACGTCTCGAGAATCGTGACTGCCGATTCGACATTCGATGCTGAGGCTTATGAGGCTTACAGTCCCCTTTTCCTCTCCACCACTTTTGCGATGGCTTACGGCCTGTCATTTGCGAGTATCACGGCGACGCTCACTCATGCATTGTATGTTTTGTGCCGTCAAGTGAAATCCTACGCTAATCTGAGCTTTGCAGCCTCTTCTTCCGCAAACAAATCTGGACTCAGTCTCGCCGCGCTATGAGCGAGCAACCTGATATCCACGCGCGTTTGATGGCCGTCTATCCTCAGGTCCCCGAGTGGTGGTACGCCATTATTTTCGTGTCGATGTTCGTTTGTGGTATCAGTAAGTTTGACCATTATGTTCTTCATCTCCCTCTGATGCCTCTGTTCGTAGTCTCCATCGAAGTTTGGGACACCAAATTCCCCGTGCAGTACTTCATTCTTGCATTGGTCATTGGTGTGTAGCTTTGTTTAGAAATACACAACCCGCATCCACTAAATCCCCTCCAGCCTTCGTGTACATCATTCCGATCGGTATGATTCAGGCAATCACGAATCAGCAAGTTGGTCTCAACGTCATCACTGAACTTATCATCGGCTACGCTCTGCCGGGCCACCCTATTGCCATGATGATGTTCAAGACTTGGGGTTACATTACAATGGCTCAGGCGCTGACCTTTACGTCCGACTTCAAGTTGGGCCACTACATGAAGATTCCTCCGCGTATCATGTTCAACGCCCAGGTACTTGCGACCATTGTTGCCGGCAGTATGTCTTTGTACCATTCATTGGGCCTGAACGTGAGCTCATCTCGATCATTTCAGCCGTTCAACTTGGGGTCCAGGCCTGGATGTTTACCAACATCGAGGGCATGTGCGAACTGCACCAAAAGGATGGTTTCCGGTGCCCTAGTACTGTCGTTTTCGGAACCGCCAGCATTATCTGGGGCGTTATCGGACCTGCTAGACAGTTTTCACATGGCCAGATCTACTACGGTAGGCCGTCGCCTTCGACACTATTGGTCTTTTTTGATTTCTCTTTTTAGCCCTGACGTTCTTCTTCTTGATTGGCTTCCTTTGCCCGCTCATCGCATGGCTCATCCACCTGAAGTGGCCGAATAGCTGGGTCCGCTACGTCAAGTATGTCGATTTCTTTCATCCATTCCGAGCTTCGACATCTTACTTTCACGGATAGCTTCCCCGTCATCTTTTCAGGTACTGGCGCCATTCCCCCTGCTAGCGCCATCAACTACGTGCCTTGGGCGATTGTCGGGTTCATCTTCCAGTATGTCATCCGTCGCCGTCATTTCGCCTGGTGGACCAAGTACAACTGTCCGTACTTTCTCCTCTTTGCCGTTTTCACCATTCTGAAGTTACCCTGGCAGACGTTCTCTCCGCGGCGATGGACGCGGGTGTTGCTATATCCATAGTGTTGATCTTCTTCATTCTTGAGTACCCCAAGGCCGGCGCCATTGGTGCAACCACCATTCAAACGTGGTGGGGGAACACAGTCTACTTGAAGACAGCCGATGGACTGGGAACTCCTCGGATCCTTCTCGCTGAGGGTGAGACCTTTGGGTAAGTCTTTGACGATCTTCTATTGATCTTCCAGGCGAATATAAAACTAACTGGATTATTAGACCCCCCATTGGCAGCTGGTAAACGATGTACAGACATGTATGTAAAACCGAATAACATACATAATTATGATCTCTCTTCGTGTGAGGACCACTGAGGAATTTACTTAACCATGACACAATTCTATTATCGTAGTGTCCGACGTAGATGCGGACAGAGGATGGGCCGTCGGTGGTTGCCAGCCATTATGGACAGAATCTAGAGCGACGTCCACAGGTTCCGAATTCACGGATAATGGACCTTCAGAAGGGTCTTATCTCAAGATGAGGAGAAGATTTAAGCGCACGACTTCAGCCCACACACAGCCAGTCAATTATGTATTTGAAGCACCTACGGGACGCCGCCCAAAGCACCACGAAACTCATTGTTGTTGAGCGGATCACTCCGGTCGCGCGTGTCTAAGACACGAAATACCAACCTATCTCAGCCTATTTCTAGCGCTGTTTCATCCACCAAGGTTTCGAAAATTATATTTCCTCGTGAAAGAGAACATAGATGATGGCGCTCCTCAGCGGCTGCAACCGGACTTTCCCGCACGATGTCAGGTTGCTCGCTGAGGCCGGATGAGAGATTGAAGAGGTTTATCGTGCGGCTACCCTTGATGGCTCAGACTATAGCGACCTCAAACACTTTCCCACGGTTCGATTCTAGTTGAACTCGATTTGGAAAGAAGTTAATTTTGAACTATGGGTTAACCTCTGTCGGGAAGTTCAAATGGGTAGCGAAGTTTATTCTAGAAGTTGCATGAATGGGGTTCAACTTATTGGCAAGCAAGCATAAAGTAAGCATCGTTGCTCTCACCTGTGCGTCCATATGTTGAGAATCAGGATGGACGATCGCTCATCCTCAGATGTCGAAGATGAGAAAATGAGAATTGCTCCACGGGCTCTTCAAGGTGGCGTTATCAGGCCTCTGCACCGCGAACGAAGTTGATTTGAACAGTGCTTTTGCTTCACGGTGATTCGACACGTTCCACATTCAAGAGTCAAACTCATGACGGCGCGCGAGAAGCGCCACTCTCGGAAGTGAAGCTAGTGTTTCGTCAACTCCACACGCGGTCACTGCATGAGCCCGGTTCTCTGCCCTGTATGTATGCACTGCTACAAGGCGAGCAGTAAAGCTCTGGAGTACCTGTCTTTATAGCCAGGAAGTGAGCTCATTCAGAACATTTTTGGGCGGTGCATATGTTCCTCTATTCCTTCCGCGAATTTGGATTATCACGGAACTCCGGTAGGTCATCTATGCAGTATAGAAACTCACGGCAAGGAGAGAAAGCCTCTATGGGCTCCACGAATCGCACCGAGGGCACGTGGTGGACCCAGAAGGCAAGCTAGGTATGTATTTGAACCTACGTAAGTAGACGTTTTGAATTTCCTGCCTCACTCCATGAATGGCAGTCAGCACGCTGTGCTTAACGTGGCCATTCTCTAGAATTATGTATTTCCTGACAGTATGATCAACTGGGAAAACCCACCTCGTGCTGCAGAACAGTGCTCACATTGAGTTTAATTTCGTGGAAAGAAAGGAAGGGGAAAAAGGTCGAAGCTTTAAAGGAACACTGGAAGGCTGGAAACATTCGGCCACGAATAATTCCCGCTCTTCCGACAAATGACTAACTCGAGCCTCTGTCGGTCATGATCAAGCTCTATTCCCAACATTCACAGGGTCAAGCCGCCTCAGATATATTGCAAAGAACTCGAAAGTACATTGAGGAGCAATTGCAATCTGTAATTCTGTGAGCCTGTAGGAAATGCGCGAAACTACATCAAGTCCTCGTCGTCCTCGTCATGATATCCTCCAAATCCCAATGGCCCTGTGATATCCCTCCTGTGCGTCATGTCCGTTGTCTCTTGAAATTTCTTCAACCACGTCTCAATGCTGCGAATATTCGTTTTCACCACCTTTTCGGCCTCCTCCAATGCAGTCAAGGTAACTGAGATCGGCCCTCCCCCAATTTCCTCTTTCAGCTTCTGGTAATGCCGCGCCCTCGCCTTCACCTCTGCGAAAGTTTCCAAGGGATCGTCGGTATCGCGGATCAGCCGTATCTCGAGGCGCTCCGCGACATCGGAGTGCGTGGTCAACTCTCCCATCCTCCAAAGCATGACTCCAGCGAGGTACTGCCGCCTCCACGCGCGTGGCTGGACTTCGAGCACCTTCACGGCGCACTGGGAGCCGAGAACAAGCTTGCGCCCGACAGATGACTTGCGCGAGGCAGATGACAGCCCGTGGCCCATGGGCAGAGAAACGCTAGTACCAACGATGCGGACACGTTCCGCGAAGCGCATGACGAATGCAAAATGAGCGGGGTCGTCGTCGTGCTTCGACCCATACTCGGGACGCCAAGAGCCGCAGAGGGCTGCGCCCCGGATGATGTAGGTGAAGTCGAGACGGCGTAATTTGTCGGGTAATGGCTTGAGCTCAGAGGAAATCGCCTTGCATATGGAATACAGAGCAAGTGGCAAATTGAGACGGCAAGCCGGTAGGGAGGTCTGGTAAGGGATTATCTGGACGTATGTGCATGGTGGTGGGAAGCAGAAGTCGAAGATGAGTGCGCGGAGTTCTGGCGGAAGGGCGAGGAGAGTTAGACTCATCGCGGTTTGGAAGAAGTTCCGTTATTTCCCGATCAAGTGACTGGCGGTGCTTGGCAACGCGGTGTTTGGCAGCAGCTTCCCACTGGCCTGCAACTTGTTTCCTACGAGATCTTCACTCGCCCCACCCTGTTGTCACGGTTGGAAATCCGAATTCCACTGTGGGCGGAATCATTTTCAACGACGCTTACCTTGCAGGCTCAGCCTGAACCTGCTCAAGGGCCAAGGCACCAAGAACGGCTCTTGCGGCTTAACCTGCGGCAGTTGTCCGTGTTGAACCTTTGACTTTTGCTCAGACTCGGATTTAGAATTTTAGATTGGGCCACGCTCGCTCCCAGTTGTCGCTGAACTGTAGCTCCCAGACCCCCGAAATGGAGCCTGTACTCTTAGGGAATAGTGAAATACTATCTATTCATCAGCCGGATGGACGAGCCAACCCTGCGCCGCACATTACGACCTTGCCACCCGAACTTTTGGCGGAAATTTTCCTCAATTTCCTTCCCAGATATCCCGAATCCCCTCCCTGCGCTGGTCGACTGTCCCCATTGTTACTTTGCCGAATCTGCCGACAATGGCGCATGGTGGCGCTATCTACTCCCACCCTGTGGCGAGCGATATCTCTTGATTTTCTTGAAACCGATGATCTGCGGATTCAAAAGATTGAGCTCCTCGAAAATTGGGTATCGCGGTCGGGCAACTGTCCTCTCTCCGTCTCCATCCGCATAGCAAACCCCTTCCACCGCCTGCTGGACCGGCTCCTACACGCTGTCATGACCCACTGCGAACGTTGGCAGCATGTGACGCTCTATATCCCCTCATCGCGCATGCATCTAATCCAAGGCGAGATGCCCCAGCTACGAAATTTGAATTTCGGACCGATCAACTCTAGCACATACGGTCCATTCACGCTTTTTGACCGCGCCCCCCAGCTTCGGACTCTCTTCCTCACAAACAATTTCTTCGCGTCTAATTTCCGTCTCCCCTGGGGGCAAATCACCCACCTCGAGAGCGCATCCTTCTACGAGCACGAATGCCTCGAGATCTTGAGCGAGGCGGCACACCTCATCCGCTGCAGCGTTACCGTCTACCCAGACCCCCCCGGTGTATCAGTAGTCGAGGCCACAATCCCTCTGCGCCCGCATTTTTGCGACTTGGTTCTCCTGGTCGATGATCCCGAAGATGACTGGGATTGCAAGATACTTAACCGCTTAACGCTTCCTGCGCTTCGCACGCTGCAGGTCTCTGAGCTCTCCGTAAAACTCGAGTCCCTAAAGGCGTTCATGTCGCGATCCCAATGCACCCTGCTAGAACTCCGCGTCACCCACGCGACCCTCCCTGAGTCCGCCTTCCGGGATGTCTTGCCAATATTTGGGGCAATTATCCTCGAGAATGCGGACTTTGATGCGGACGAGTAACTCGCGGCAAACACGTCTCAGCCTCCGCACGCACAAACCACCAGTTTCAATAGTAACTCCACTTTGTATCTACACTCGTGTCTAGTGCAACGAATATATGTCTAGTCAGTTACTGGCGGAAAAATGCAGGCGACGCTCACACCATTGAGAGCGTAAGAATACCAAAAGATGACTTGCTATCTTACAATTTATGTATGTCAAAAGCAGAACTAATCAACGCGTTGTTGAGATACAGAAGTCGTGATTCTCCCAACCTATCTCCTCTACATTAACCCCAGCCCAGCCTTCAGCTCACTCGCCAGATCGCCCAAGCCCTCCGGCTCCTCCGGCGGCTTCCAATTGCGACCCTCTTCGGCGCACCGAGGGCACTGGCATATGAATCCCCACGCCTCGAGCGCAGGGCGGCGCTCCCCGTATCCTGCAGCCGGATTCACGTATGTGATGAGGAGCTCCTGCCCGGGCTCGATGTCCGCAAGCGCTTTGACCGTGATGCGCGCGAGCGCGCGCCGCTGGTCAAGGTGCCTCACGGAGACATTTGGCACGCAGGTGTGATTGAGGTGCGAGTGCAGGGTGTAGAGGCCGCCGTGCGCCTCGAGGTCTGGAGTAAGAGGATGAGTTTCATAGTTAGAGTAGTCCGGAAGAATGAGATAACGCACTGAGACTCATGCGGCCGAGACCGCGCAGAAACCCCGTGTCATAGTCGAACAGGGCGTTCTCGACCTCAGCATGGAGCGGCTTGCGCAAGATCGTCGCGATCTTCTTCTCCTCCACCGTAAGCTTCGCGTTCACACTTTCCTCGTGCCGTGGGCGGTGGAATGTATGGCAGAACATCTCGAACGCGGTCTTCCACGTCTCGCGATCCGGCTCCGACCTTCACCCAATCATTTCAATACATATCTTAGATGGCGGGGGTGGCAGGTAGGTTCCCGAACCTGAAGCTGTATCGCGCACGTTCCTCCATCCCGAGCGCCGCGAAACTACGCACGACGTGCCAGTCCGCTGTAAGTGCCGCCGCGCCTGCGGCGTTCGAGAGCAGCAGCCGCGCGGTGCATTGTATGAGCGCGTGCAGCGCCAGCCATTCCTTGGAGCGCATCCACCGCAAGAGCGCGATTGAGGGAGGATTCTGGCCGGAGCAGAGCAGTGGGTGTGTTTTATCTGCCCGTTTGCGGCACAGGGTGTTGCAGAACGCGGCAGGACAGTGTGCACAACGTGCCCGGACATCGGATGGGTGTGCGAAGAGCGTCGTGCACTGACTGCACGCAGCGCCGGCGCGCTGCTTGTCGTATATCTCCCTGCAGAGTCCGATGAGGTTAGGAGTACCTAAGATATGGAATACATACCACTCTGGCGCGATAACGAAGGGATCCTCGACCCAGATCGTCTCTCCGGTCATGATTTTCTGGGTTGCGACAAGACCTTTTCCCTTCTTCTTGTCGAAAAAGCGCACATCGACGCGTGGGGTCCATTGCGCGATATCGAGGCCCTCGACGAGCTGCGATGAAGGATACGGGGGCACGGTTCCTGTGTCTTTCGAAGGCGCGAACGTCGCGAGAACCTTGCGCATGCGCTTTTCGCTCACTGTCCACGCAGGAAATTCTGTGCGGAGGCGCGCGTGGAGCTTTGGGATCCCGAGGGTAGGGTGCGCAGCCTTGAGCTCGACGAGCGCGTCTCGCAGCTCGTCGTCGCTGGGAGACGCCATGGTGGCGGGAGCGAAGAAGGAATTCCCGATTTGGATGTGGCGATTATATTATTTTCCGCAAGAAGGCCACAACATGGGTTTTGAGCAGGAGACGGTGGCTCCTTGATCAGGGTGTTTTCGGCCCAGGCTGAAGTCATTCAAAACAAATACAGAGTCAGAAAGTTCGAGCTATAGGCTAGTGTACATAGAAGAAAAAGGCCAAAAATATACAGACGGCACTCAATCGGTTCTCTGCCTCTTCCCATCGCCCGCCTCGCCCTCGCCACCCTCGGGACTGCTGCGCTTCTCGCCCCCACCGGGCGCAGCCTTGTTCCCACGCAACACCTCGAGCTCCTGCTCCGCGCGCTGGCGATTCATGCGCTCCTCCTCCCACATCCGGCGGATCTCGTCGAGCTGAACCTGGAGGTCGCCCATGGCCTGGTCCATGAGCAACTTCTCGAGCGTCCACTTCTCGATGTTGCGCGCCTCGTTCTCCTTGAGGTGGTGAATGTACTGCACCGCGCGCGAGAGGATGGCGCCCTTGGCCTTTTCGCCGGAGCCGTTGGGGACGATGCGCCCGAGCTCGTTGATCCCCTCGTTGATGTTCCCGCGGCGGCGGCGCTCGACTTCTTTCTGTGGGCGAGTTAGTTTATGAAGCGTGACAAAGTAAAGAAAAAACCTACGTGGTTATCCTTCCGCTGCCGACTCCACTCGTCACTGCCCATCGCTGCACCACCACGACCGCGACCCTTGCCCCCTCCGGCAGCCTTGCGCGCGGGTGCATCACCCGACTCGGGCTTGTCGACGTACTCGCCGTCATCCTCGCCCTCCTCTTCCTGACCCTGGGACGGCGGCGGTGCAGCGGGATTCGGTATGCCGCCCGCACCGAGCATGTTCTGCGGGACGGCGCCGTGGGGAAGGTGAGGGAGGGGCGGCGGGGGGCCGTTAGGATGCGACGAGGGCCCTGGGTCGCTGACACGGAAGCCGCCGGGGCCCGTGGCGCCCTGGGCGAACTGGAGCTGGGAGAGGTTGGAAAGGGTCTGGGCGGCGTCCTCCTTCAATGTGCCGTCCGCGAGTTGCTGATAGGGAATGTCAGAAAAAGTGCAATGTCATGTGAGGGCGCGTGCAGGACGCGGAGGCGTGATGAGCGCAGAACGATCACGTGTGGAGGAGGGAGGGCGCGGAATTCGGGGTTCAAAGGGTCGGGGAGGGTGTAGGGGGGATATGGGGAGGCGAAGGGATGCCGAATGAGGCGTACGGGACGCTGGGTGGGAAAAAAGCGGGGGGGAATACGCACTTTCGTAAATACATTTGGCAGGTGCCGCAAAAGGTTCATGAGTTGGGCCGGATCGATCCCTGGGATTGCCTGCATGCCATTGGCCTGCAGTTGGGCGATGTCCAGGGTTGAGAGAGGAACACTTTGAGGGGCAGGTGCAGATGGCAAGGTCGAATCATGACTGGGACCTCCTGAAGCCATTGGAGAAGTTTAGGTGTCCCGGGGGTGAACTCAAGAGAAAGATAGTTGCTGGGTGTATCACAGAGGGCTACCAGGTCACCAGAAGACGGATAATACTCCGTATACCTTGAGGAAAGTGGTAAGCGAGAATGTACGGAAATCGGGCAATGGGGGAATTTACCTGGATTCAGGGTCGAGATAGGTTCACTGAGATGAATGGCGATAGAATTGAGGCCCAAGAGGTACCCAAGAGGCCTGGAAGGACGAGGCGAGGTCCAATATTGGATTTCGCGTGTGGATCACGGGAAAAGCGGGGAGTCAGGTGCGCTGGCCTTTCTGATAAGAGAAAGGTCCCACGCACGGACCCTCTGATAGGCATCTCGGCATCCACCAACCTTACGACCGTTGTTTTGAACCAATTCTGAAAACTGGGAGAAGAACGAATGAGCCTGAGTTTCTGTTCATTTTTTTCCGCGCGCAGCGTGAGTCTGGGATAATATGAACAGAATATGATTCTGACACAGGTTACCGCGGTTCATTAACATCGATGTATAGACATTGTTGAAGTCGTTACAGATACAACCGAATCGCTAGCTAGATGAGCCGTTTACCCATTGTCCAACTGAACCCAGTAGCAGGGAGGGGGGGCGGCTGCCTTTGCAGAAAGTTCAACCCATCTTCCTTGACGCGTCCCAGGAAAATTCGCAAGACTCGTGCAATTTCTTGAACTTGAAGCACTGAGACGCGAACGCGGAGAACTAAAATAAGTTCTGAGAGGTTGCCATACTCCCAAGGCGATTGGAGAAGGTCGTGAGAGTTGGAGGATCGTAGGGCAAGGTGATTTTCCTTCTTATGTGACGGGGGCTCGATATGTGGTTCGATGGTTCTGGATGCGCGCGCCTTCGATTCCGCTTCCAACCTGGCCGCAGTCGGTGAGTATTTCAGGACGTAAGGAATCACGAAAGCGTACTCCTTCAACCACCTCTTCTCTTCAAAAAAGCCGAGCGGATCGGGAAGGTTGTCCACCTGGGACAGATCGTACGAAACGTTCACCACAATCATCGTGTCCGGCGGCCGGCTCGCCTGGACAGTCTCCGCGTAATATTGGTCGTCGTAGGTAGCGGCGTCCGAGATGTCAGCGGGGCAAGTAAAATCGCCCGTGTATTCACCAAGGTCACAAAAGTCGACATAGCTCGGAGTCCCCGGTTTCCGACTCGTCACTGGAACGGAAGATCGCAACAAGACGCTTCGTCGAGCGTCTTCGTCTGCTAGAATCCTGCGATGCCGGATGGCGTCGGCAGGCTCGAGGAGAACTGCTGCCGCGTCATCCTCTAGTTTGACTGGAACTCGCACGACGCTGCGCATGAAGGAAGGCTGCCAGCCGATCCACGGAAATGCCTTCCTCAGCCGAAGGGGCTCGCGCCCGTCGGGATGCGGCGGCGCAGGGGATACAGGGGTGTACATCTCTGCGGTGATGCAGCCGTCCTCGCAGGCAGCTGGAATCGTCGGGCTCGTGAGTTGCACGGCGTAAGTGTGGTACTTGGCTTTGGAGTCGAAGGCATTGATAGCCTGAAATTATTGAACATGAGAAGCAGCCCAATGGCCAAGAGCGTCTCACTTGCCTTGCTCACGTAGCCGACGTATTTCTTGGGGACCATCTGCTGCGCGGCCGCTGTAGCGATCGGGTCATTGAGCGCCGCCACAGTGGCGACGGGGTCGATGGTGATGACGACAAAGGATGCGAGGGCTGGAGCGAGGGACAAAGGCATATTCAACAGAACCAGAGTGAGCCGAGCCAAAGAAGGTAGGTTGAGTTGGAGTCGAGAGTGTGGTACCGGTTGGCCGTTTCCCACAGGTCGACAAAAGTCCACTGCCTTTGCTCGTCCGCCGAACTTGTCTTTATACCAGTGAGTTCATGACCATTGGCATGCCTTAAGGTGTTGTCAAAGTAACGTATTGTGCGCATATTTGTAACACAAAGGCAAGAACTTGCAAGACTGTCAGCGTGTGAGGGCGAGGTTAATTTGATCCGCCAGGTTCAGCAATCAATTTTGGTATGCTGCCTCGCTACAATGTCCCCTGCCCATAGCGTAGGATATGGCGTCGAGCAAGCGAATTCTCCAAATCCTTGAATTCCTGGATGAGGAAATAATGAAATAAGGATGTGGCGTCCGGAAATTGGAATGACAGATTTGCCTAACTAGCAGACCTTATGACAAGGCTGTAGACGCTCATCTAGATATTAAGTGGTCATATGGAACATTCGCCAACCGGAGAATCGGAGTCTATCGTCGTATCGAGCTCGAACTTGCCTTCGATAATTTGGTTCAAAAACGGTTAGTCGATCACGTCCACGTCATTCCAAGTTCAGGTTGATTCTTACCTTCGTCGCGTCCGCATTATCTCGCCCTCCTCGCGTCACTGGAGAACGCTTAGGTTAACGAGCCTAAAATGACCACAGAAGCAGCATTTCACTCCAACTCCCCAAGGTGTTCCTCGACAAGGCTCGTCATGACGTTGAAACCTTTTTGAACACTCCCGCCACGATCCGGCCTGAATTTCCGAGGACGATGGCGGAACTGCATCTCGACAATCTCGAAACTTCGGCGGAGCAGACGCGCGTGCAGGAGATCGCAGAAGTGCCGGGCAAGATGTACATGATAGGCGCGCTGGCGGATATTTTGACTGCGATGTTTGCGGATGACGGCGGCGTTGTAGGTTCCTCGTCGGTGAGTTTACTATCCCTCCGCGCCGTTTACCAGGACTCTGAGGAGAAAGGACAGTGGATCAGAGCCGTCGTCGCCATCGCCACCAGATTCAACTGGTCCTCGCCGAAGATCAACAAAGGGCAGATTGTTTAGCATATGATGGCTGGCCTCCACGGTTCCGAGACGATTGAGGGCGGTGAAGAAGATCTTGAGCGCTGGGCCGGATAATTTTTCAGACAGCTTGCGCGCGTTGCGAATAAGACAAGACGATTGGAGTGAGTGCCCTTCTCCGTCGGGAACTTAATTTTGGTTTAATGGGAGAGTTTTTAGCACGAAAGGGATCCAGGTTCGATCCTCACCCTTGATACACAAAGCCAAAGATTTGAAGAACGACAAAGGACGGCTTGGTACGTCAAAACAAGGCGGCGTCGAAGGTCTTCTTATTCCACAACCTAGCTGTTGTTCAGATGCAGGATTATTTGTGACGCAAGCGAGCAGCAGAAATTCCGATGGTACCAGGCTGGGTAGAGAGGATCATCAAGTCATCAAGGAGCTGTTGAAAAGAATGCGGGTGTGTAATATTCTAGTACCAAGCAAAGACCATGCGAATGTAGTATTACCCACTGGACTTAGAGAGTAAGGTCAGCCGCAACTAACTTAAGCTTGAGACGAACCTATTCCACCTGTCTTAGCGCAGTCCCTGAAGGCGAACGCCGGTCGATCATCCAAGATTTATCGAAGCTGCCATCTACAAAATCCCCAATAACCTTGACCTCTTCTAATGCGTTGCATATGCTTGTGATGTCACCTATATACTGCGACACATCAACAGCTAGGTCGAGGCGAGCGGCTATATTCAGGAGCCTATAATCCTTGGGGAAGTGTATGACGCGGAGGCGTGGAAATGCGGCAAAATCATTCAAAGGCCAAGAGCCCGTAAAAGGTAGCAGCCCTCGCCACACCTCAAGCGTCGGACCACACAGTGCGGCCCACCGACGAACGAAAGTAGACGCCGTTTCAAGCTCGACGTCGTCCCACTGGAACAGGTCGAAGTCCAAGACCGTGAGTGCATCGAGGCGTCCAGCGGCATCCATAGCATTGAGCATGCGTTGTACGCCCGGGATTGTCTCGCTCGGAGGAGACAAGGCGGCACCGATACTGAGCTCCCGAAGGCCGGCTAGAGACTGCACCCTGGCACGAGCCATCATCTCTACATTCCGATAGTGTCCGTGGAACGTTTGTAAATTCGGTAAGAAGGTCGGATGAAGCCCACTGAATTCGTCGAAGACGATCGCTGCTGAGGAAAGTACTGCAGAGCCTGTGTCACGACGGTCGACGTAGCCGAGGTGCAGATGCTTCAATGGCTCATGATGAGCTGACAGGAAAGAGTTAAACCCTCGGGGGCAGGTTATTTCCCTCAAGTCAAATGGATTCGTGATCTCCAAGGAGTGCAAGGCCGGAAAGCGCAGGATGAAAAGAGCGTTCAAGTGAGTTTGTGCTGCGGTGAGCGATAGCGAGGTAATCGAGGGCCCGGCAGCGGTAAGGAGGATAGAAAAGCGGGATAGAAGGAGTTCTACGAGCAAACAATCAGCGTGCTGTGGTTTGCGTAGGAATATAGGCTCACCACTACGATCGGGTCCGACATAAAATGCGATACGTTTCGGATTAGCCAACTGCACCAGCTGCGAGGAACTCAGTGCGAGCAAGAATGCCCGCGCACCTGGAGCAGGGATCTGAAGTTCATCCAGCCGCAGATCGTGCAAAATCTGGATAAAATTCGCCATCTCCTGCCTCCCAGCGCGGCGGGAGACGTCTCCAATGATAGTGACGCGTTTTAATTGTGTCATATTCCGAAGGGAGTCGGCATCCAACAGCCCTGGGTTTCGAACGTAGGATTCGGAGTCGGAACGCGAGTCGAGGGTCAGCTCCCGCACACTCTGTGCCAAATTGGGGTGGCGAGCCAGAAGACCAAATGTCTCGTCCACAGCAGCATTGGGGGTCCGGTTCTTCGTTTCAGACGTAAGATACAGATGCCTGTATAGGATCGGCCGGGTAATCGTAAGGAGTTGAGAGCAAGTTAGACAGAGCGCTGTGAGATGGCGAAGAGGTTGGAGATCCAAAGTATGGAGCCAGATTTCGACTGGAAGGGAAAGCCAGTCGGGCATGTGGCAATTTCTAAGAACGGCGAGCAGTTATAACTGCACCTGACTGGTTCTGACTTGAGTGGCGGATGCGAGTTGGATGCGAGGAACCGGACCGCTGTTTGGTTGACGATGGTTCAGTTTGGCAACGCAATCTCCAACTTGCTCCTGACCATAACCTTGCCGTAACCTTCCTGAACCTTTTCACCCGTCCTGCCAAGCATCTGCAAATTTCTCAATCATGGACACCAGAATTCTATGAGAGGGTACGCAAAATACTGGAGGAATCCGGAGCCAATTCGGGCGAGAAACAAAGTTTTCGATTTTGAGGGTCAAAACTCAAAAAGTCGTTGATGTGGCTGTGAAGGGATCCGAATCGCTCTACTTCTGTCGGAACACAACCAGTCTGCTCATGAACTTGGCCCAACAACTCGGAATTACTCGGCTCTACGATTCTGGTGGTATAGGACATGGAGGAAACCGTCAATGTTATCGCATCGCGCCCACACGGTCAGTGACTTCTCTTCGATTGACCGATTTCTGCCACTGATTTTGTTCTTTGCTTTTTGCTTTGGCCCGGAAACGGACATTCGCCAAGATTGAACCCGCCCTTCATACGGTTTCCGCCCAGCAACCTGAGGATCTTCTTATTCAAGAGCTCGAGCTCCCTAAAAAATCAGGTGGTGCATTCGGGGATTGCGCTATACTTATCCGTCTCCATCGTCGTCAACAGCAGCCGGGATTCCGTCGCTCGTCGAGGCCGAACGTCGTGTACCACTACTGTCGGATCACATCCAACCCACGCGGCGGTCTTCTGCATACACCTTTTGAATTTCGAGTTGAACCTTCAAGTTCGTGGCAGAGAAGGCCACCTACGCTTTTTGACTGCGCGCCGAGGTTGAGAATTGTCATCCTCACCTGTTGTCCTCACAAATAATTCCCCCAGTCCGACCGGATCTCCTAAACGCAGGCGATGTACCTCCTCTCTCCTCCTCTGCTGCAACGTCAGCGTTCCCGCAATCTTACGTATGCCGCTGACGACCTCGTCTGCGCCGACAATTCTGGATAGTAAGTCGTGTGCTCCCGTATTCGTCTCAATAGGTCGCCGCATTCTCCATGTGAACGAAAGATAGGGCACAGCCTGGCGGCAAGCCGAGTAGTTGTCGCGAGGGCAACGGTCAAGTTGAGTTGAATCTCTCACTCCTGTCTCACCTCACGTAATCCCTTCACCCATGAAAAACCTTTCCTTCTCCGAGTCTGGTTGTACCGCGGTCCACGTCTAGTTATCAGCGGAATCTCTACATACCGTGTTTGCCTACGATATAGCTCGCTCCTCCCATTCCGAGCCGTATGGCCTCGCCGACTACTTGAATGCTACGGTGATTAAAATGGGTCCGTTCCCGATCACTTCTCATAGGAATCAAGCGCCTACTGGATTCCGCCCAGAGGAACGGATAGCATAAGTAGAGTGGAAAGAGTGGGAGATACCTGGATAAGAAATGCAGAATTGACCCTAATATCAGGAGCAAAGACGCTGTGGTGGAGTACCACACGCTGTAACTGCCAAACCCCGCAGCAACGAGCTACTCCGGGAACAGAGTTACCTAACGATAATAGTTTCCCAGACGCCGCCTACACCAAACGGAGAAACTTTTGAATTGGATGACATTTTGAATAAAGGGACCACTGGCAATCTCGGGCCTCCAGTAGAGGCGCTTTTCCCCTCTTGCCAACATGGCCGAAGTCAAAGACAGCACTCTCGACTTTGAGAAGACCTTGGAGCCAGATGTTGGGGTCATTGACACAATTGCCGAGTTCGACGACCCAAACGCCGACCCAGATGCAGCCGTCGCTGGCATTCAGGGTTAGCTTTGCAGTTGAACTGATAGCTCGATCGCTGAAGATTTTTCAGAGGACGATTCTCCCTACCCCGAGGTTCGCTCTGCAGTTGCCAACACGGACGACCCCAGTATCCCAATCTCGACCGTTCGTTCATGGGTTCTTGGCTTGGTGTGGGCCATCATCATACCTGTTCGCTGTTCCGTTCTCTTGACATTATATTCGCTGACCAAAAATTCCAGGGCCTCAATCAATTCTTCTATTTCCGTTACCCTTCGGTTACCGTCACTGGTGTACGTTCTTTGGTGCTGGTCGTGGGTCATGTCCAGTGATGAACAACTCTTCCTCTAGATTGTCGCCCAGCTGTTGTCTCTTCCTGTTGGACGTATTTGGGCAAGGTTCTTCCCCAACATCAAGATTCTTGGCCTCGAGTTGAACCCCGGACCATTCACCATCAAAGAGCATGTCCTCGTCACGATTATGGCTTCCGTTGGGGCTGGTAGCGCGTACGCCACCGACATCGTCGCTGTCCAGCGAGTCTACTACAAGTAATACTCCTTCTCTCCCTACCCGTTAACACTAACCCTCTTTATCCAGCCAGATCTACAACTTCAGCTTCCAATGGCTTGTCGTCATGTCCACCCAGTTGATTGGCTTCTCCATTGGCGGTGTCGCCAGACGTTTTCTTGTGCAACCGCCATCCATGATATGGCCCACCAACCTTGTGACCTGCGCACTATTCAACACGCTCCACTCGACCGAATACGCCGGTATCGGTACCCGCGGTGGTTACAGCCGCGAACGGTTTTTCTTCATTGCGTTTGCCTGCTCCACCACCTGGTACTTGCTCCCGGGCTACCTTTTCACCGCCCTCGGTTACTTTTCATGGGGTACGCCGCTTTTGGAATTGAGGTGCGATTGAACCTGATAAACTTAATACAGTTTGCTGGATTGTTGTACGTTTCCGTTCCGTTTCCCTCGTCGAATCGCGCCTCACAAGTCCTCAAGCCGGAAAATGTTGCCGTCAATCAACTGTTCGGTGTTGTAAACGGTCTCGGGATGGGTGAGCGCAAGCTGATCATCTTGAATTTCTGAACTTGAACTGACGATCGCAGGCTGGTGTGTCTAGCTTTTTAGTCAATTCCTTAGCTGCTGACATGAAACACTGAAAACAGCTCACCTTTGATTGGGTAAGGGATTCGTTTAATCATATGTATTGTTCATTCACCACCCCTCGTGTAGTCTCAAATCGCATACATTGGCTCACCTCTCGCGACCCCCTGGTGGGCCGAGGCCAACATCGCCGTGGGTTTCGTCGTTTTTTACTGGATTGCGACGCCCGCGATCTACTTCACCAACACTTGGTACAGCAAGTACATGCCAATCTCCACTGGCGGCTCTTTCGACAACACTGGCGCCTCATATAACGTCTCGAGAATTCTGACGGCCGATTCAACTTTTGATGTCGAGGCTTATGAGGCTTACAGTCCCCTCTTCCTCTCCACCACTTTTGCGATATCTTACGGCCTTTCATTCGCGAGCATCACGGCGACGCTTACTCATGCATTGTATGTTTCGTGCCGATGGATCATATCCTAACCTAATCTAAGTTTTGCAGCCTCTTCTTCCGCAAACAAATTTGGACTCAGTCTCGCCGCGCTATGAGCGAGCAACCTGATATCCACGCGCGTTTGATGTCTGTCTATCCTCAGGTCCCCGAGTGGTGGTACGCTATTATTTTCGTGTCGATGTTCGTTTGCGGCATCAGTAAGTTTTTCTCGTTTGTTCTTTTTGTCCCTCTGATCTCTGTCTTCGTAGTCTCGATCGAGGTCTGGAACACTAAATTCCCCGTACAATACTTCATTCTTGCATTGGTCATTGGTATGTAGCTTTGCTTAGAACATACACAATCTCCATCCACTAATTTCCCTCCAGCCTTCCTGTACATCATTCCTATCGGTATGATTCAGGCAATCACGAATCAGCAAGTTGGTCTCAACGTCATCACTGAACTTATCATCGGCTACGCTCTGCCCGGCCACCCTATTGCCATGATGATGTTCAAGACATGGGGTTACATTACGATGGCTCAGGCGCTGACCTTCACGTCCGACTTCAAGTTGGGCCACTACATGAAGATTCCCCCGCGCACCATGTTCACCGCCCAAGTGATTGCAACCATTATCGCCGGCAGTATGTTTTAGTGTTCATGTCTTGGCCGGACGTAGGCTCACCTCAGTCGCTTCAGCCGTTCAACTTGGGGTGCAAGCCTGGATGTTTACCAACATCGAGGGCATGTGCGAACTGCACCAGAAGGATGGTTTCCGATGCCCTAACACGGTCGTTTTCGGAACTGCCAGCATTGTGTGGGGTGTTATCGGACCTGCTCGACAGTTCTCGAAGGGCCAGATTTATTACTGTACGCCTCTCGCTTTCCATCATATCGGGCTTTCCTGATTTCTTTTAGCTCTGACGTTCTTCTTTTTGATTGGTTTCCTTTGCCCGCTCATTGCATGGCTCATTCATCTGAAGTGGCCGAATAGCTGGGTCCGCTATGTCAAGTACACCTATTTTCTCATCCGCTCCCAGCTCGATATTCAAAATGTTTTCCCGAATAGCTTCCCCGTCATTTTCTCCGGCACTGGCTCCATCCCGCCTGCTAGCGCCATCAACTATGTGCCCTGGGCGATTGTCGGATTTATCTTCCAGTATGTTATCCGTCGCCGTCATTTCGCCTGGTGGACCAAGTACAACTGTCCGTAGTTTCTCCTCTTTGCCGTTTTCACCTCCTCAAGTTACTGGCAGACGTTCTCTCCGCGGCGATGGACTCGGGTGTTGCTCTATCCATAGTGTTGATCTTCTTCATTCTTGAGTACCCCAAGGCCGGCACCATTGGTGCAACCACCATCCAAACGTGGTGGGGGAACACAGTCTACGTGAACACAGCCGATGGAATGGGAACTCCTTTGATATCTCTCGCTGAGGGTGAGACCTTTGGGTAAGTCTTTTACGATCTTCTATTGATCTTCCAGGTGAATATAACTGGATTATTAGACCCCCCATTGGCACCTGGTAAACGATGTACAGACATGTATGTAAAACCGAATAGCATACATAATTATGATCCCTCTTTGTGTGAGGACTACTGAGGAATTTACTTAACCATAACGCAATTCTATTATCGTAGTCTCTGACATAGATGCGGGCAGAGGATGGGCCGTCGATGGTTGCTAGCCATTATGGACAGAATCTAGAGCGACGTCCACAGGTTTCGAATTCACGGACAATGGACCTTCAGAAGGGTCTTATCTCAAGACGAGGAGAGGATTTAAGCGCACGACTTCTTCAGCCCACACACAGCCAGTCAATGGTGTCGGAACCTCGTCATGATTGGTCCGATTCCTACACCCTGAGCTCCTTTTTTCCATTTCTTTAATGAAATATGTATTTGAAGCACCTACGGGACACCGCCCAAAGCACCACGAAACTCATTGTTGTAGAGAACACTATGTGTTGCTTGCTGAGGCCGGATGGGAGATTGAGGAGGTTTATTGTATGGCCAACCCGATGGATCAGACTTGAGCGCGACCGATTTAGCGTGCCCTGTGCTTTCGACATCAAAACAATCCGCGATCACTTTCATCAAAGATTTTCACACGGTTCCACTTCAATATCTCAGTTGAACTCCACTCGCTTTAGAAAAAAAGTACTGGTAGGCCCGCTGCCGCGGCAAAGCCCACTATTTGTAATTGACCGTCTTTTCTTTTTCTTTTTTTCTTTTTTCTCAACATTGAGCGATCTATTTCTACCTTTCCTTTCCTCATCCGTCGACGTGATGAGACAAGAACTTTGAGGTTGGTTGTAGGCTACTTACAACGAGACGTACAAGGTATCAATTGGCCAGTAGTCCAATCAGTACGACACCTGCCATATTTGGGACCTCTTTTGAGAGTTATGTAGGAAATGTGGGTTCAATTCTGGCTCTTCACTAATTACAAGCAGGACAATTGGGACGAGCTCCTCCCAGCCGCCGAATTTGCCTACAACAACCACATCCACTCTTCGACGCAGCAGGTCTCGTTCATGACTGATACCAGTTGGCTCCCCCGCATAGGGTTTGAGCCAAATGGACTGCGTTTTGAAGGTAAAGTCGGTTAACAAATTCTGTCAGCACAGAGCCTTAACTAGCAGGGTTACTGTGACGTAGGCGACTGGCGATACAGAAAGGACTTATTGATGTAGTGAGATTTAAATGCACTCCGGGTTGGAAATCCAAAGACCATGTTAGCATAATTAACCCAAAGTACACACCCAGCACAATGTTGTGGCCGCTTCGGTGGTGTCCGATGAAGGTGGTAGTAACATCGCTGCTGAAGGATTATCTATATATTGTACAGCTTCTGGAGGCTCAAAGGCGGAAGCTACGAGTCAAATAGTGCATGTTGAACTTTGTGTGACAATCTTGCGATAACGCGCTGCGGCGGCGGCCATCATCAAGTTCCCAAGTAATAGTTCAAAGCGACAGTTCAACGCGGGAAGTGACAGTACCAATGACTGTAGCACAACAAACAGTTGATTATCCGCCATTGTCCCGTGTTCAACGGAATCGCGGGGACATTGGGATCACACTTCACACTTCCATTCTGATTCTAAGTATGCTCCTTCAAGTTATTTGTTTCACCCACTATCACACTTCTATGTGGATTACACGCTGTTGGCAAGTGAATGCTGTGAACCAGATATCACCCCATCTCAAAGTTGACATTGGAGCGAGATGCTAGGGCCCGTAAGCGAGGTGTTGTCGCGTACCGTCGAGCCTGAGGCTGAACCTATGCACGGAACAGGGATAGGCAGCTGCATACAGCCATGGACAGTTTGTGGGCACCCATCAAGGCTTTCTGAGGTAAATCTGGTCTAATTGAGAGGAAATATCTTTCTGTCAGTCATTGAAGATTTAGCTCGTGCGAATGCCCTAGTGGTGCCGTCCACTGAGGCTGAAACACAGTTTCAACTACAATCACTCACGTGCAGCGGATCAATTTTTTTTCAACCATGGTTTAAACTCCTCGAGAAAGTCAATTGAGTGGCTAAGAAAACATCTGGTGAGCTGTAGAACACTCACCAGATTATATATACCTTCTTATTTCAGGTTCAGCAGGGAGGATTGCTCCAGCTGCCGTGGCCCCGTCAATGTGATTGCAGGCCGGCTTTTTGCGGTACCATGCCGCATCATGTCAAAAACAATCCAATAGATGGCTGTGGCTGCTTATCGAGATGGTGGTGGAGTCCAGTGTGCATGCTTGATACACTGACCTCACACTCTGTGAATTTCTTCTCTAGAGACTCCACAGTAAATTTTGACCCGGCTGTCGCTGATGAATAGTAGTCATGATCTCTGGCCCGTACATTCTCTGCATTTATTTGCAACTCGGAACAGTGAAGTATCTCATTATTTCACAAGTGTGCAGAAAGATCTTGTCCCCTTTTGGCTCTTGTCAGCTTATTGACAAGTTCACAAGCATAGAAGGGTGAAAAAATGCACTCACAAAATGCAATCAAGGGTAGAATGGATAGTACACATGCTACAAAAGACCCATTTGGCTAGCCTAATACATTCCTGATGGAATAATCCATCCTCAAATCTGAAATGAATATCCTAATTCCGGATCAAACTGACGAACTTGTGAAAATCAAGCTCTGACTGGTGGTCTTCTCATCCCTGGTTTGTAAGATTTTTGTCAAAAGTCTGATGCATCAACAAGGCACGAATATATCCCGATAGACATCGCACCCACACAGCAGAAGAAGGGATGAACAGTATCCAATCAGAGTGTAAACTCCCAAGGCCCTGAATGTATAAGGCATGCAAGGATTTCAACAGACACAACCCTTTCCCATCATGCCTCATCAACCAACTGTAATTGAGGTCCGCTTGAACAGCATTGCAAAATGTTTTACCATCACAGTCAACACGCTCGATGTTTTGGTCAACACCCTGAAGATCCATGGGCTGGAAGCCATGGTGAATACCACACAGTCACTTTTGAACTTGGTACAGGTATATTTCCAAAATGAATTAACCAGCATGCCCCTGAGATGGTGCCCTAGACTGTCAAACAAGGCAAAAATGAGTGTGCTGAGCTGATGGAGCAGACTCATGTCATACTCAGTGCAATTATTGGCGTCTACATCAAGTCGGACACTGGTGCTGAATTACCACCTAGCACATTGAATGAAATTACAAATTTCACCCAGTAACCCTCCACTCCCATTCCCATGCCCATGGCTCACATAACACATTTAGAACCCTCCACATGATTCATACATTTATTGAGGCTCAGCAAAGTAGCAAAGTCAAGAAGTTCTTCCGACAGGGGGAATTAAATGGGCTACTGAAAGATTGCAAGGCGGGATTGCAAGAGGGAATCAATTTCTTTCAGGTAAACACATTGAACCTCCAAGCAGATCAACACACCCACTCAAGGTGGTTTGCAGATTAAATCCTCAAGTATCATGTCCACTGCGAGGGAAATGGAGGAGCAGGCCCAGATCAAACACCACAAGGTCCTCAATGCAATTGAGACCATATCCAGTTCAGACTCAGCATCTTCTGTATGTGAGGACACTTGTTTTGTATGAGCAACAATAATAGATGCCCAGATTAGCAATATGTATTCTGGCCCATATGCCAGGTGATCCCAAAAGTACACATTTTCTGTGTCTTTGCTAATAGTCATCGTAGTAGCTCTAACTCCATTTCGATGCTGCCAGCAGAGCCCAAGATATTTCATGGACGTGAATCAGAGCTTGCTGATATCCTCAATCATTTCAGGGAAAGCACTCCGAAGATAGCTATTCTAGGCGCAGGGGGCATGGGAAAGACCAGCTTGGCACAAGCTGTCTTACATCATGAAGAAATTGTTATCAAGTACCAAGGAAATCGGTTATTTGTTGCCTGTGACACTGCAGCAAGCAAAGTGGAACTCACAGGTCTCATTGGCACTCATCTCGGAATAAAACCTGGGGAAGACTTGACTCGAGCAGTGCTCCACCGCCTTTCAGAGGGTCCACCCACTTTACTGATTCTTGACAACCTCGAGACTGTTTGGGAGCCACTTCAATCCCGAAAGGAGGTTGAGGAGCTCCTCTCTCTACTCACAGACATAGCCAGTCTAGCATTAATAGTATGTACCATCTTCTGTCCTTCTGCTGTTTCACTCATAAAGTACAAGATCACAATGCAAGGAGCTGAAAGACCATCAAAAGTGCAGTGGACACGGCCATTCTTACAGCCTCTGGAGCCCTTGTCACAAGAAGCAGCCCGAAGGATGTTTTTTGATATTGCAGATGATGAGCACTCATTAGAGGAAATCGACCAAGTCCTTCACCTTGCAGACAATATGCCACTCTCAATAAGCCTTCTTGCTCATGCTGTGGATGTTGAGGGCTGTACTACAATCTTATCACGTTGGCAGAAGGAGCAGACTTCAGTCATCTCAGAGGGTTCGGACCGGAAATCCAATCTTGAATTATCCATCTCGCTTTCGCTTGCAAGTCCCAGAATCACATCCATACCTTACTCTCAGGAACTGTTGAGTCTGCTATCAATTCTCCCAGATGGGCTTTTGGATGCAGAACTGAAGCAAAGCAACTTTGCAATTGAGGATATTCTTGACTGTAAAAGGGCCCTGCTTCGCACTGCTCTGGCCTACACTGATGACCACAATCGGCTGAAAGCTCTAGCACCGATCCGTGAATATATGGCAAAATTTCTACCACCAACAGATGAAATGATCAGATCACTCTTCAAGCTCTTCCAGGAACTCTTGCAAGTGTACACAGGGAAGCAATCATCAGCCCTCTATGTTGAGCGACTAAATTCAAACTACACAAATATCTCAAATATCATCCAGAATGGACTGCACCTGGGGCATCCTGATCTAGCAGACAGTATTTCCTGCACCTCTCAGTTCATGGAGTTCAGTTCAAACATTGGCAAAGAAGCAATACCTCTGATACGCAAGGTCATCACCCTCCTCCCACACTTAGAGGATTATTGGGCAAAAGCATTTTTCACTATCAGGTTATTTGGTGGCCGAGGATCTCATTTACTCACCCACCCCAAAACACTAATTACTCAGACCTTTGAGTGGTTGAAGATGTGTGATGATCCTGACTTGGAAGGTATGTCCACTTTCTCTGTCAATGAAGTGGGCTGAGAAAAGATATTGTAGCCACTTTTTACGTTAATTTAGGCACCTATTATGCACAGTCTGACATTCCCAGTGCTCTAAAATACTGTAAAATGGGCCTCTCCTTGGCACAGTCACATGGAAACATCAGAGGACAAGCTGGAGCTTTGTATCGCCTTTCATGGATCAAATGGCTAACTGGTGACTACGTAGCTGCCCAAGTGTATGCACAGGAGACACAGAGGCTTGCAAAGAAGTCTGGGACTCTGCAAGTTGAGGCAGCAGGACTATACATTAAAGCCCTATGCTGCCGAGCATTGGGCAAATATCAGGAATGCCTCTTTCAAATCAAGAGAGCCAGTGCTCTTATAGAGCTTTGTGGTCTGTCCCGCGGGGACATGAACTACCACCTTACAAACTGCTGGGCAGAAGTTCATGAACTCAAATCAGAGTATAACCATGCTTGTGACCTCCACAAGCAACTCCTACAGATTTATCAGGGTGGACGACTGGCCTATGAGGGCATTTCCTTGCTGAACATGGCTGGAGTTGAGGTCCTCATGGGAGTTTCACATAATGTGATCCAAGAAAAAATAGGTGCATCACAAACCATTTTCAACCAAATTGGAGATACAAGGCTATCAACTGCTTGTGACACGATCCAAGCTGATCTGAATCTCAGAGAAGGAGACATGTCATGCTCCCTGTTTTACAAATGCCTCAAATTTGGGTGGGGGCGATTTTCTGAGATGGTAAGTTACTGTCTGGAGAGACTGGCAAATGTCACTTGCTGGGGCTCACACCATGATCCCTCATGGAGTACAGTCTTCCTTGTAAACTCTCTCAAAGCAAAAGAGAAACTAGGAATTCACAAGGCTTTGCAATTCATTGGAGATGTCTATCTCAGGGAGAATGATGAAGTCACGGCTGTCAGCCTGTTCACTCTTGCGCTAGATGGATTTACCTATATGGATGTTCACCGTAGCAAAGCAGAGTGCATGATCCGACTTGGGGACATTGCTAAGAAGAATGGTGATGTGCTCAAGGCACTGGAACTGTGGGAAACTGCGAGGCCACTCTTTGATCGCTCATCACAAGCCAAGAAAGTTCAGGACATTGATGAGCGGGTTAGTGGTGTCAGTGAGGAAGTGAAAGAGCAGCACCAAAAGAACTTGGCTCAGTTGATTGAGCATGCAGGGAGGGTGGAGGAAATAGATAGTGATGCTGAAGAGACTGAGTTGGAGGAAGAACAGATCAAACTGATTGTAGCCTGAGTTTTGGATCATTATATGCAGTCCTAGCCCATTTCATATTCATGTATAATTGCTATGTTGTTTACTGGAAATTTTATTTATTTAATGAAATAGCGAGTTGAGATCCGAGGAGTCTATCCACGTGTAGTAAGCTTATACATATTGAGGCTGAAGAAATTCAAGTCCGGAGTACACCCAGAGAAATTTCCAAAGCCCACCAAGGGTGCAGAAGCTCTGAGACCCAATCAGAGGCACAGAGTCCAATGGTACCTTGAGCCCTCGACCACACAGTGAACACTCTTCTCATTGATTTCTCTTGATACTGAAGTCAATGGTGTTGCACCCCACAACACCACAACAAAGAAGGAATTCAAAGCAGAGCCTGAGTTAATGGACAATTGGACTTTCACTGGAGAATTTTCCTTGAAGTACTGCGGTCAGCAGTGTTGGGATTCCTTCAAAGACTGGTAAAGGGGACTCTCTTAGAGGTGCCAACTGAGCAGGAGAAATTTTGTCAACTTTAAGATTTTCAAGTCTGGGTAAATCCCAACATCAAGGGTGATGAGATGGCCAGGCCAGTCGGGAGTTGGGGGAGGAGGATGAGGAGGAGCATCAAAGTTTCCATCGTAACTCTAACGGACTCCGGCTTACTTTACTTTTTCATGCCAGGAAAGCGGGTAAGGACTGGGTGGATGCAACAGCCATAAAACCAGCCCCATGGACACACAACGCGGCACATTGGATCATCCACTTCCCACAAATCCCAATCTGCTGAATAATCAGGAAAAGTATCCATCCCAAGGAAGCACGGCAAAAGTAATTGCGCCTGAGGTAGACTCATCTGCCACGCACAAATTATTCACGAACACACCGCCTAGGGCAATCAATATTGAAGCTCTATTCCGGAATTCAACAGGAAGTTGAATTCGTTTGCAACCTCCGCTTGGCTTCAGCTTGTGCAAGGCGAAACAGGGACCAATTTTCTCGCTTCTTACGCGTCTGTTGATTTAATTTCTTCAACCCAAAGAAAGAATATTCTAATGTTTATCCACCCCGCATCCCCGTGAGGGCTCAACAACTCGATGCCTCCGACGAGACTCCGTGCTGGTATTCGCTTAATGGCGCCTGTTCGGGGTTATCACTGGGTGCACACTACCATTTGCGGGCACCGCAAATTATAAGCAAATTGTAAGCAAATTTAGCATTTGCTTCTCATTTGCTTCCAATTTGCGGGGCCCGCAAATTTAAAATTTGCTTATCATTTGCTTATCATTTGCTTTCAATTTGCGGGGTCCGCAAATTCTAAATTTGCGGACCCCGCAAATTGGAAGCAAATCAGGTGGCCAAACAATCCAAAAAAGGCAAATTTTCAGGTCATCTGATCATTGGGATTTTACCCTCGGGATTCTGATGTGCTGCATTAGGTAATTATTCAGATTCTTAGGATTCTGATGTCCAGCCTTATGCATATTTGAACAGAGAGATAGATACAGAACAAGAGACCCAATTCGGCACAGATGGTCATGCCTGCTGTTGACATGGACCACCACCAACAATGCTTCATGCTTGCACTTCAACTCATTTGCTTACTGTTTGACATTTCTGGCACTTACCGGGGCAAGGTTCGCAATTCACCATTCTGTTTGTTAGGTTGCTTTATCTCGTATATGAATATTGCTCAATCTTGTGTGATTCGAGGTGTGTCCTTACATTCATTTTACATGAGGTTTTCAATGCTAACAACCGAACTGTTCACCCACATCCTCAACAGTTTTCAAACATAACTTTTGACTTGTTAATTGTGTGCCTGTCAGTTCAAATCAAGTAATGTATCTTAGCCCTCTTTCTCAGTGCGATAGCCATTGGAAGACCCAGACTGGCTGTTCGAGTTCAGGTATGTATTTTCGTGTCATGTACAAACTGACTTTCATTCAACTTTCATTCAAGCATTAAAAAGATTCTGTCGTAATTTTGAACTGACGTTGAAGGACGTTAATTCAAATTCAATGATTTATCTGACATCACTCAAAGGGTGGGTGCCAATTGCGCGAAAATTGAACGTGCTGGAATTGCACTCGGCACAACGGTGTTCAAAGCCTCTGACCTTCAAGGTTTCATCCAAGATTGTTTAATGCCTTCTCAGGCAGCCGTTACTATGTTTGTTTGACTCCAGGCATGTCAGTATTCTGCCCTGATGTCATGTGGACTGAGTGTCAGTTGGATAGTTGGCCAATATAATATTCAACTTAATGTTGGCCACTGAGGTCCATGGACCTTTGATTTGATGGTATGCATGTAATACAAGTGTCCGTTGATTCACTGTTATCGTACTTGGACTCAACCAAGCACTCAAGTAGTTGAGTCATGTTTGACTCTCAACATTTAACTCCAACCTTGGGTCCTAAGTTCCTTTCATACATTTTCTATCCACTTACACACCACTGGCCTTTCATCGATTCATCTATAGGTACTCAACCCCACCCTGAACTTGGTATGATTCACTGTTCCATCTATAATATATTGAACTGATATTTGATGGTCATTCAGTCTACGTACATGCATACCAATTGAAACAAACCCCCACATGACCACCATGGCCCCTTGAAAGATGTTCTCAATACCAGATATGTCCCTAGCGTTGTGTTCCATCGAGACATGCATTTATCTCTTGGGTAGGTTGACCTCGGGCATCTCGGGGATGGGTTCTGCCCTCAGTTCTTCCTTATATCTAAAGTGGATGGTGGTCAACATTGACTAGTACTTGAATCTTGGACCAAAACAAGGTTCGATTTGATTCACAGTAGGTACCCTCAGCTTCCGAGTTGTGGAGTGTTCAACTGACTGTTATTTTGTCTAAATCCTTATCCCTCTTCACTGAGCTCCAGCTTTTAACAGGCTCCAAGTCAAATCTTGGCTTCAAACTTCAATGAGTGTGAATTTATTTCTTCTTTCTTGTGAACTGACATTCATTTTCACAGCTGGTTAAGTTCCTACCCTCACTTCGAACCTGTTCAAGAACTGGTTTAAACTACATAGTCCTCAGTGAGTTGTGTCAAAGATAATTCAATTAAAGTTGCTATGGTGTCTTAGACTATTGGTAATGTCTTTCTCCGCTGAAATCGAGTCAGTTGTCTGAGGTCTCGGGTTCAAACCTGAGGGATTGCACTTTTTTTTCAAGGCTGGGGCAATCTGATCACGTGGACCTAGACGGAATTCTAGGTCCACGTGACATTATTTAGGCTCTGGTGTCATATGTGGACAGCTTCCAGGCCTAATTTGGTAACTCAGGCCGCATTTGGCCTGACCAGGCCCAATCGGGCCTGGAGACTTCCCATGCCCCTATTTAAGTTACCACGAAAGTTTTGACGATACTTTGTGGGCAGCGATGCTTCAAAAATCAAGAAACTGCAGGACTTGCTTACTTGAATACCCACCAGCGCCGCAGGCACAAAATTTTCCTCCTGTGTGATGCTGAAAGGTCAAAATTCACTACTTGTCAAAAAAATAAAATTGGGCTCAACAGAGGCTGAAAAAAAAAGATAAGAGGGTATGTAAGAACGGTGTAGGTTCGACAAAAATGTGCCAAGGTAAAATGACCAGAGAATTTGAGAAAGCAGGTAGTAACTTGAAATGTTGGAAGTTCCGAGCTTCCAACCTTAATTATCCGCAGGAAAATTAGGAATGGAAGCTAGAGATTCTGGAACCCGGAATTTCTGGCTTTCTCTAAAGCCTCTGCATACAGTGACAATACATAATTTACCCAAACACCAACAATACTATGTTTGTTGCAGATTCAACTTAAATCTGACATTGCTACTTCTCTCAGTCCTGTGCAAAGTCAACGAGATAGAGTTCATATCTGGGATCAAAAATTTAGGGTTAAAAGGCCCGGTTCATTTATATAAGACCCAGGGCTGTGTACCACGATCAAGAAAGCTCCCAGGTCTTTTGAGGAATAAAATGGTGTCTGCGTTCAGTACTGTAACTGTTTGCATCAGTATTCAACTTGCCAGTGTTGTGTCAATACTCTCTCCTCAAGGGATTTTTTCTTGAACAAACAACCCTAATATTGTGGTTTTGCAGGTCAAGTGCAAGGGGTGAGTGAGCACAAATTTCATTGATAAATTATCTGAACAGCTTCAGGATAAATTCGGTTGTAGTTCTAAAGTAAAATGGCTACTCAATGGGAAGGAGTAAACAATAATGAACTGTATTTATTGTGACACGGAAAAGCGGTTGATTTCCAAAAGAGATAACATTAAAAAGTGAGACTTGGGAGGATCGAACCCAAAAAAAACAGTAGATTACGAAACGTGAGAGACAAACACACATACAACTACGCCAACAAGCTCTTGTGAGTGCTGCCCATTAGAGTCTTACTACCTGATTGCGTAGTTTTTGAAAAAAATTCAAAAATAACTTTTGGTTCCACATATGACACCAGAGCCATTATTTATAATACAACATTGCAAAACTTCTGCTCATCTCAGGATTCTCAACTAAAGAGACTAAACTACCATCTGTCTCACTGCAGGTGGTGGAAGGAGGGAACGGGCCCTGTTCCCTCCTTCCGCCACTTGCAGTGGCACAGATCCATCTACAGCAAACAATAAAAGATGTTGGGGTAGCCGAAGACAGTAGTTCAAAGGGCACTAAAAAAGATAAGTTGGTGAATTTTCGGATGCAGAGGTTAGGACACACAGTGTGGTTTCAGCATGTTATGACCACTGGATGAAAGCATAATAGCAATTGGTTTAAAGTGCTCTGCATAAATGAAAAACTCAAGTTGAGCCAGATGCATAAAAAAAATAGCAATGAACATACCATTCCTGATGTGAGCCAGTAGGCTGTTCTTGGCCGTCACCGCTTATGCGGCACAAAGAAGTCAAAACATCGAACAGGTACTACAAAAGATTGGGTTAGTGTTCTCCTATGGCAAAGAGAAAAGAAGGATGAGAGTCATGCATCTGGGTACAAAACAGTCCTTGCAGGCGAGGGAGATGCGACCAGTAGGCCGTTCTTGACCTTCACTGCCCATAGGGTGCGGAACTACAAGGAGAAACACAAAAGAGCCACTGAAAAACGTTGTGTCAATATTATCATTATAGCAAAAGAAAATGTAGGAAGTTGCGCACCTGGGCGCAAAACAGTCCTTGCAACACGAGGAAGATGCAAGTCAGCAGGCCGTTCTTAACCATCACTGCCCAATGGGGCGCGGAGAGGAAATAATATTTAAACAAAGGTCCCTGCTGCAGCCTGCAAAGGGAAATATCCCAGTCCAAAAGGGAATAGTCAGTCAAAATCTGCAGTGTGAAGGAAGGGTGCATACTTCTTCAAGGCGCATACTTCTTCAAGGCAGTGTACTTGAGCATTCAAAAAGACTGCCGAACCTAGGGAAAGTTCAGAAGCTCACAATATCCTTTTTCCTGTAGTTGAGCCACTCAAAGACTCAACACCCGCGCACACTTAACTGTGATTGCAGGGGGGTTCCAGGAAAACTTTGCAAAGGAGATCATTAACAGATCTCCCCCGATGTGCACAAAATCACAGACATCGGGCAAATTGGCCCACTCCATACATGACCAGAGGAGTGTTGAGTATGTTGGCCCCATACTCTCTTCTCTTTCCCGGCTACATGGGGGCTTCATGCAGAGGACTGGTCACAGGGAGGTAGGTGCTGAGCAAGCTCAGTCCTGGGGCAGGATGTGGCCAACAGGAGAAAGAAACCAAAGGGGAAATAAAACACACTGGGAAGGTCAGTATTTGTCTCACTGTTACAGGCAGCCGGCTCATGACCCCGGCTGCCTATAGCAGTGAGACAAACTTCCAAACATGGAGGAAAAGAAAGAGCTATGTCCGATCAACAGAGGATCAGTCTTTAAAATAGCTGTTCAGTCACCATCATGATTTCCTGATCATTATCCACATGCTTTCCCATCATGTTAACCTCTGTAGGCTTCCCTCTCAACTCCACTAATGCTTCATGCTCTTGCCACAGTTATCTGTGAGGGCAAAAACTATACCAGCTTGAATCCAGGTGTGTCCACATTAAATTTTGTTAGTGATTCCGGCGTATACACTTTACTTAGTTTACTGATGAGGTTTTTTTTTGCAAAACACCATTTAGCCAAGGCCCGTACATTGTGTAATAAATGATGATACACCTCAGTCTTCTGTGTCTGAAAAGTGAAACCTATTGAGTAGCCAAACTTTGCACTAGTAGCTATATTGGACAGACTTCCCCCCTGTAAACCCCTTGATCAGAATCCTAGAAATCTGAATTACCCAGTATGGTACATCAGAATCCCAAGGGTAGAATCCCAATGATCAGATGACCTCAAAATTTGCCTTTTTTGGATTGTTTGGCCACCTGATTTGCTTTCAATTTGCGGGGTCCGCAAATTCTAAATTTGCGGACCCCGCAAATTGAAAGCAAATGATAAGCAAATGATAAGCAAATTTAATATTTGCGGCCCCCGCAAATTGGAAGCAAATGAGCAGTAAATTCTAAATTTGCTTTCAATTTGCTTATAATTTGCGGGCCCCGCAAACGGTAGTGTGCACCCAGTGTATTCAGCCTCTCTCCAATAATAGTGAGCATCTCAATTTTCGGGCAGTTCAGTATTCTAAGAAACGGACGTCCAGTGTGGTCAATAGTTGGTGGTGCTCACTCATATTCCCAAGGCCTTTCCAAGCCTCTTCCATGCGTTCCTGAGGTTCCGTGATCAACGGCAGTCCTAAACCAATGTGACTCAGGCTTTCAGAACTCTGTTCAAACCCTTATTCGAACCCAAAACTTGTGCTAAGTACGCAACTCATACAAAACAAACTTGCTCTCAAACTCTGGTCCTTGTCCGTGGAAGCACATTCATGTAATCTTGGACAAGCATCACTACTCATTGGCGATTATAGACCTTGAAAGGGGTGTAAAGGTGTTAGATTTGGTTAGTAGTTGTTAGTTGGTGTAGCCATTCTTCCGATTAGGCTTAGCCAGTGAAGCATTCTGCTCATCGTCCTCTGCTTCCCGAGCACACATTTCATCAGGGCGGTCAGAGTAAATCCTTGATTCTCCCACAATTCTTGCTCATGATCGCTCATGAATTGAAGGTAGAATCGACCTAAAATCACCCAAGAATTGAGCATAATCACCCACTCTGACTTTGTAACGGATGCGACGAATGTCGAGATCCGGCACACGTTCAGACGGGAGGGAGCTGGCGTAAGTGGTGGATTGACCGCTGGAACGACTACTGACAGCCAGGTATGTATACTACGGAAATATCGGAACATGATGGTTGCATGATGTTGATGAGAAATGTGATGGCGCGGCATGGGCATAAGCATAACGGGCATAGAAAAATAACGGGGTCCCCAAAGATAAATATCTCCGCCACAGACTTCCCCTAATACAAATTGAGGTTTGCAAAGCAAAAGACAAAGTCGGGGCTAGTAATGGCACATAAGACAATATTTTATCATATACAGAGTTAGTAGTCTCTTATAAAAAGACGCTACAACGATACTGTCTCGATATGTAGGGGAGCAACGGTCACGGTAACGGACCGTCCGTTGCGTTGCCTTTGTCACGGTAACGGTGGGGCTGGTTGCCCAAAAAAAATTGTGACATTGACGAATAAAATTGAGAAAAAAAATCTGGCCTTGGAAACAGGTCGGAATAGGCATGAAACCAGGTTTTATCCCAGGGCAACACCAGATATCTGCGGAAACACCTTGCATTTGGCCAGTTCCCGGGTGAAAATTTGTTTTCCCGTTGCCTTCTCAGGCAACGGTCACGCTCACGGTGGCCCCCGTTGCCTGAAAAAGAGGCAACGGGTATGTCACGGTCCCTGGGCTGTTGCTCCCCTACATATCGAGACAGTAAACTCATACCTCGTTTGTTGTAGTCTGTTGATTCCCTTTCCCTTATCAAAATCTCGGGTGTTGAACTGCACCTCAGGACGTGTATTCCACGCGTTTTCTGGAAGAATTCTACTCACTGAACGAGGTCTGACACCTCCCTCCCTTACAGTTTTCTTCCAGAGCTAAGGACCGCGATGCCGAACTTTCAGGGGTTGGCCGCTGATGAAGCTAAACATTTCTGCTGTACATAGTCCAGCACCCCGGGGATATTCTGAGGATACAGAGCGTGAGTGAGTACTAGGATTACAAGTGGAATGGCCTCTTTCTTAGCTTAGGCTAATTGGTGTGTTGAAGGTCCTGAATGGTGAGAGGGGGATTTCAAACTCCGGAGATTATGTAATGACCTGACCCTCCTTGTATTGATCGCGCGGTTAACTACAGACTACAGAGTTGGTCTGCTTGGTCGAAATAATCAGTATGGGCCTCAAAACAATCATTACTTTATGGCAGAATCCGCGGCAGTGATCTCGGCTCTCGGATTTATCGGGTTTGTCCCGCAGTCCATCCAAAATCCGTCTCGAAAATTCTTAAAGATTCACCGAAATATTCAGTGGGGTATCTACAGGCGGTGCCGATAAAATCCAGGCCGAAGCTGCGCAATGGAGAAGATTATGCTACCTACAGTGTTCCGGGTAACTGGGACCGGCGGCCCGGGATCCGGACCCTCCCCGGGCCTGCCAAAACTTTTGGAGGTTAACTTTGATTCCTCTTGCTGGCAAACAAACATCAACTTTGCTCCCTGACGTCGACTGGATACATATCTACCCGGTTTGGCGTATCTACATATCTGGAGCCTTTTCAATTTTCCCTCCAATCAAGGTCCAGGGAAGTAATATTACTGTAATAAGTTGTGGCTCTTGGCTAGAACTCGAAGTTCGAAAGGAGCCGTCATGGAGGACTCCACTGTGCTACCCGAGCCTTTGCTCCCTGCCGGACGTTTCCCCGGGTCGCCTTCAATTCTTGCATTGCTCAGGACCTGGTTTCTCAGGTTATGGCCAAGGAAGGCCCCAAGACGTCTTGAGTTTCAACCTTTTCGGAATAATAAATGTACTACTAAGCTACTTGGGTCCATACTTCGGAGCAACTCGGTTGACTAGACCTTTTCTCAGCCTCCAACACGATTCCTTTCCGTAGCACTCAAGTTTGGATATCCGTCCACTGGGAAGCACTAGCATCCAAGACAGTACCTGATCCACGTTAACCCTCATTTGCGTCACTCCAAAGTCTAGGAGAATGTTGATGAGCACCAGCACGAGATTCCGGTGTGCCCATGGCCCGATACCGTATTGCCAAAATCCCAATCATTCAAGTTCGTTGCGTGCCCCTTTCTAGCACTTTACCTGGGATCTAGCGCCTTCCATCCGCATGGACCCAAAAACTTGAAAAGCATCGATGTGCGGCGCGCGGTCATATTGTTCCCCGGCCGCCTTTTGGTCCGCGTCGCTAAATCGCGATCGGAATACGCATTGACCAGCTGACCGTCTCAAATGCATTGTTTCCAGATTATTATTCAAGCACCGTGCCGACGAAAATCATCTTATCATGTCGTGGCAAAAAAGGACTTTCCGGATCTCAATTGATCGGTTCAATAACTGCACTCTTATCGATATCCTCATAGACGGAACTCACAGCTGACCTCAAATCCTCCTCCCCGCGGCACGAGACCTGCTGCAAGTATTACTGCCGTCGATTCGTCTTCAAGTTGACTCAAATTGATCAACACAGTTTTACCGTCAAGGAAATTCGAACCACCTTGCTTGAAATAATGATAGTCCATATCGACAATTGGCAGCCAGCGGTGCGGTTGCTCAGGTTGCTTATATATTGCGCTCCCAAAATTTTTAATCGTCATCAAAAGTATAGCTGCTAGGATTGACAGCGATCATTCATCGCAGATAAGTTCCACTTCGGGCCTTTGGTGGAAGGAAATGTACGCATTAGGCTTCACGTCTGGTATCTCGATCTCGCTTGTAATATTTTCCTGATGTGCAGTTGGAGTTCATGTGGAGTTTTGCCGTCGGCGGCTCGAAAGTTGAAACTCAACAAAGCCAAAAGTCTGGAGCTTAACTGCGCCGGGATATAGAGCACTACACCGACGGTGAAGCTCCCGTGGCCAGCCTAAACAAGAACTGTTGCGAAGTACTAGTTTTTTTGACGTAGGTTAATTTTGTTTGGTATGATGGTCCGACGGCATGTATCGGCGACCACGGGAACGAGCAGTTCTGTCTATGGAAGTTGCAGAAAAGAGGGAGAAAAGGCAAGAGCATTGCATCCTCCCCTCGGGAATGATCCATACTAATTTTCCATGCATTTATAGGAATATGCTAGCTGAAAAACGTGGTGGGGAAAATTGAACCTCATTTGTTTGTGCCGGCATCTTGACTCGAGTCTCTACTCAAACTCTTTGGTGGCACGGGTAGGCGGGCACCCGGCAAACTCATCTTTGGTAGGCGCGGTTGTGTTCGCCGACATGATTTCGGTCCCGCGGCGAACGGTCCGGATTCCGTGCTTCATCGTCACGGTCAAGTCACGGTTCCTGTTTTTCGACCCGTCGTCCCACGGTCATTATTAGACGCTCACTCAGCGCTGAGATCTCTCACAAGTACCCTTGATTTGTGTCCCTGGCCCTTAGACGGCTACCCGCGAAGCAGAGGCGCGAAGTCAACAACACTCGGAAAGTATACGCGTTATGTCCGAAAGTTAGATAAATTCCGAGCTTGGGCGACGGGCACGAAGGTGACAACTCTCAAGTGCTTCCACGGCGGACCCAGGTAGGTAGCGGGGTGTTGGGCTCCGCGTACTAGCGCCTGATCTAAATTTCGCTGAACGTATTTTGAACCAACTATCAGGTACCAAAAATTCGATGGTCAACCACGTCGTGTTTGAACACAAGTATTCGATGTATTCTCCCGCTGTCGTGGTCACCAAATGGCAGGTGAGATCCCGATGAGAGATCGTTCCCATAATGTACGATTCTCTTCCTGATTCCAGCATATATTTTATAGTATTACATCAAACTTCACAGAGACGTATCAAGGCCGCTGGACTGCCAACATGACATTCGCCCCAGGTGTCGTTCTGAAAGCCTCCGCAATAATGGCAAGCCCGGCATCTAGCTCCTCCTCTGTAATGGTCAATGGTGGCGCCATACGGAACGAACTACCTATGCCGGGAATTCGCAGGACGTTGGCGCTGAGACCGAGTTGGAGCATGTGCTCGGCCAGTGCTGACGCGAGAGCCTCGTCGGGTTCCTTCGTCGCGCGATCCCGAACGATTTCCATACCCTGCATGAGTCCCATACCGCGTATTTCGCCAATGCACTCGTATTGCGCTTGCAAGCCGAGCAAGAACGCGCGGAAGCGTTGGCCAAGGCGCTCAGCGCGCCCTGCGAGATCGTCGCGCTCGAGCATGTTGAGCACCTGCAGGCCAACCGCGGCGGGCAAAGGGTCCGAGACGTGCGTCGTGACTAGAGGAAAAGCTAGATAAGTCGACGTACAATGCAAACTGAATTAACACGACTTCCAGAAGGAGAATCCGCGCGAATGCACTACCTGTTCTATTTCCTTCGAAGTGACGACTGCGGAAAGGGGGAGACCTGCACCAAGTGTCTTAGAAAGAGTGAGGATATCCGGTATAACACCATCGTGCTCGAAGGCCCAGTTCTTGCCCGTGCGACCGACGCCTGTCTGAGCCTCATCGAGGATCAGGAGAGCCCCCCGAGCAACACAGTGCTCTTTGAGGCGCCGGAGATAGCCCGGAGGCAATACGATAACACCGCCGGAACTGAGGATGGGCTCCACGATTACCGCCGCAAGCGAGCCTACGGATTGGGAGTCGACGAGCGAGAACCCATAGTCGAGCTCCGCCTTCCAGTCATATGTTCCGTCTGGATTGCGGAAGGGACTCCGGTATCCATTTGGCGTGGGGAGGGCCAAAGAACCGGCGGCAGCTGGACCGTAGCCTTTGCGAGTGAGTTGATATGTCATGGACGCGGCGGCGAATGTCACCCCATGCCAGGAGTTGGACAAGCCTAGATCGAACTGCATCAGCCAGAGGAGAGGAAATAGTTGACCGGGGACAAACCAACGATCTCGAACTTTCCGGTGTATAGCTTCGCCATCTAGATACCACCGGTCAGCGAAAATGCAAATACAAAAGCGTTTTTTCCCTACTCGAATGGCGCACTCATTGCTCTCACCACCGGTAGACAGCAGCTGGACTTTGTCTAGGCCAGCAGGGAGCATACTGCATAACTTAGATGCCAGGTCGACCACAGGGCGGCTGAGCATGTCAGAGAAAAGATGGTCGACAACCCGGATTTGTTTGTCGATGACTTGCACGATCTCTGGGTTAGAGTGGCCTAGTATGCTCGACATCTGCGGTGCTGATAAACGAAATTCGTTTTAAAAAAAGGCTGTTTCCACCCGCCTGGCCGGACGTGAAGTCGAGGATTTGTTTCCCGTCTGCGTCGTAGAGATACACGCCATCTGCGCGTTCAATTATACGGCGTACGAAGGAACCTCCGCCAGAGTATCGAATGAGACAGTCGTCAGCGCGCTGCCAAAAGTCCGCGTCTTCGTTCCTGGTCGGTTCCATGGGGAGATCAGAAAATGGGAATTGCAAAAACAGGGGCACCACCTTTTTATGTCGATTTGTCGTGACCGACGGCGATGGGTGTAATCCTGTGTAATCATATCTAGATCACGGATCGGTGAGATTTACAACGGAAATGATTATCAAAGACGGCATCACAACGGCAAACGATGGCGGTGATTGTCTTTGTTTGTCAAGGAAAGCATCCGGCATCCGTTTTCGAATACCTCTGCCATCGCCATCGCTGTCCCCGCCGGGGAACACGCACGCCGGGGAACACGCTCGACATTGAGATTGTCATGGAAAACGGAGGCCCGGAATCGGTCGCAAGCGAGCGCCCGTATCGATCCCGAAAAAGCCGGCCGTGCGATAGGTATTTCCCTTGCAGTGCACTGGCCTGAGCTCTCTGAATTTGACTGAACGCGATAGGTGTCGGTCGCGTAAACAGCGGTGTATCACAAAGCCTAGCGGAACTTGCTTGAATTGCCAGATCTCCGCCGTTGCCTGCACTTTTGACTCTCCCGCAGCGGCAGACCAGCCCCGGCCTCGGAATAAGAAGACAGAGCCAAAGTCCAAGGTCGGGAACGGGAATGGGAATGGGACCACAGAGGCCAGTTCTAGTCGGGCGCTATCGCGAGTTTATGGGTCTTCTGGATATCCGAGTCCGTCGATCCCCCTGGCTTCCCCCACCGTTAAGATGGAGAGGCCCAACTCGCTTCGGCCTGACGTAACTTCCCCTCTTACGTCCTCTGGGCTTGAACTGGGCGGTGCATTCTCAAATATCGTACTCAACTGGGACCCCCCGCCGACACCAGGCTTTGGAACAAGCCAGTCATCAACACCGACCGTAAGCGCTCAATTTTTTCTTCTGTCCTATTTTAAATTTTAATCTATCAATTTCAGTCTAATGAAGACTATCGGGCACTCGACTCGGATGCGGACGACGAGTTTGAACCACATTATGTGGGAGAAACAGCTGAACGGGATGCCCTAGTGCTTAGCGCTCTGGCGTCAGCGTCAGTCCATTCCACCACCAGCAGAAATGGCTGTACTCCCCCGCAATCGACTCCTTTTCGGGTTCGCCAAGTATCTACCAACCAGACAGAACCTGTGTTTTTCCTCTTCGAGCGCGCTCGTCCATACGGCGAGGACACCGTCGGAAAATATACAAGTGCCGAGTTGATAGGTCTTCTGGGGCCCAACAACATACACCGTCTCTTGCAGCAGTTTGTGTTTTTTTTTTCGCAATATTTTTTACACTTACGAGTATCCAGTTATCTGCGCATGGATGGACTTGCTGTTCCCATATGGCGTGCGTCGGATTTTTCAGACAACCCAGAACAACGACTGCCCGCTGGATTATTTTGCGCATACGTGTCTCGAGGGGTCATTTACGATGACCAGTTACGACATCTGACCGCCGAGGCATGGAAAATTACCACGTTAACCAACCGAGCGCAGTCACGAAGTGCTCGGGTATCTACGATTCAAGCAAACCTTCTTGACTTGGACGGCCGTCCGTCATTGAACCCAACTGGCAACTCTTTACTTCTCGGTCAAGTAAGTGTTTACTTCTTGATGTGTTCAACTTCGCTCTGATTGTTTAGACCATCGCTGCTGCTCGTTTAATGGGCTTGCATCTCGATTGCTCCTCTTGGCTAATTCCCAAATGGGAGAAGAGTCTCCGTGTCAAATTGTGGTGGGCGGTGTTACAACAGGACAAGTGGTTAGTCTCCCGTTCCTTGACACCCGTCACCTAGGTTCATTTCCTCCGCTCCGTTTTAGGTCTGCTTTATGTTATGGCCGTTCAAGCTACATTCATCACAGCGACTGGGATGTACCGCTTCCGCCAGTCGAGGTCACGGACGACTTTCCCTTCGTCGCACTGTGCGAGCTTACAATCATCTTGGACCGCATCCTCCGCCACGTTCATGTCGTTCGGGCCTCGCATAGACCAAATGATGCTCGCGAGATCTTGACGGCCGTGTCCAAATTTGGGGTGGAACTTGACGCGTGGAAACATCGGCTGGATGCTATGGGCCAGTCTCTGAACGGCTATTTCACGCCTGGATTTCGTATGTCGATCTCATCTGCCAGGCTGTTATGCTAACATTTATCTCTCAGGCTCCCTGCAACTGTCCTATCTTGCCGTAGCACTTCTTCTCGTCCGCAGTGTCTTGGACCTGGATCTCCCGCTCGCGGCTGCCCAATCGGCTTACGATAGCGCGTTGCAAGTCACGGAGGAAGTTGTTGCATTCGCGTCATCACTGACACCAGACGATCTCCGAGGTTATTTCACAACCTGTGCGCATTCTCGTCGGATTCTCTTTTATACATACTAACCATTTATTAAACGATGATGACAGATTCTGCCTTCCATTTTTCGACCTGTCTGATCCTGCTAGTCCGGCTTGTATTGCAAGCAGATTTGACGGACCAATCCGACGGAGCGTCATGGCAGCGCATTCTCCACCAGCTCCGGGTCTTTATCTCCTCGTTGTCGGCGGCGAAACGTGCAGTCCCCGCATTCGAGTTGGGTGATTTGGCGCTGGCACGCGCACGACATCTCATTCCCCTCCTGGCGAAGAACATTCCAGAGCTGGCGATTGCCCTGGAACCTTTCTGGTGCGACAGTTCTTCTTCTTCGTTCAACCCTATTCCTCGGCGATAGCTGATATTTGTTCCAGTCCACCCGACGATCCTGTTGTCGCCGATGTCACGCACAATGTTTATGGTGCACAACCGGCGGGGCATGGCGTTACGTGGCCGGAGAATGGGTCCGGGCTAGACGCGTTCTTTCCAGAGGTGACACAGCCTGACTGGGTGTCATTCCGGGACTACATCCACACACCGTACTCGCAGGTTCTCAGCAGCAACAGCTCCTATGGGATGCAATAACGACCTTACGACCTTGACGACCTTGCTTTTCTGCTTCATGACGCCCTCCATCCGTTCGACCGTCTATGTATACGGTACTAAACCGTAAGTTACCATCAGGTGGTTTAAAGTTTATGTATCTTTTGGGAACTCCAGCTATCCGCACGAGGGCACTGCTATAATTATGATTGATCTAGCCGGCGGGGTAGGCTTCCTCTGAGGCCAGGCCAAAATCCGCCGCTTGGGTTGTACACCAGAGAAGCTTTTGCGTGGGATCAGGGTCGTGTGCGTGTACTAGATACATCGTAATAGGCAAATTTCCATTCAAGGTAGACGCTATTCATATTCGTGTTCCGATCCAGGATGTGGAACGTGGTGAAAACTACCAACGTTTGTATTGAGGAGAAAGGCTTATGGACAGAGCGTCGTCGACTTCAAGCTACGGGTAACCATTGCCGCGGGGAAGTTCTCATGATTTCGTGTCAGGTCTCACGGCAGATCGCTATGCATATCACTGGCAAGTCCAATTCAACTGCATGTATTTGTTCGCTTAAATCGGATAGACGGCTATAAGCTCCCAATGACTCCCGTGTGGGTTAATCTTTGTCCTGGCTCCGTTCTCCTCCTGCTGGGGAATTTTACGCTCGGCAGCGGAAAACAGTTGAAGTCGGAGCACGGTCACTTGAGAATAATCTCAGATTTTCCGTCGCGGCTCGCCATCGTAAAAGTGGCAGCGGAACTGTAAAGAGGATGGTCTGGTCATGGGTCAACTCAACTTGTACCCGTGTGCGTTTCCGCCATGCAACAACCTTTCTGGAGATCGGGCCAATAATCGCGGGTCGGGGTTCCAAATGACATATGTCTCTTCTTCGGTTTTCCCCGGGCTTCAGCCGTGTTTATCGATTTTTGACAGGCTGAATGCAACGGCAAGAAAAACCTAAATCGGAGTCGAATTTAAGTGTCTGGAATTGGGACGAGACGCATTGGATATGCATGATTTGCAGGGATTTTATCTCATTCTGAGCTCAGGAAATCATTGTTCCGCATTTTTTTATCCGTGGAGGTCAGCAAAGATGAAATCATGGTTCAAGTTCAAAATCGAAACTCCGGAAATTGCCGCCCGAGTTTGAGACCACCGAGTTCTACGGGTAAGTGGGTAAGAAATTTGAATTGAGTACACTGCGGGACACTAGTGGGTCCATATTTGGTGCAGCAATACTGGCAGAAAACATTATCCAGGCTCAACCCGCGCCGTGGCCGTGCCACGGGACCTGTGGACCCTTGGCAGGCGAATACTTGTACCGTACTTCGGAGGTAATTCAAGGATCATACCCAAGGGTTCGCATATACTTAAATTGCGAGCCCTATGTTTAACACTGAACACGCCCCCAGATCATGACTCCGATAGAACGCCGAATTCAAAAAAAAGTTGAACCAAGATGGAAATCTTCGCACCAATTCAAAAAAATGTCAGAGTCTTTTTCTCAGGTGACTGAGCGCGGGAGAAGCAAGGTTAAAACCGCGAAGGAAACGCGGTAGAGAAAGCGAACATATTATATTGCTCATCGAACGAGAAACTACATAATGTACACATGTACAACAGCAATAAGTTACAGGCAGTGTTAAGGAATCTATGTCATGTAGGATACAGTGGCGCGTAGGCTCAAGAAAAATGGCGAGCACGAGAGGACATTGCGGTTCCGACCGAAGAAAGCGTGGGATATCAACAAGGATGCGTGACAGGCGGATCACATCAGGTCGGCACGCCGTAGGTGGTCCCGTAGGATGGATTCTTCCACTGGGCAAGTGTGAGGAGCAAGGAAGGAAGGAAGGGAGATAAGGCATAGCAAACACACCTGCGCCGAGGGTAACAGCCGTGGATTTTGTGTCCTGAGGCAGGTTTAGTTTTGGATAAAATGAAACTGGAGGAGGACGAGGACGCACAATGACGGAGGTAAGGTGGACGTAAAATGGTCGTTGGACGGGGGAGTACGTGCGCAGAATCTCCTTGAAGTGTTGTTGGAAGTCTGTAGGAGAATGTGTAAGTGATTGGCAAAAGTGGTGGTCGCAAACGAAAGACTAGAGAGAGCAAGGAGGGAATTGAGAAAAAATGCAATAGGCCAGTCCGGGAGCGCCGGCAGCGTCAAAGAGGCGATAGGGAAAGTCGGCGATGCCAGCTCCTTGGCATGAGCCCAAGCCCAAGGGAGCAAGTAACATTAAACGCGAAAGTAAATGCAAAAGCATGGCGAGGAGTGGCGGCAGTTCGGGCAGGCCCGAAGCGTTAGTACAACGCAAACGCGAGCTGTCGGGCGCAAAGGAAGGATAGCAGAAACAAGAAGGATTCTTGCGAGAAGGAAACGAGGAAAGGCAATAGAAAAGTGAAGGACGTACATCGCGTTGCAGTCGCAACATCATTTCGTCGGTCACCAAAGCTCGGCACCGAGTCACGGACCTTGGTGCCACGCATGAGCTTTGCCTGGAGTAAGTCACATTTGTTGAGGACTGCTCGAATATAATCCAAAGGGATGCGAGGAAGGATGAGAGAGCATCATCAATCAGCGTTCTACGATTCAATTAAAGATGGAGCACACTCACATAGGACTAGTTGGGTCCGCGCAAGAAGCTTGCAGCCACATACACTTTTCCAGAGCATGTAGCTGTCCTCCAGGCGATTGACACGACGGTCCTCGGCGAGCTTTTCATCAAAACATGATACCGGGCTTATCAAAGACGACGACGTCGGTATTTGTTGGCGGGAAGGACAAAAAAAATAGAAAATCTCACGCGAGGAAGATGATTGCATCGCAGTCATCGAAATACCTGGTCGCGCATGAGATGGAGGAGCAGGATGAACGAAGGGAAAGACGGACGGGTACCAGGCTGCGCGCTACATGGGCATCAGACGTCAGATGCGGAGGTCAAAAATAGAAACGCACACTGCTCCGTGTCCCACCTAGAGAAATGTTAATGAGGGAATATAAAAGGTCGGTAGATCCTACTCGCCGACATCGTACATTCGCCATTCACTACCTGCAGAATGACCTGCCACGGGATCACGGCATGTACCAACAAGAAAAAGGTGTTACGTACCATGCTCGAAGGTTACCCGGTACTCTTGTACACCGACTGTCCGCAGACGTGCGCGAATAATGTCGTCGTCTGTGATCTGGTAGTCCGTCCGTGCAATACGGTCCAAGTCATTTAGAAAGCTATCCGAAGATGTCAAAGCCAAGAATTCAGATCTAGAAGCCACGCACAAGCCCGCCGAGTCTTCAACGCGCGCTTTCCGCCGCGACAACATCTCACGCACAACGCGGTCCTCCCATACGCTGCGCATGTCCTCGCGGCAACCCGCGATTACACCCTGCACCTCGTCCTCCATGTCGCGCACCCTTCGCAGGACACCCGATTCGCCGGAGCGCCGCCGTGCGACACGGAAGCGCTCAAGGGCGGTTTTCCAGCCGTTCGTTGAGTGAACACTGAACTCCCTCTCGCGTCTGGAAGGAAAAGCGGCGTTATCGAAGGGAGCTGCAGACGTGGCGGATGTCATGTAGAGTTCAGTAGCGGCGGCACCCAATCTTTGCTCCAGGTCAGATTGGACTCGGCGGAGTGGGGCCAAACGAAGTCGCAGGAGGCGATGCTTGTCCTTGAATTTCAGCAGGGGAACACCGGAGGTATTCGGTGAGCCAATGGATGTACTTTGCCGGCGCGGTGGGGGCTCGTCGATCTCCGAATCAGAGGATAACGGTGAAGAGGACGGCGACGATGAAGTGGATGTGGGTATTGCTGTGGGTGGTTGGATGATCTGGGAAGAAGACGCAGGCGGGAGGACCGTGTTTGCGGCAGCCATCTCACGGCCAAGGATGTCGAGAATGTCGTTTATGTTGCGCACAAGATTCAGCAGAATTACACATCTCCACGACGTGCGCTCCTCTGACCATTGTCGTTTGCAGTAAAGTAATTGGAACTGGTCAAAGTTAGTCATAGTCTCAGACAAAGAACAAAGACCAGACACACGTCTACCAGCAAGGTTAGTACACGGTAAGACGGCGAAAACAACTGGACTCACTCTTGAGCGTTGCTGTTTTGCCCGACTCGGATTGCCCCAATAACAACAACTTTACCGGCTTGCGCTTCTTCTCGTTCTCGCGCTCCCGTCGCAGCTGGGCATCGATTTCGTCGCTCACGCGCTTTGCTTCGCACTCGGTGCGTTCGCGAATCTCGCGTTCTGCAGGGGTTTCGTTGGGCGGCGGGGCCAATGCTGCGGTTAACGGGTCTTCTCCCTCGAATGAGCGGCCCATGGGAGACGGAGAGGAAGAGAAATCCTGGTCCGCACTGCATCTTCATCACTCCTTTTTGCTCGGAGTCTTTCGCGCGCCACTTGATGAGATGTCAGCGAACTGAACGTTAGAACGCTCAATCCAGTTGGTTGATGATCGATGATCTTCACAGATTCTTCCCACTCCCTTTCTCGCCCGGCATAACTTCACCTCGCGTCCAACAGTGTGATATCCATCGCAGCACCGCTCACTAGTACGCCCACTAGTGCGCCCACAGCCCATGCCCGCTTCGTCTGGTCCTCGCATTACCCCGCACGGCGAAACATCATGTAAACACCTCGGTCCGAACTCACCATTCCATCAGGTTTCACCGTCCCGTGCCCACTTGAACACAGATATTTACAGCGCAGGCACAAAGTAGCTCCCAAAAGTGATAGCGCAGTGATCCTGAGAGTTCCCGTCTTGAAGCGATGTACAGTGGGATCCAACAGTTTCCGGCCGAGGCGCGCTCTTTGTGAAATGACCGACTTGATCCTGTTGAACATGGCTATATCATACCACTACCAATCACGGCGATGGATAGATGGCTACCCAGCTTCGATGCGCGCGACAGCGGTGGTGAGCGCCAAACCGGTGCTGACGAATGTACCCCACAGGCCCACCTGCAAACAGAAGCTCTGTCAGGATCAAGTGCACAAAGGACGTCCGCTCTGCCAGGCTGCCACGGTGAAGGAACTGTCCATTTTGGCAGATAGATCTTCGCTATACACCTGCAATGGTCTAGTAACGGTCATTGCGGTTGAACAAGAGTTTATCGATGGTGGTGGATCCAACGTCAATGTCGAGGTACGTGTATGTCAATCATCAACACAGTACATAATTGCTCACCCCGCGCTTTCGGGACTGGCTCCACGGGCGGTTCATTTGTAGGACCGACTGGGACGGTTCATTGCCCGACTGGAGCCGCCTGGACTAGACTGGTGGAGCCCCATCTTTTAACCGAAGTATGTGGAGATTAATTTTCCTCCCCGTGAAAGACCACGGCCGTACCGGATATTATCGTTGGAATCGACTCGCGGGGGATCCATGAACAGCATCCGTGTTAACGTTTCGATGTTAATCGCTGGACATCGATGCAACACTGTCGATGACTCGATGTTACCCGGCGACTTTTCATCACAGACATGAACACGCCCCCCAGATTTTTAGATCATGCCCGACCTGCCCGACTCATGGTTCCTCCCTAACCTACTAATAGTACTACTCACTACCCATAGTTGCAACGTTTCACCCAGCGGCCGAGGAAACCAGGTGACGCTAAAAAACGCTGAAGAGCCCCGAGGACTGGACGGGAACGAGCAAGAAACGCATTCAACGCACACGGAACAAAAGTACACACCGGTTTAGACGGAACCTGAGCGCCGGGAAAATGACCGCTAAGTCCACAATCCGCGAGGATTCAATTACACGCAGCAAAGAGTCAATCTTGTTCCACTTCTGGATCTTCATGATTAAAGTTCATCATTGATCACCTTCCGACTGTCCTCCCACGTCCTGATTTGTGTCCTCGTTTTACCTTTTAATTCTCTGTCTCCAGGAGCACATGTGAGTCCCAAGCTATGCTTACCCGCAATTGATACTAATGTCCACTTGCTGCGGCGTTGTGAATGGGTTTAACTTAGAATGCAGTGGAGGCCGTGCAGTGACATCCGGTGTTCACATTCGACGGGGTCTCGAAGCTTGGTAAGTGCATTGATGCATCACGTGGGATTGGTTGAAAACCGATGTTGAAACGTTTTCATGACCGTTGAGCGTCGACGGGCAACTCGAACACATTTGCTGAGACTAGCGTTCAGTTGCCTCATGCCCTAAAATGTGTTCAGGCGGCGGCTCACGATAGGCTCGTGTCCGAAATCCAGCTCCCATAGACCATCGAAGTATCTGCATCTCTGGGCTCGGTCGCAGATGGCCTGAGGAGACCATCTAGGTCCTGGGCCCCAGTCGCCGTCGAACTTAACTTTTGGTCCGATATTCTGGTGCAATAGCGTCGCGGAGGTGAGTCGTAGACTCTCTCGTAAGGCCTAGGCCGCCTCTCTTGTAAGGGGGAGCGGGAAGCAACGAACGCCGGTTGCGTCGCGGAATACTGTCACTCCCAGGCTCGAGGCGATGGCACACCCATTTCTTGAAGGAAATAAGAATTGAGCGAGACAAAATTTCCAGGAGCGATATTCCAGGCGTAGATGAAACCCACGTTGAGGGGACGGGACGGAGAATCCAACTCGAAAGTCAAGTCGCCTTGCTACTTTGGTGAGCCTTCTTCGCATCCACCATTTCTAATGGCCCGCTTTCCCGTCAACGAGGTTTCATTTTGTATCCGAGACCGCGTCTGAGTTTCGATACCACTATCCATGGAGTCCCAGAGAGTAAGTACACTGGCAAAACTTCTCTGGTTGTTCGGTGAGTTTTGCCGGTATGCTTAGGGGCCCATCAGATGGGTGTGTGAATCCGATGTTCTCACGGTTGACATTTTCCTCCACCAAGCCACGTTCCAACCATGCGGCGAGATGGGTCCCTAATTAACTCATTGTTGCCGTCTACATCTACAGTCAATCCGAGCCGGCCAAATGCTCGTTGGTTGTTTTCAGCACAGGCGCCCGGCTTGGCGCTCATACACGCTGGGATGCCTGGAATTTTGCCCGACATCGATCTTATTGAGTACGATATATTTTGCTCCACTGGTTTAGAAAGACTGAACTCATGAAGACTGGGTTATGGAAACGGCATTGAATCGACTACTTACTTTTATGAGGCCAAAATCTAACGCTTTCCAAGTACCGAATCACCCAGGAAAATGATATTGATATTGATATTTCCAAACATGCACATGTATTTACCGCTAAAGAAAATTGAACGACACGGACACCAGGGAAGGATATGCACGGATTACTGAGGACTGAATGGAAGGTTCAATGCTTATCATGAGAGGCGCTGAGCGGAAATGACATACATTGCAGGAACAGTGGTCGCAGGTCCTGGCTGCGCTGTAAAAGTGGGGAACGGAGAATTCGCGCACTGTCGAGAGTTTTACTCATTAGCTTTCTAATGCAGGGTGGATCTAGTACTCACGGCCTGCTCTATGTTTTTCTGGGTCTGCCCGGCAGGCAAGTGAGGGCCAGCATTGGCAGGGAGGGGAGGTGCGGCAGGAATAACATCAGAGCAATCAATAAGACTTGAGGCACTGTGCCCAAGAATGGCCATCTTGTTGAAAGCCTTCGCAAATGCAGACTGCATGCCGGCCTGATTTCCTGTCAGGGAGTTAAGGTCGTTTGAAGCACTCGGCGATCAACAGCGGTTACCAGCGAAGGATTGCCAGGCACAACTCGTTGCAGTATCGCGGGCAATCTGGCACAAAAAAGTCAGCAGAAAATGCGAGAGTCAACTAAGTAGCACAAACCAAGTGGTCTGACTGGAGGCGCATCTCGCCTGCCACAGCAGACATAACTTCTCCTTGACCAGGGTCGGAACTGGGCACTCTCCATGAGCGCGAGTTTGTGGCGAGAATTTAAACTCACCCCGGGAATTTTGTGCCTCTTAGCTGAACTTCAATAAACACCTGAGTATCAAACAGGGCAGGGGTGGAATCAAATGGAGTCCCTGGTATCTATGCGTGAAGTTAAGTCTTGAAAGTCAGTCGTACGAAATTATTCACAGTTGGATCAACGTTATCCGCTCCAGCAACGGAGTGGCTGGCCAGTAAAGCGACAACATCAGTGGGAGTAAATCCACCTGCGTCGGCCATGCGGGCTAAAATAACGTTGACGTTGTCTATTTTCGTTAATTTAATTTCTGCGACCAAATGACTCGGAGAAAGACACTGACCGAAAGGTTCCGGCACCAAACCATCGGGACCCGGAGCAGCGGCTTTCGCCACTGGGCGCCCCATCATAAATCCAACCTTAGGAGCACCGGGACACAGCTAATGGTTTGAGATCAATTTCAGGCCATATAATCATGAAATTGGATGAGCTTACACTCAGAGACACAGCTAATGGTTTGGAATCAATTTGGGCCATATAATCATGAAATTAGATGAGGTTTACCCGCAGCAAATTGAATGAAATCCCCAGCAGTGACGTTATGGGCTTTGATGAAGGGAGATTGAGTGACAACCTATCAAATCGTTTAATTTAGTTTCCAGGGTTGAAAGTTGAAAGACGGACCGCATCGTCAAGACCATTGTTTGCGGGATAGTTCAGTTCAGTGGAACTGAAGGTAATGATAGATCCATCCGCGCCTCCTCCACCCTTAGAAGGCGAGAAGCCTATCGCGTCGTCTAACAGCCTAAATCAGTGGTAGGAAGCATTGAGTAAGAAAATAACGAACGGAAACTCAGACGCAAAGCCGCATGTGCCTAAGAAACGAACAAAAAGTCAGCGGTAGGAAGCAACGATTAACAGCATAACGGACGTCGTCACCGCATTCGTTGTCGAACAGGTTAGGGAGGATATCTTCCAGGACAGGGAACCAGGCGCAACAAGCCGCGTTGGCCACAGTATGCCCACCAGGACATGTTGCTCTTCGCTGCGGCACACCTGGTAAACGATGAGCAGACGAAGAAGTTATGATATTATGAGTGCTAACCGTAGGCAGAGCGGATAGTCGCAAGGGATATGAAGGCGGCGGAGATGTGCTTCATATACATGGCTCGAGGGGAGAGACGCTTGCCTGCTGTCGGTTCAACATTCTGAGGGCGCTTTTATATGAAAACAGTCGGTCTAAATTCTCCCCAAGCGTATGGGAAAGAGGATCCGTTGTTTGGGAAGAGACCTTTGCCTTGGGTCTCAACAATCGCGCACTCAATTTTTTATGCTTCTGCATCCGACTTGTCGCAAATTCTCAGGTTTCTGGCAAGTGCCGGGTATCTAGAAAAAGTAAGCGCAGTAGGTTGGGAGCGGATAGACGTGCAACGTGCTTCGGCCCAGAATGAACCTTGCATGTACAACGCAGACCGGAGTGGCCAGTGCAGGCGAGGAAGATTCAGCGGTTGCATGCTGTCGAAGAGGATGTCCTCCCGCAAGGACTTGCATCCGACAGACTGGATTCGGTCGCTGTAGTGTTGAAATAAAAACCAAGTAAGATGAGAGGGTTTCGTGATTCTCCCATTCTGATTCGTTGTGAGCCTAACTGAGCTTCGCACGTTGAGAACCAACCGTGAGAAAATTAAGTGGGTTCCACGAAGACGACCTTGTTTTGGGTGACATCGTGTGACCTTTGCAACTGCCAAGCGAATCAGTATACAATTAGAGCTGTTCAGCAAACTGAAATCTATTGTACTAGGCGTTCCGATTGGCTGGAAATTGTGGAGCAGCCAATCGGAACGACAAAAGATTTTTTCGTTTGCTGAACAGCGCTGTCCAAACAAAAAGTGCTTACTACGTCCAACCATACTGACGTGCGAAAAACTAGCGGTGTGGCGATTGCGCAAGGACATACCAGTATAAATTACCACAAAAATGGTTGGACGCGACGCTGAAATACAGCTTTGCCCGATCTTGATGCAAAAGGTCAGTTCGCATCGAGTTCGCATTTCGACTGATGGCAACAAGTTGAACAAAGAGCTCTTTCTGACTTGAAAAAAAACTCTGACCACGCGACTCCTAATGCGAGTTCGGATAGGTTGGACGCTGTGAAAGCCGGTCATAGGCGGTGGTTTGCCGACGATTTGATCCCAGGAGAATGTGGTCGTAGCGAGACAAGTAGCGTTGGCACCGAAATCCAACAGAAACAGAAAAAAATCGTGATGGCTTCTCTGTCTCTCGGATGTTGATAGACGTCGATATCTTTGCTCGGTGACTCGACAGCCGGGTGAATCGGCTGAAGAAGCATATAGGCGGTGAAGTTTTTATCTCGCCGACGGTGGCTTCGTTGAATGGCCAAGTGACTTCGAGTTTTGCCAAGACTTAAAACTTGATAAGCATTTCACAGCACAGACCATGGGCGTGGTTTCAAATTCTCGGTGCCTCATAGGAAAAGTAGGAGGCCAAGAGAATAAAGACCCCTGTTGATTCAAAATCATGTTCAGTTCGAACTAAAATATCAAAGTTCGGGGGAGTCGGAGGCGCTTTGAGATGAGGATGTGGCAGGCATTATCTAAGCCCAGAAGCGCGGGTAAAGTTCGAATCCCAACCATGTCTAAGTAGGAGGTCGAGAAGTTAAAATCTGGGGTTACAATAAACTTTGCGGCTGTCGATTGGGTGCATTCCCGGACCGAAAATGTCATCGCGATCCGCATTTGTTGAAGCGACTTGTCGCAGATGGTCTCCAAGTCCAGTACTTGATGCCACCAGTATTTGGTGGACTCCACGACTACGTCGAGTTCCCTCAACGCTCCCCGACAATCCTCGGGCCCCGAGCCAATTTCCCAAACCAAATTGAAGTATCCCTCCCGCGTGGTATTTCTAGTCAGAATCAACGCAAAATGAGTGCGTAACGGTGTGTATGGAATAGATAGGGGTCGATCATTTAGAAGACTTGATTTGGCAGCGGCTTTCAATCAAGCAGTGCTTTGCTTTGGTTGTGTATGGTTATATTGTCTTTCAAGCTTTGCTTCAACCTTCAACCTTGTCTTAGACTCTGAAGCTTTTGCCAATGTCGAGGCCCACTCTGGCTCGTGGCACTCGACGGTATCCAAATCTGTGAATTCATATGTTTTCTAAGAGATCTTTGGCAGTCAGGCACGTACCGTAAGCATCCGGCATTCACAGGCCCAGCTTCTCGAGGGACCAGCAAATTCCGAGTCTCAAAGAAGAATAACTTCGGCTGATCCTGACGACGCTCTGTCTTCTTGTCTCGCTATTATTGAAACGAAGGCGAGGCTTTTCCGATGTCTATTTATGGAATCCAAGCTTGTCATTAAATTGACTTGCGTCCTTCCCCGCAGGCTACCTTCGTCCTGAACTCAATACGTCCTTTTCGTTCTCGGTTTTAAAACTACAAAGCTCAAAAAACTTGTCTGGCAGAATTTTGCCGGCATTACGACCTTCAAACTGTCCATGTGTTCCTTCCGCTCTGGTTTCATTGCGCAAGTCCCTTGCTTCACAAAAGTCGTGGTGCCCGTCTGAAATAGGTCAATTTAAGCGACTGTGGTTACTTTTCATTATTTGCGTATAAGGTATCTAATAGCATATCTTTCTTATCTCACCTACGCCGTCTTTAAGGCCTCCTCGCTCGCCGTCGGTCCCATGCCGGGCTCAGGTTCGTCCTCATTGGCGGCCTTCGAATTCAGCGCCATGCGCTCCTCGTTTCCCATCTTCAGGAGCAGCGTGGCGCCATAGATCTGCGTGGCGATCCACAGGGTGAAGACGACAGGGGTCACGACGCGCCATGTGAGCACCCAGCGCGACCATGACGACTTGAGCAGGTAAATGGTCACGCCGGTCTCAGCGGCCGACATGGACGCCTGCCAGAGGTAGCAGCCGTAGGCGATGTGCATGAGGCGGCGCCGGTCTCCGCGGTGGACGCGCCAGTAGATCATGGCTGTGTGCAGAGGGATCTCGGCGACGATGTCGAAGGCGCCTGTGGAGGATGTCAGTTGGAGGCTTGCTTCACTCACCCCACACTATGCACATGTAGAACTCGATCGTGGCGTCGGAATACTTGCCGGCATAGTTGACCGAGAGCACCAGTGCCGTTTGAGTGATAATGAGGAGGCCAATGTGATGCGCAGCGCTAATGGTGCTGATGAACTTGACACGGAAAGCCAACTCAAACACGTAGTAGGCGCAGTACACTTGCGCGACGACCAGGAGTAAGTCCCCCGCAGTAACGTGCACGCCGATGCCGGACCAGGCCGTTGTGGACAGGTTGGAGCCCTCGCGGATGTTGAAAAGGTACATGGGGTAGATGGCGATGACGAGCAGAATGCTCATGAGGACCACGGCGACGTGGTGGTAGGTAAAGGACCGGCGGCGGCGTTCCCGCGACTCGGCGGCCAGGTAGGTCCAAGTCGCGGGGTACGACCAAGGGAAGACAAAGTGCTCGAGGATGTTGGCGAAGCAGATGATGCCGATGCTGGCGCAGACGAAGATGAGAGACGCGTACGGCAGGAAGGCCGATATGGGCTCGTCCTCAAGGGCCTCTATCTTGGAGGGCTTCAAATGATGCGTCGAGCTGTGTGCCATGGCAAAGGGTATGTGGCGATAAATGAAGGTGAAAATGTCAAGAGGAAAGAAGGTAAAGTAATAGCATCTAAACGTACTTCCTTCCTGCCGTCCTGAAAACAGGCGAGGAGCGGAGGACCCAGTCCGCGGGTTTCAGGAGCGCGCAGTCTTGATTGTCGTACCCGCCAGTCAAACTAGACTACAGGATTTTCGTGATTATAATAATAGTTCCGAGTCGCGTAACCACGCCCCGGACTTCACAGCCACCATTCCTCAATCATCCGAGGTGGCTGATCAAGTTAACTGCTGCGCCTCCGTAAGTTCACGGGCCAGGGTGCCATGAACCGATCGACCAATTCGAAGGCTCGTGGAAGCTCGGTCGGTAAATCAGATGGAACCGCTTTGTTGAAGAACATGCACAGCCCTCCTAACTATGAAAATTAGATCCAGAAGACAGAAGAAATTTCGGACTGAACAGCAGTTCGGAAATCTTCTTCTTCCCCGCTCATCATTCTTTCTGTCTGCTAATTTTGTAGGGCTGCTGTGCAGTGCAACAGCTGATCGAAGAAGCTGGCGCTACAGCATCGTGAGAACGTTCTCTTTCCAGCGTATATATGAAGAGGGTCGACGTCGAGTAGTTTCCCTGTCAGAGAAAAAACCAACACGTTCGAACCATATGGGATATGCATCTGCATGCCAATCTTTTCTATGTTCTTCTTACCTCACGCGCCGGCGCACCTTTATGTTTTCCCCCAACATGCGTTCGATGGATAGGAACCTTCATCCCATCCGCCACGACCTATAATTGGTCATCAGCCAGAGACCCCGAGAATATCCAGCACAACATCTCGTTTGCGCTGGCCTTGGCAACCTCTTGCATCCACGATCAGATGCCTGGTCTGCGACCGAGTCGTACGAGCGACCGCCATCCCTGTGGAACTTATCAGCGCCACGGCCACAGCACCAATCCCTACCGTCCCTCACCATTTGGTCTATTGACCCACACGAGAAGGAGACTCTGTCGAGCATGAGCAGGAACTTCCCCGGAAATACTAAATCCGCGCTGTCATTGCAATCTCCGCGTAGCACACTCCTTTTGTAGTCACTCCGGGCGTAGAATTACCGAAAGAGACGACACATACCTTGCCCGTAGATGCGCTAGACGCGTGTCCAGTCAGAACGACCTTTTGATCACATGAGCGTGTCTCGTGTCACGGTCACTGCCATCAGTGACGCCGCTTGCGTCAGACGCGTCCCTCGCACCGCAAAACTTTTCTCGCTCAAACCACGACCATCTTCGCCGTCTCTCATTTCCTTATCATCGCATCCGATGGCGCCGATCTCAGTCAATATTAAGCATTCGGGAAAGAGCTACACGCTCAATCTGGACCCTGATCTCCCCGCAAAGGCATTCAAGGAAGAAGTCTATCAGGTAACCGGGATTCCTGTGGACCGAATGAAGGTCATGGTCAAAGGAGGTGTCTTGAAGGTGTGTATCGATTGTGTAACAAAATACTCTCTCTTTCAAGTTGTGGCTCCGCGATGTTGGGCAGCGCTGTGTGTATGCTGAGTGGCGCGGCGCGTATCTACTTTGCTGCCAAAAAGTTTGTTGAAATATTAGGAACGCTAGCTATAGACGTTCCTTCTCTTTCTTGTCTTTCTTACTCTCAAAAACGCGAAACTGATCTCCATTTGCAGGATGACACACCATGGCAAAAAATCAACCCCAAAGCTGTAGGCGACAACGTTCTTGAAATCGAACAGGTACTTATCCTCCCGCAGGGTCAAACCTTTACGGTCATCGGTGCGGCCGGTGAACTGCCAAAGCCTCCCGAGAAGCCAGTGGTTTTCCTGGAAGGCGAATTTGTTTGTGGCACGTTCTAGAAAATTACTGACTATCGTATCCAGATATGGATGACACGGAGCTTGCAGAAGCTGTAAGTTCTGGTATACCTTTTCTTGTCTGCTCTATTTAACGCGTAAATCCAGCTGGCAAAGCCCGTCGGTCTACGCAAGTGCGTGATTTGCTTCCTTAAAGCCGTAGGTGACTTAAATCCGAACTCACTAGCCTTGGAAATACCTGCTACATGAACGCGACGCTTCAAGCCATGCGTGCAATTCCGGAACTCCAGGGTGCGCTCGGCGTCGAAAAGTAGGTCGCTTGGTATCTAGGGCCGAAGTCGAGAGTCTGATTCGTGGCTTCAGAGTTGCCGCCCCTGCCGCGGACGCACAACCGGACGTCTTGGGGATGCCCGGTCTGATTCCCATTAACCCTCCCGCAGCCGTCCCCGCGGCGGCTCCCGCAGCCGGACCCGTGCTAACGGCTCTCCCCGCCGCCCTGGGATCGCTGTACACTAGGATGATACACACAGCGGACACGGTTGCTCCTGTAGCGTTTTTGAATTTGTTGCGGGAGGCGCGCAGACCCTCTTTTAAAGTGGTTACTTATTCTGACTCTTCATCCCCTCGTCTAGGTTAACCCTCAGTTCGCCGAACGCGACCGGGCACACTCCCATGGTGGGATGAATGCGCTGATGGGCGGGTTTGCTCAACAAGGTCTGTATTCAATTATAGTCCGTACCGGTAAATTCATCGCTGAAGTGAATTTGCGTAGACGCGGACGAATGTCTCACGACAATCGTACAATCCCTCAACTCCGTCCCCGGGCGATCTTCCGACGGCACGGTAGCTGCGAACAAGAAATTCGTAGAGCAATATATGACCGGAGAGATGATTCGGGTGTAGGGCTTGCTTGACAGTTTCGCTGGATGTTAAAACTGACGTCGATGGCAGATTAAAGTGCGACGACGTCGCGGCCGCTGACGAGCCCAAGTCGACCAGCACGGAAAACGTGCTCAAGATCACCTGCAACATCGACTCGACCGTCAACTACATGGCCTCCGGAATTCAAAAGGTCCGGTTTCTCTCTCTTTACTCGCCTCGAACACCAATCTCACAAAATGTCTTTGTAGTCGCTCTCACAGCCCGTCATCAAGAGGTCGCCTACGCTTGGGCGGGACGCCAATTACACGCAGGAATCGCGCATGACGCGTCTCCCGTCCTACCTCTTCGTGCACATGGCGCGGTTCTCGTGGCGCGCGGATATCAATAAGAAAGCCAAAATCATGGTATATCTCGTCCCCATTTCGTGAACAAGAGCACTTTCCTCATTGACTTTACAGAGAAAAGTCAAGTTCCCCACCGAGTACGATGCGGTCGATCTGTGCTCCGACGAACTGAAGGCGAAGCTCCTGCCGGTGAGCAGGCGGCTGAAGGTATGCTGTCTTCCTTCCGGTGATTTCTCATTCTGAGCCCTTGGTTTGTTTTGTAGGCTGTGGAGAAGGAGCGCGAAGAACGGCGAAAAGTCCGGCGGCGTACCAAGGTCGCCGCTGCTGCGCCGTCTGCGTCCGGCTCCAACGGCCCGTCTGCTGCCTCGGGGGACGTCGAGATGTCCGACGCTGCGCCGGCGACGGCGGTCGCTGCGGCCGGGACGTCTGCGATGGAGGTCGAGGGTGCGGAAGGCGCAGACAAGGGGAAGGCGAAGGAGGAGGAAGGCGGCGCGCTGGAGGAGGAGAGTGTATACCGGGAGCGGGAGCTTGCGGAGCTCGAGGGACTGGTGGACCAGGGGCTCCAGACCGATGTGGGGTGCAGTGTTAGCGGCTTGTATGAGCTTGTTGGTAGGTCGAATTTCCTTCTCTTCGGGGCATGATAGCTAACTAACGTGCCTGGCAGCGATCGTGACTCACAAGGGCGCAGCCGCGGACGCGGGACACTACATCGGCTTCGTCAAGAAGAGCGTCTTCCACCCGCCCAAGCTCGGCGAGGAGCAAGAGAGCGACGAGGATTGGTACAAGTTCGACGACGATAAGGTCTCAATCTTCCCGAAGGACAAGCTGAATACGTTGGACGGAGGCGGTACGTACCCGCTTGCTTCCCCTCTTTCGCCACTAACAAATGCGCAGGGGAGGACTCGTCGGCTTATGTACTTCTGTACAAGACAAAACCGCTGGCATGATTCTGGCTGGTACTTACTGTTGCTCCTCAATGTGGTATTAGAGTCTGGTAATGGAGTTCCGTTTCACGGGTTCCCCCGAAGCCGACCTTACTGACCAGCAAAAAGACTCTCAGACCAACTAACTCGCTTACTTTGACTTAGCTATGCCCTTGAGACAGAAACGACTTGATGGTTGCCCTAATGACCTCAGTATTCGTTCACAATCGACGCCCGCATTGCTTCGGAGGATCTTGCATCGGCCCCCTGAAGTGAATTGGAAGGGCATCATTGCAAAATTGCGGTCGTAGGCGCCGTCAGCGTGGTCCTTTTGGATCTGCTCGTCTTCATGGAGCTCATCATCGCCCTGATTTGAGTGGCAGTGATTAACCGTCCTTGCTTCGCTGAGGGAGAGAGGCTGTACTTTAGCCAACATGGAATTGGGATCCCCCTCACGCCAACAATTGCAAACTGCAGGAATCCCATCATTTAGACGCAGGAGAGTGGTTCATGTGGTCACTCTCCGTCACCCTCTTCTCTTTATTCATTGTCGAGTTGTTCGCAGCCGGCATCGCATTTGGTTTCTTCAGCCACTTTAAGAAATCAATCTCCATGCTCGACACTGTTGTCATTTCCTCATTCGTCGTCGAGGTCTGCTTCAAATTCGCGAAAGCGAGTCTGAAGACGGCGCAATCGACTCTGATCGCGCTACGGATGTCGAAGATCGTTCGGGCCGTTCACGCTATCACTCATTCCATCGGGTTGAAGAACCAGGTGATCATCGCACGCGTGAAGAGGACCAAGGCTACCCTTAAGGCCTCATATCAAGATATGTCTTTCAGGTTCGAACAGCAGACGTGTAACATTTCCTATCTGCGGACAAAGGCGACGCAGTTCACCGATGTAGAGTCGGATGAGCATGTCGGGTGGCACCTGAGGGAGAAAGGGTGAATAGAGGTCAGAGAAAACGTTCCTGCAGAGTGTAGCGGCTCGATTGATCTCACAGTACAAACAACGTCAAATAACTGAACGCCGGGTACCGTAAAAGGAAATATCCGGATCTCCATTCTGGGCCAAACCTCTACGAGGTCATTTGGGCCAGACCGACAACCTTGGGAACTTTTTTCTTCCTCTCGTCCAGACCGTCCACATCCTCGGGCTTGAAATAATGAGGGGCAACTGTCAGAAATCATAAGTCAAAGCTCAGGCGTCTTGGACAGGATCGACGCACCTTCTAAAAGCCACGCCGGCTTGATTTCCATGACTTGCCGCATGTAGGACTTGGATGTGATGACCAACTCGTAGTACAACACTGACTTGACGGGGGGCTGGTGTTGGAACAGGCTCGAAGATGGGTGGACATAGGCGGTGTGACCACTCTTGATAGATCGGTACGATTCTCCGTCCCGTTGAAGTGTCGCCTGCGAATATGAATGATAAGCACCCACGTATGAGTTTAAGATCCGTGCGGCTTACTGTATTGTAGAAATATCCCGCCACGATTGCCTTCTGAACGGGAACAATATCGCCTGGGTTCGGGTTCTCGCAGATAGCCAGCCCAACACGCTCGCAGAAACGGACGAGCTGGTCCCGGACGTCTCGCGCACGATTCACACTCCGAAACTGAACAAATTGCTCATAGCAGAACTGCTGCGAGAAATTCGAGTCCGCCCATTGGTTCCACAAATTGAGGAGCGTGAAATGATCACCACCAGGATAGAAGAAATTCTTCCGCGCCTGGTCAGCGTGGAGCTTCTTGTCCTTCGGGCGAGAGAAGGTCGAGCCCGACTCCGAGAGCATCGAGACGATGGTGAGAACCTCCGCAGTACAAGAGTACTTCTCGCTGGAGATAATAGCCTTCGATAATTCTGGATCCACAGGAAACTCTGCCATCCGACGCCCCAGCTTCGTTAGCTCGCCGCGATGGTTCAGCGCACCCAGAGCGTACAAGAGCTCCAGCGCACGTATCAGTGTCTCCGCCGGCGGGGGATCCATAAAGTCGAAACCGATCGGATCGTCGATTCCGAGGCACTTGAGCGTGAGCATGGTCGACGCCATGTTGGTTCGCTGGACCTCCGGGACGGTCGCCGCTTCGAGCTCGTTCGCGAATGCCCACTTGGTGTAGAGGCGGAAGGTTTTCCCCGGGCCGACACGTCCTGCGCGACCCGCGCGTTGGTCTGCAGAAGCTTGAGAGCACTAGAAAAACATCGAGTGAGAATCTGCGAGACGCCGATAGGCAGCACACGACTCACAGGGACAATCACGAGGGAAGACATGCCCGTGCGAGGGTTATACGAATTCTGCTTGACGAAGCCCGGGTCGATAACGAACACCACACCGTCGATGGTGATCGACGTCTCTGCAATATTCGTCGCAAGAACGACCTTCCTCGCCCCGTCTGGCGTCGGCTCGAATATCCGGGCCTGCAGATTGCTTGGGAGATTGGTGAAAATGGGGCAAATGATGAGCTCGGGTATTTTGTTACCCAGAATGCGCGCCGTCTCTTGAATATTTTCCTGCGCGGCTTCGATTTCGTCTTGGCCCTGGACGACGGTAAGTAACGAGAAATGACCGTCAACCAACGGAAACGTACCGTGAGGAAGATCAAAATGTCTCCTTTCGGCTGGGTCGCATGGATCTGGAAACAGGTCGTAATCGCCGCGTGAAGATAGTTTGCCTCTGGCTGCGGAGTGTAATATATCTCAACGGGATGTACTCTGCCGGGTACTGAGAAAGAAGAAAATCAGCGAAACAGTTGCTATGAAAGGAACGAGTCGACTGACCACAAAATATCGGGGAATTATCAAAATAAGCGCTGAACTTCTGAGCGTCCAACGTCGCACTCGATATCAAAATCCTGAGTTCCGGTCGAGCCCGAGCAACGTCCTACAAAAGCAAGATTGCATGAGTTCCTGTCGTTCTTACATCTCAACCAGCGCACGCACCTTGACCAACGCAAAGAGGATATCCGTGCTTAGCGTCCTCTCGTGCGCCTCATCAATAACCAGCACCGAATATCCCGCAAGGTCGGGCCCAGTCAAGAACTCGCGCAAGAGCATCCCGTCTGTCATGTATTTCAGGACCGTTTTGTGATTCGTGCAATCCTCGAATCGGATCGAATATCCTACCTCATCTCCGAGTTTCGACCCCATCTCCTCCGCGACACGCGCAGCGACGGCCATGGCGGCCACGCGGCGCGGCTGCGTGCAGCCGATCTTCTGCCCGTGGGCAGTGTACCCTGCTTCGTGCAGGTACTGCGGCAGCTGGGTGGTCTTCCCGGACCCTGTTTGCGCGACGACGATGAGAATTTGGTGTGCGCGTATGGCGTCGAGAATTTGATCCCGACAGGCGTAGATCGGGAGGGACTTGCGCGTCGCTTCAAGAGATTGCACTGAATTGATGTTAGCAGACAATAACGCCAGGAATGGGGTAAAAACGTACCTCGTTTCTCGGCCTCGTCGACTCGGGCCTGCAGCAGTTGGTCGACCGTGGAGCCCTGTTTCCCGCCATCCATAACATGCCCTTCGACGAACTCGATCGCCTGACTCTCATCGAAGACATAGTCGTACCCATCTACTTCCTCGGATCTGCCTCTCATCCCAGACACTAGTGCGCTGCCCCGCGCCTGAGTCTCCTCCCAATGATCGACATCCGTGACGAAATCCCCCTCCTTCGGCCTCGCATCCTCATGCCGCTGGCTCAACGCCCTTTGCTTCCTGGCGTTGTCGATCTTCCCGTGCTCCGTCAGGTATTCGTCGGGCATCCGGTAATACCCGTCGCCCTGATCGTCCACCGCTATCCGCGCATCCGCGGCAGCGAGTAGCTCCTTCTTGCGCTCCAGCGCAACTCGCTCGCCGTGCGGCAACTTCATACCCCGGAAGAGCCTTTCCTCGTCAGCAACTTCCGCACGCAACAGCTCAATCTTCTGCAACTCGCGTTTCTTGAGGTACTCCTGACGCGAGTGCTCTCGGAGCGCGAGGACGTCCGCGCCGGCAGGATCTAGTTCCGCGCGTTTTCTCGAATGCTGAACGCCATCCTGTGTGCCTTCACTGGGAATAAGATCATCCAGAGGCCGTTTGGAGGAGTGACCTTGAAAGGACATGGTGGCAGAAGCAAGTAAGTGACGGTCCCGAAAAGGAGACTCGCTCCTTAGCAAATATTGATGCCAGATGATGGTCTTCAGCTTGATAACTCTCCGAGTCGTGCAGTAGATAATTGGAGTTGGAACCAATTGGAGACTGTAAAAGAATGAGCTCTCCGTGACGAGGTTTACACGCGAACAAAAGGGCAAGATACGAGGCGCTTTTGAACTCGAATTTGAGACCAAACGCTTGATTTGAAAAAGATAAACCCATCATTTAACACCTAATAAAAATACAGACAGCAAGGAGAAAGCGGGTGGTACAGAATACAACGGGCTTCATGATGCCGGCGGTGGTTGGGCAGAGTCGACTTCCATCGAGTCTTCCAGGTCATTCGCGGACGGGACAGCCGCCGAAGTAGCTGCGCCGGCAGTCTGTGCCTGCAAGGGCGGAACAACGTCCCTGCACATCGCGTTAGTCGCGTCCTAAATCCCAGCAGGCCAGCCACGCACCATTTTATCTGAAACCGCGTCACACGCGGCTTCGCGCTGATATCCCGCACCAGCCGATGGAACATGATGTTCGCGGGCGGCGTCTCCTTCATCTCCTCGTTGTCGTACTCCGTGTTCTGGTAGTAGCCCACGCGCACAAACTCCTGGTCTTTGTAGGAACCGGTTAGGATGAGCGCGGCGACCCCAAGGACATCTTCCGCGGGGATCTTCGAGGGGTCGGGTGGCGAACCCTCGAATTCAAAGGAGTTGACACCTGAGGGGACGGGTCCGACTAGACAGTCATCGAGCTCTTGGTCGAGTTCCTCGTTCCCCGGCGACGAGACATAGATCAGCTTCCACTCCAGATCTAAGCAAGTCAGAAAGGGTAGAAAAAGTGGATGGAACCCTTTACCGTCTTTCAAGGACGCGATACAGTCGAAAGTGACGCGAAATCGGTACACATCTGAAAACTTTGCAGGGTTGTTGATGAACTCGACATTCTGAAGGTTCAGATGAGAAATTGGGTCGAGAAAGCGAGAAAACTTGAACGTACTCGTATGGTCACAATTGACATGGTGTATGGAGAGGAAAAACGCGGTAACGCGGTAATGTGGTGGGAGAGGACAAGTGCGAGTGGCAGACGCGACAGGTAACGCGTGACGAATGACGCCCTCTCTTCCTGCCAAAATCGAATTTGGGTCTTTTCTCTTCGTGCGACTTCAAAACCATTCGAAATACTATGCGCTCCCCAACGAAGGGCCATCGAAGCCAAAATGACTAGAACTTGCGTGTTTCGGACTTGGGAGCGAAGAAATCAACGAAATATATTCACGAGGCTTTACGTGCGATGGTAGGTGGGCGTCAACGCTCACCTAGGCCTGGAGCCTGCGACAAAGGTGCACGGGGCGCTCGTAGCCCTCTCCAGGAACTATCTACTACAAAAGCCCCGAACAACACGTCTGCGATGCAAAGAAAGCAAGAAGAAAGGGAATAAATAACCAGTGCGGGCGAAAACTGGAAGCAGCCGTTAGTACGACGACACGAAGAAAGGGAATAGTACTCATTTCCCCCGACGCGCGGGAAGGTGGCTCCAGACAATACCCCTTCGTCTTGTGCGGCCTGCTTGAATGGGACAGCGGTATCGCTCGAGCACTCCTTCCACGGAGCAAACACGGGGTTCGGACCCGCCAGATGCTCGGAGGAGGTACCGTACTCGAGGGAAGCGGAATTATTTCTCCACGCTGATGCACCCACGGCGGCGAATATGCGACGATCCGCGGTCGATGGTGATTTGGGATGTGGAAACTGGGAGTAGCAGCGGTTAGTACGGCGACACGAAGAAAAGGAACAGTACTCATCTTCTTCAACACGCGGGAAGGAGGCCCCAGATAATACCCCTTCATCTTCTTCGCAGTGCGCGGCCTGTTTGAATGGGATAGCGGTATCGCTCGAGCACTTCCCCCACCGAGCGGTACAAGGCAGCAGCACGGGGTTCGGACCCGCCAGATGCTCTCGGAGGAGGTACCGTACTCGATGGAAGCGGAAGTATCTCTCCGTGCTGGTGCACCCACGGCGGCGAAATTTTGCATCTTCGGTGACGGTGTCGGTGTCGGGAACTCGAAAATTGGAAGTAGCAGCGGTTAGCACAACGGCCAGGAAAATCGGAAATAATGCTCATCTCCTGCATACCTGCAGCGAATCGACAAAAGAGAAGAGGAAGGCAGAACATGGGAGTCAAGAGTAAGAGGGGGTGCCGCCTGAATCTGGAAGGTGGCTGACATTTGAAGGTCTCTGTATTTGCCTGTTTGGATTTGGGAATGGTAAGTTGGTTTCGCGCCGGGCTCCTCGGGGATGATATCTCCCTCGTCATTCCGTTCCAGAGAGGACGATCCGTGCCGCTGTAGAGCTCGCATAGACTCCGGTGAGTCTCCAAGTTTTTAAAGGATTATTTTCGTTGAGATTTGAGCAAAGTCGAGGGAAAGTCACCGCACGAGTTTGGTGAAGCGCTAGAATCAAAGGAGTGGACCAAAATTGAAGACCTTTGTGAAAATTCCGGTTTAACGCGCTGGTGTTCCATGCTTTGGTAGACCGCGTTCGCGTTATGGTCAATTGTTTGGTCGGGTTCCCACGCCTTTCTGTTTCTTTCCATACGGCGGATCAATCAATCGGCGCTCGCCCTCGGTCAACATAGGAAAGTGTTTTTTTTTCCAATTCCCATTTCCTCAATACTCTGGCGGAGGTTCCTTCATATGCTTAGGTATACGAAATATTTGACGTTGAACGCCTCCGACTTTGTCGTCGAGTTGTCGGCGGAATCCCTGTGTCCATTGGGATCACTCAACTCGGATCGTCGATCTTGATTATCTTACAGCCCATGTCGGCGACATCCACAACATCCCTCCAGCGCTGTGTGCAGAAAATCCAGGACAAATTCAAAAAGGAAAATTGGGCTATTCTCCATCCAACGCAATGTTTGATTATTATTGTTCACCTTGCTTCTTTGTGGTCGCATCTGCTTTCGTTTGTTTTCGTGGGTGTTCGTTTGTGTTCAGAACTCGACGACGAGACGCTGACTGCGATATGATGAAATACATATCAAGGTGAGATGTGGTTGAACCAGAGATGTTCGAGAATCAGCACCGAACTGCACCTTCTTGGGCTGGTGAAATGAAAAATCACAGACTCTGGGAAACCCTACATTCGATGAGATAGGCCTACCTTCCGAGGAATTGTAAAAGCACCGAGGACACGAAGTGAAATAAATAATGGCTGTCCCCCGCACCTGATGCGAACGTTCAACCATTTTTTCCGACCGTGATGGCTCAATGCCAGTGAAATATATTACAGCAGTCGCAAGCGAAGAAAGCGAAGAACATGAAAAACCACAAGGAGACCCATGCAAGTCTAAAAACCTGGCGCTAAGAGACCGCGTTCAATAGGCGCGTACCGGCCATGGGCGATGCATCGAACTTTTGGCGGTACAAAAAATTCCGAACCGCCTCGTCAAGGGTGGGGATTTGTAGGCGTAAGTGTTCGAGGATGATTCAGGACCTGGAATCTCGTTTTCCTGCTCGGTACTGTGTCTTGCGCGTTTACGTGACCGTGCAGCGGGTTCCGGAACCAAAAGTGGTAAAATACGCCTAGGCTGCTTTCGGCGGCGGAAGGCCCGTGACGAGTCGGGCGGGAAGGCGTCGGGCGCTGAAATCGAGTAGCTGCCATCAGTGAGCGAGCCCGCAGTTGAGATCAGGCCGACTTACGGGGCATGGAGATGCATGGGGTTGATGAGTTCGGGGGCTGTGGAGTGCAAGTGGTGATGCCCCTTGCCAACGACCGCCTTGATGCCTCGGGAAGCGAAATTTGGGCAGGTGAGACGGGCGGGACTATGGAAGACTCGCGGCCGACAAAATTACTTGACAGGCGGACGAGCAGAGAATTTGTTCTGGCTGTTGTAAATGGAAAATAATACAGGTCGGTCAATATCGGTGTATCGCTCGACGTAATTCAAGATGGGTCTTGTCTACCTTGGAGAGCTTCATCGACATCGCTACGACGCGCTTGTAGCATTCGTAAGATCTCGAAATAGACATCTTTCCCTTTTCCCTTTTGACACGAGGTAAACAGAAACAATGATACCCCGGAAGATTCTAGTCTTTCTCGGGCAGTCTTTTTTTGACGGCCGAATTTTGTGAGTCAAAGAGAATGGGAGATGGAAATCTAGTTACCTCGATTAAACGGATGATCTGCGGGGTGACAACGTGTAGTGAGGACCAAAATATGTGAAGAGCCCAGATATCAAAAACTGACCTTGCGGCTATGTCTCCGGAATTCTGCAGGATGTAATTTACCGCAGGAGAGCAGTTCATATGCGGCGCTGAGAAAGGTCGAGTTCAGATCTCCCTGCAGGGCGATGCATAATCGGACGGCGTCCGCCTGAAGGTCTGGCGTGGGGCCGTGCCAGTATCCAGTATCCGCAGGAGAAAGACAAAAGGTCGCCATTATCGACGAGTGGATGGGTGTGGGAGCAAAGAGTCGCTCGCACAGCTTTGAACGTGTTGTGGTAGAGGTCAAAGGGTCGTAGTGGCAATTCGGCATCTCCCGAGAATCCGTTTCCATCTCTCGGAAGCTAAATTCGCTCAACGAAACCGTAACGGAACGGTCAAATATGTTGGGACACCCCGCCGCAAGCTTATTGATATGAGTCCTCCCTCTAAACTACCAATGGCGTATTTTTCTTCTTTCCACGATGTCTTTTTGTACCCTTACGTGGTGTGGACCAGTGTCATGGCGCTAAATTCGAAAGCGTGGAGAAAACAGAGCTACCGGACTCAGGAAATTATGTTCAGTGAGGATATGGATGTGGCCGCCGTGGACGCCGCCATCGACCCCTCTTACTTATACTGTTGCGTTGAATGGCATAACCTGCTGGTATTGTTCAAATAACCGGCAACGTATTCCCGCGGCGAGTGGCGCAGGTAATGCACGCTTTCTGGCGGCATGTTAGTGAGCCGGTATATAGCACGGGTACGGGTGTGTTATGTGGACCTACGACACGGGTCTTGGCATTAAAATTTCGCAAGTCATAAGCAAGTCATGCCCGATCGGCGATGAAAATCAATTATTCGGTTCGAAGCGGAAACATATTTAATAACGCTCGTCCACCGGAGTGGGAACGTGGCGCCGAAGACGGGCGTACCAGACCCGGGATGTGCTTCACATGAATGCTTTCAAAATATCTGCTATGTTCACTGTTCGATGCAGGCGCGAGCGGTCTCTTGACCATGCAAAGACAAGGCCGATAAAGCCGGGTGAACCAGAAGCAAAAGGCGATGGCTGCATATCGGTACCAGCATGGAAAGAAGAGAGACTGGAGACGGTCATGAGGCGGCTGAGTAAAACAATGCTTGACCAAAAAAAACGACGGAAACAAGGCATACCCAGTAACTTTCAGACACGTTATTTCGGCTTGAGGAGTCCACAGACCAATTTTCGGGTTGAAGGATGAATAATGGAAAGCTTAGTGCAGCTGTTTGAAGTCCACAGTGATGCCAAAGCTTAAAATGATTAGTAACAAATTTCAGGCTCATACGACGGCCAAATGGACCTGAAAGACTTGAGTGGATAATTCCCAGAGTAATCGCCACTAATTTGCTCGATGGTCTTCGTCTTGAAATTTGCACTTCGTTTACTTTCGTCCGTCCAGTGAGAGAGTTATGCCTGCACAGTTCGAAGAGATGCAGGGTCAGTATGACAGTTAAAAATGTAACAGGGGATGGCAGCCACGGCGGAGTCGCATTGATGGGCGACACCTGGTTTCTTCTTCCGAGTCGACACCACGTGTCGTTGTTCAGACATTCTGAATTATGCAAGTGCAATCATGCCCCCCCCTTGTAGCTTCATGGAGTCCTGCGCAAGTAAAGATCGCACGGAAAACGAGAAGGCGGAATTGAAACGTCAAATTGCTGCCTACAAGCACAGGTGGACTAGGAGGAGCCAAGTTCAGACCTAGACCCAGACCTAGACCGCTTCCAGGCCCCTTTCTTGATGGCAGAGTTGAAAGCCCAAATATTTCACATAGAAGAGAAAGTACGACGGCGGCGTTACGCCAACACTACATCGCGGCTTTTGTCTTCAAAAATATCGAGTTGCAAAGCTGCCATATATATATCTCAATCGCTGCTAAATCTGCCAATATGGGTAAGTACTTACGATCGATTTCGCGCGCCCGCCGCTTTGCAATGAAAACCTCAGCATGATGCCAGGAGTCGAGACCCCATCTGGCGCCCATCTTCCAGTCCTGGAGGTAATCTTTGCAGAGTACGCAAACGAAGCGACCGTCCTGCGCCAACACCGCATCGTGCGTGTGGTCTCGTCGGGCGAGTCGGGTGCGACCGAAAACGCAGATTAACATCAACACACGAAGCCTTTTGCATGTGTTTAAAAATGAGGAGCACAGGGAGATGACCCCGAGGTCGTAGAACGCTAGGTGCGTGAGCAAGGGTATGCCAGAAAGGCAATCAAAGCATCCGTGTTTTCTGAGTGGATCCAATCGATTAGCCTGAGATGCGTGAGGTGTGGGAACACAATATTAGAAGGGTGCGGCATGGATATTAGGATCTGGCATCGTCCATAAAAACGTTTGAGGGGCAGGAGCGCGATGATGGAGATCCACGTGTCGTCCATCTCAAAGAGGGAGAGGTTTTCTATTCCGGTACATGCAGCAAGAATGGTAGCAATATTGGCCACATCCTTGTTGTGAAAGGTGTATACGAGTAAATGGCGAACGGCGCTAGGGAAGAATGCTGGGTGCGCGCCAATAGCTGAGGCTGCCCTTTCAATGGTGATCCGGCGAGTACCGGCGTCATCCGGATTCTTCCGTGATGGGTCGTATACGACCAAAGTTCGATAGAGGAGAGGATGGACCCTATATACGTGTGAACGATTGTCTTCACAAAAGTATCTAGAGTCTGTTTACGAGACTAGATGGACCCTTCGTCTTAGTCAGATTCCTGTTGTGCATTTTTCAAGCTGGCAGACCAATGTTTGACGCGGTGTGCCACCCGCATGAGCTTTGGGATCTGTGCAGGCCAGGAATGAGCACATAGTTCGAAGATCTCTCGTTCTAGCTCGGGAGGCAGAGCTGGCGACACGGTTGCGGTCATGAAGTTTATCCCATCAAAGGCCAAAGAGCACCAAGCAACTGAACGCCAAGTTCCATAAAAGGAAACAACTCTCTACGTACGTGTTCTGTTTACATGCTCCACCCCCCGAACGGCTGGATTGGGTATAACACCTCACCTCATAGATTCAGAGAAACTCAGCGGGAATTGATTCCTGGGTGAACACGGAACACTCAGCCTCAGGTCCAAAACCGCTGAATTCGTCTGAAGGAGGGAACCATTCGTAAAGAGCTGTTAGCACATAGTTGCGCGGAATTTGCGCCGATGAATGCAATCTCTGGAATTGTTTTCTGCACGGGACTTGGGGGAAATACTTAATCTATCGACTTGATACCATACACTAAACCAGATGAAACACCCCGTTGCACGTCAACGTCGAGGGCAAATTTCATGATTCCATATCCTTTGGTAAAGGCCCCAAACGGCGGCAATGCCTCCCGGAACACGGACTCGGGCAACGTCGTCGCGAGGACATCGAGTTCTTGTAGGGTACACTGCGAGCGCAGGATCAGGTTCTTGAGGGAGTCGAGGGTGATGTGCGGCACGGGGACTTGGAGCGCGCGAAGCGCAGGCAACGACAGGCGGTCGAGGATAGCCCATGTGGACTCATCGTCAAAGTCCTCAGCGTCAGAGTCGTCCGAGACCTCGGCAAGGAGGATCAGGTGGCGCAGCCGAGGCCGCTGCACGATGGCCGCGGCCCCAAGAGCATCTGCGTGCGTATCGCGGCGGTTGGGAGGGCAGACACCGAGTTTGCAGTGCGTGAGTTGGGTGGCGTCACGGATGAGCTCAACGCACTCGAACTCGTCGAAGATGTGGGACTCGATATGAGTGAGCTGTGCCCAGGGTAAGTGTCGCACTCGAGCTTTGGTGAAACCGTCCGTGAGGACAAGGGTCCTGAGCTGCGTCACACGGTCGAAGAGGGTCAAACCTGAAGCTTTTTCGTGGTCCCGCCGCGTCAAAGGACTGTGGGGACCAAATTTCAGATGCCGCAGCAGGGGCATCTCGCCCTGAATGTGATGCATGTAGTGGAGGGGAACGAGGAGTGTAATGTCTTCCCAACGCGCACAGTGCGCGACAATGGTTTGGAGAAATTGGGGCAGATATCCGGGATTCCCTCCGCCCCAGAATTTGAAACTGAGGCGGAGGGGGCAGTCTCCCGAGCGTCCTAGCCAAGTCTTGAGAAGCTCGAGTTTCTGGCTTTGGCGGGAGTCGAACGAAGTGATGGCGAAGCGCATGGCTGTCCAGAGCGCGGGCGTAGACAGCGCGATTGCACGCCATTGTCGACAGATTCGGCACAACATGAGCGGCGACAGGAAACCAAAATAAGGGGGGAAATTCGGGTAGGCGGGGAGGAAGTTGATGAAGATTTCGGCCAGAAGTTCGGGGGGCAATGTGGGAAGGGGTTGGGTGTCTGACTGCAGCCCAGGTCGCTCATCTATCGGCTGGTCCAGGAGCGGAGGGATTTGTTCCTCTGCAAAGTCGAAGCGGACTGAACGGTTTGGCATGCTAACAGGTAACGACGTTGGGAGATGGTACAGATTCGAGTCAAGTTGTAGTCGGATAGATCCGAGTCCAACCCGGTCCGACCCGGAGTTTCATGGCCGACGCCGTACTGGGTGGTGGAGCCAACATTGAGCGGAAGCCGTTGGAAGGGCTCAGAAAATCTTGAGTTGAAGCAATGGTCAGGGAGAGCATGAACGACGCGGTGCAGTATTGTAGATTGTTTGGCCGAGGCTCCTATACATCCGGCTATTCCGGGCCGCGCAATGTGCCATGTCGTTCTTTCCTTCCATACCTCGGTACTACCTGCAAGTGGCTTCACTCCGCTGACAGCCTCGGAGCACCAAGCAACTCAACGCCGAGTTCCATAAAAGGAAACAGTTCTCAAGATCTCGCCCGGTCCTCAGGGCCGTCCTCTGAGAATTTTCTAGCCGCAGGTTGCCAATCTATTTCTCACTAGCCACATTGTGATGGATTTATGGAATTCCTTCTTCAATTCACTCAGATATATTTGGTGTACAGTAATCAATTCTTCACGACGTTTGAGGCTCGGATGAAAAGCTCGTTGAGAATCCTCCATTGCGATCTGAGATTCCATTTGGGTCACAAGGAAATTATAATATTCCAGTCTCTTCAGCCTTCCTAGTAGTACTGGCTCCCTTTGATTTCTGTTGAGTCGTACACTCCTCCGAGTCATCCCCACCACATGTGTTCATCTGTGGTCGTTTCAAGCAAGCAGGCAAAGTTTGCCAATTCCGGGTCTCCAAATTCCGCCAATGTGAGCTTTCAAAAGCGGTAGGTCTGTAGTACGGGACATCGAGAGAGGAAACGGCAAGAAATATGAGTGCTGGACGTCGAGAGATGGACTGTCCCCGTGCAACGGGATAGAGAGCAGCGCGTAGGTTTGACCACAATTTTTTGCAAGTACACGGGCGGATGTCATATGCGCGACTTCAGTGGGAGGCGCAGCTCATTCGCAGATGTGGGGTGCAAGGAGAGCATGATGCGTAAGTTTTGTTTAAGAGGCATACACAAACATAATTCAAATCGCGAACCCTCTCTGCCCGGTCCCGGCACCCCACGCTCCAGCTCTAGCACGACGCCGTCCCGCTCATGCAATCAATGTGCTAGCGGTCGCCGAATCGTACTTGAAGGTTGGCGGGATCTGCTGCTTCGTCTTGTAGTACCGGGCGAGTCTGTGGATTCTCGACTCGATGAGGATAAGACGGAACTTGGAGTCCTTGTCCTTGCGGTTGACTTCCAAGTGTTTACGGACGGCGACGGCTTTTTTGATGAGATGCCAAAGGTCCTCGGGGATGGAGGGACCGAGACCTAGACGCCAAAAGGGAAAAAAGAAAACGACATTTAGTATCCGACAAGGACCCAACACGCAATACAGCGCACCCTGGCTCTTTAGGATACGTAGGATCTTGTTTCCGGTGAGGAACCGCACTTGGGGGACACCGTGCGAGTCACGGAGAGTGACACCGATTTGCGAGGGCGTCAGGCCCTTGCGAGCGAGTTTGACGATCTGCTCAACGATCTCCTCGGGAGTGGTCTTGAGCCAGACGGGGGGTGCGCGGCGGTAAGGGAGAGCAGAGGACGCTGGAAACCACGCAAACGAGAATCAGCATTTGCTACTGCATTTTTTTCCCGACACATACAAATGCCCTTTCCGGGAGCGTGCATGCGACCCATGGCGGATTCTGCGTGCCAATGAGCGACTATCCGTCTATATCTCAGCGGAAATACCTACAACTTTTGGCGGGGGGAAGTCTTGAGGTGGTGTTGGCGGTCGGCGAGTCGGAGAGCGAATGAAACTGGCAAGTTCACGTGATCGGCATTTCGGCATCATATATTCCCACGATTTCACGACAAGTCCAAGTCAATCCCCGACTCGAACGATAAATAAAGCAGACTCCAGTACAATATGAATTGAAATATATCCGACAATGTGGCTCTATATAAGTACGACAGCAAAGCAATCAGATGGTAGTGACAATAAAGAACGAAAACTATGTACGACGGTTTAAAGTCGTTGAATGTCAGTGAGCTACATGGTCAGACTCGAAGAGCCATGAATAGGCTGTCCGCGTCCAACGCACGTAGACGCAGACACTTTTGATACAGCCGTTTCTCGGGCAGGAAGTGGAACCGGCTCGCGAGGTGCTGCCCGGCGACCATCGACTTGATGACCCCTGCGATCAAGCGCTGCTTGTGGACGTTGATCAACGGCTCGAGGTGCATCGAGGGCGGGAGTGGCGCGAGTGCGGAGAAGACCTCGGGGTGGGAGGGTGCGTCAAAGTTGGAGGTGACTGGGTCAATACCAACCGTCTCCGTGGGAGCGGTGGGGTCGATGAGGTCGGGGAGCTGGTTGTGCCGGAAAAGCTGGGAGAGGTAAACGCCTGCGTAAACAATGTCAGCACCCGATTAGGAACACGGATTAAAAAATCTACCTATGAAAGGCACACACGCGGAGCTGGGCTTGTGGACGTGGTGGTCGGCGGTCGTCGACTTGCGTTTACTAGCCCTTGGGTCGTTGTCTCCGCCACTTACGACAGAAGCATGCGAGCCAACGTCCTGCGACTTTGTATCTGCAATCGCCTGGCGAATGTACTTGAAGTCTTCCGCACTTGTGACGTACACCTTCAGGTCATTAAAAACTCGCATCTCCCACCGCCCAACGCCCTTCCAGGATTTTATAGCTTGCGTCACCCAGGGGTTACGCAGGCCAGAGATAATGGCAACCAGGGTATTAAAGCTCGCAAGCAGGTAAGAGTGCTACAAGTTGAAAAGTCAGAAGCGTTACCACAGCGAGAATGAAAATATACGGACCCAAGCAATCCGGATGAACTTGGCCACGACGGCGTGTCGCTCGTGAGGCGGGGACAAAATAACCTCGGATACAATAAAGTTCGTCATGAGGTTAAATCGCGCGCGTACAGCCGCCAGCGCGCTGATCTTGTCCGCCCACTCAGGGTCTGTCTTCCACCGCGCCCTGTCCTTGAGGAACTGCGCCCAGTCCAACACCTCCACATCCTCGTGCGCCATCCAATCGTCCAACACTTCCTCAAACTTGACGCCCATAAATAACTCGCGGTCTATCATTGCAAAGTGCCCCGCAATGAGCTGCGCGCGATGCCCAAAGATAAAGGAACGGTGATAGCGCGAGGCCTCGCCTGTAACAAACTTGGACACAGCTGGTCGGGCTGGCGGAGGAGGGGAGGCCACGCTGGTGCCGGCGGGCGGCATCCGACTTTGGAGAATCTCCAGCGGGACAGCATCCTCTGGCGCCGGCTTCGCATCCTCCGCAACCCGCGGCGGAGACCCCAACCCAGGCGGCCCACCCAGCTGATGCGCCAGGGGCGTGGACACCCCCTCCAACGACCCGCGCTCGCTCCCAACACCCGCGTCGGGCTCTACAATCGTTACATCATGAGGGTCATCCCCCGCCTCCGCGGTAGGTTCGTCGTCCGAGTCCGGCGCCTCCCCGTCGTAGTCCTCGTCATCCGAGAACTGTCGCTCCTCGTTATCGTCATAGTCCCCATTCAAAAACCGCTCCCGCATCGTCCGCATCCACCCGTCAACCTTCGACGCCTTCTCCTGCTGTTTCTGCGGGTTTATCTGCCCTTCGAGCCGATGCAACGCCGCCTCGACGTCCCCGCCCTCCCCGTCGTCGCTCAGCGAGTCCACCAGCGCGTTCATCTGCCACTGCTGGATGTTCCCGCCCGCAATCGGCGCGTCCGACGCGGAGGACACCGCGGACGAGTGCCCCGCGGACTGCAGGCTCACCGACGACACACTCTCCGACCTCCTGACGAACTCAAACTCGCGCCGCAGCGGGAGCCGGCGCACGGGCTGGCGCAGGCCGGGGGGGAGCGACGGGCCGTCGGCGGGCTCGTCGGACGAGTTGTCCGAGAGGTCGAGGTCGTCGATGGACATGACCTCGAACTGCCATTGCGACTGCGCCCCGCCGGGAAACGTCGCCAGCCCAGAGGCGATTGGCACGCCGAACGAGTCAGTGGATGTAGAGCGGAAAGAAGACGGGCGGTCGATCGAGCCGCGGTCAGGGGACGATACCTCGAGTGTGTCAATGACGGACGCTGCGTCGGCGGGAGGCACCTCCGCCTCGGTTTCGGGTACGGCCACGTCAACGACAGACTCGACGAGTGAGTCAGCGATCGACTCCACCACAGACTCGGCATACTCCGGCGGTGCCTCGACCGGCGACGGAGGGGAAACCGTCGTAACAACAACGGGCGGGGTTGGGGTGATCACTGCCGCCCCCGCAGGCGGAGCTACCGAACCCGAAGCTGGTGGTACAGTAGCAGCAAGCGACGACTGCCGTGCAGGAGGCGCCTGCCCAATCATCTTCAAGTACGACTCCACCCCCCCATTCACGCTCAACAAGTCCCGCCCGACCGTCAGCTCCAAATCAATCGCATCCACATCCGCACACGCCCCCAGTGGCGTCCGCACGCCCGTCGCCGTCGAGCGCTGATTCAGCACGCGCCGCCACCGCCCGAGGCGCCCCATCGTCTTGACGAATACACGCGAGAGCGCGCTGTGGTGGATCGGGAGCGTCGCGGGGCTCTGCACGAACGGCGCCGCAGCCAAAGTCGACTCGGCGGCGAGGTGGTCGGTGCGCTGGAGAATGGAGAGGGAGGAGAGGGGCATGGTGCTGGCGCGCGTGGCGGCGTTGAGGTGCACCGTGCTGAGGTGCGCGTTGGGCATGTCGCCGCCGTTGAAGGCCGAGGGCGTTTCGGGGTCGACCTGCTCCTCGGGGAGGAAGTCGAGGTCGACGTCAGAGTCTTCTTCCTCGGGCTGCACCTTGCGCGTCGCGGCAGCGAAGCTCTCGCCGAGCACATGCCCATGGTTCTCCGGGGCTGGGCTTGGAGCTGCTTTGACGGACGTTGGTCGGGCCTGCTTGGGCTTGCTTGGTGCGCGGGTGTGCACCTTCTTGCAATCCTTCGCCACCTTTTTCAGCTTCTTCACAATACTCTAAAACACCCACGTCAGCAAATATGTCTTATCGAAATCAAACATAGATGTGAGCGCACCAAACCATCAGTATGCTTCGTCAGAATCGGGTCGCGGATGAGTGTGTTGAGCCAATGGGCAACAAGGAGCCGCAGTTCGCGATCCGGCAAAAAGTCGACAGTGAAGAACGTCAACAGCCAGTACCGAATCGCCACGAACGTCCGCACGCGCACCACACGCCGCACCATCTCGTCTTGCGTCGACGCCGGCTGCTGCAACGCCCAGTGAAAGCGGCAAATAAGCAGATGGCACAGATCCACCGCGCTAATATACGTGCGGTACGTCAGGAAGAAATTAAGCAGCTCGTCATAGTTCAAGTCGCTCGTTAGCTGCGCGATCCAGCGCTCAATCGTCGCCGCCACCAAGATCTTCTGCGCCCCATCCTCCAGCATCGACAGCTTGAGCACGGGGACCTCCGCTGCCTGAGACGCCCTGGCCTTCCCGGATTTGACGCTTCGCTTCTTCGACATGCTCGACGGCGCGGAGGACGAGCCGTCCGTGTGGCCATGACTGCCCTGAGATAGCGACACCTCGTCCGGATCGCGCTCGGGGATGAGCTCGCCCCAGATGACGAACCGCGGGTCGTCGCGCGGCGCGGCGGTGTTGTCCGACGACAGCGAGAGCTTGATGACCGCCGTGTCTTCCCCCGCGGCGAGCTTCTCCAGCAGCGGCAGCCCGCGGTACGTCTGTAGCACGTCGAACACGTCCGTCGAGTAGCGCGAGTGCAGCTCGGTCTCGGGCTTGGGCGAGAACGGCACCGAGGCGGGCTCCGAGTCCGCTGCTTCGGATTGGGAGAGGAAGGACGCGACAGAGGTGGAGTCTCGCAGGCGGAATGCTGAAGGGGGGCGGGCACCGTCCGAGCCGTTAGTGGAGGCCCCATCAAACGAGTCTCGCGATAGACCTTCTAGATCCGCCTGCTTGGCTGTGAGGCCAGACTCGAAGGATTGCATCTCGCGGAGGAGACGCGGGGTCGGTAAGAACTCCACATTGGGTTTGCGGGAGGGAGACTGGAAGAGGATGGTGGGGCCGAAGGGGTGCGCGTGCCCGCTGGGACCGGCTAGTGAAGACTTGCTCACACCGGAAAGACTCGTCGAGGTGCCACTCGTTGTCGACGGTCCCCACCCCATCACGTCCGCAAACATGTCTCCCGAACGAGGACCGATGTCTGAGGTGGTGGGCCGCGGGATGAAATCCGCAGAAGTGACGCTCTGAGAGTGTCCGCGACCGGGCGGTCTCGACAGAGGCGCCGACCCGTTTGACGCCGAGGTGGCAGCCATCTCTGAAAACGAGCGCGTCTTTCGCAGTTTACGAGGCCCTGAGCCGCCTGCGGTCTGCGGTCGGCCAGAAACCGACCCGGTCTTGGTGAACATGGTGACGCTGATCCGCGAACGACGCGGGGAACGCGGGCGAGTCTCGCTCGGCGTGCTGGGCTGCGAAGCGCGCTCATCAGCTTCAACGGTCGCTGCGGCAGGCGGGGTATTTTTCTCGCGGTTCCTGACGAGGAGTGAGCGTCAATCCAGTGATGCTTAGATGCGATGCGCACCCGACACGATAGACCTCTTTTCCATGCTGATTGACCAAAGAGGTGATTGCATACGGGGAGCGCACGGAGACGCCGACACCATAGTGGTGGTCGTAACGTTTCTTGAGTTCGCGCGCAGCCGGGCCGGAGGAAGTCTCGACGAAACTTCCGTCGGCTGAAAATAGGCTCGGGTGTGAGCGTCTTCTGTGTAAATAGGTAAAGAAGGGGCGACTCACGGGCAATCGAGAGGTCGGCGGCAGCTATTTCCGGGGGTAGAGGATCGAGCAGAGTGCCGTCTACATCGACCTCGGAGAAGGTAAATGAAGCTTGAGATCCGTTATTGGACAATGTGGGGACGGGGAGCAGGACGCGACTGCCATGAGAGTCGACGGAGGAGGCGGGGGACTGGAGGGAAGATGTAGAAGAGATGACGGAGGAGGAGAGGTCTGGGCTTGAGGACAATCCTGGGGGAGAGGAAGGCTCGAAAGACAGTCGGGAAGTGGGGATCTCTGGAAGCGCGTTGATGAGAATTGGAAGGTCGGAAGTCATGATGGGGGGGGTATGCAGCGAACACAGTGGCAGTCAGAAAGCGTTATAGCGGGGCGTAATGACTAGTAAGCCATGGTATGGGGACTTGAAGTCCTGGCGAAAGAACAAGAGTGCGTGAATTGATTGATATTGGTGATGGACAGAATGGTTGTGAGACAGTGGGCGAGGGAATATTAGTGGATCTAGTATGGCCTGGTCGTACAGCAGCTCCCAAGCTGGCCGTGGGCGTCAACGTCGCCGTCGAGAACAGAGCACAAGGCAAGCAGTGTCACACTCCCCGTGATATGCCTATGCCGGTCATGTCACACCGTTCTCATGCCAGTCGCGTCGCGTACGCATCGCCCCTATCTTTCGTACAGCTCAAGTCGAATAAATTGCAACTCAAGGCACAGCCTCCGAAACCATATTTCTTGCTGTTTTCGAGGGCTAGGGTTCAGTTGGGGAATGGACGCACATGCGTTCCATCGCGAGCTGTCTGATTTACAGCATTCCTATCGGAAATCTGTATCAAAAGTTGGGAGGTTTGCGATGACTCAAGTTCGATACCCCGACGGGCGTCAGGTTAAATCAATCTCCCAAGCAATTGGCTGCGAGCAGAGATTAAAACATGTACCGTAACATTGAATCGTCGATCTCTGGACGGCAAACCCACCGCATTGCACAAGGCGCGGAGAGGCAAACCTGCGGATGGGTTTTCTTCCAACACAGGTTCGAGGAGACCCCGGGTGAAAACTTGCTGTAAAAAGGTTAACCAAGCTTCAGGCATGTATCAACGTGTTGTTCGGAGGAGAAGGACACCAAAATAAAGAGCCATTGGCAGTGCTTTATAGCTTTCAAGTTGCTGTTTCGGCGCAGCAGCTGTTGTAAAGGGCTTTAAGTTCAAGCAGCAGTGTTCTCTAAAAGTTGTGAGCCATGATGATGAGCACATACATAAGTAAGCCCGAGGACGTTTATCGCTTTTGAGCCCTTGTCAGTGAAGTAGTCTCTCGTAGACAGACATTACAACAAATCTCGCTCGTACCTCGCATGTTGTAGTGAAGGTATCGAATGAGAGACGGAAGGAAAGAACGACATGGGAGAGTTCAATTTGCGGCGGCCCGGAATGGCCGGCGGGAGGAGCCGGCGGGTGTAGGAGCTTCGGCCAAACAAACTACAATATCGCGTCGTTCATGCTTTTCCTGACCATTGCTTCAACTCGAGATTTTCTGAGCCCTTCCAACGGCTTTCCCTCAATGTGGGCTCCACCACCCAGTACGGCGTCGGCCATGAAACTCCGGGTCGGTCCGGGTTGGACTCGGATCTATCCGACTTCAACTTGACTCGAATCTGTACCAATCGCAAGTTCGTCGTTGCCTGTTAGTATGCCAAACCGTTCAGTCCGCTTCGATTTTGCAGAGGAACAAATCCCTCCGCTCCTGGACCAGCCGATAGATGAGCAACCTGGGCTGCCGTCAGACACCCAACCCCTTCCCACATTGCCCCCCGAACTTCTGGCCGAAATCTTCATCAACTTCCTCCCCGCCTACCCGAATTTCCCCCCTTATTTTGGTTTCCTGTCGCCGCTCATGTTGTGCCGAATCTGTCGACAATGGCGTGCAATCGCGCTGTCTACGCCCGCGCTCTGGACAGCCATGCGCTTCGCCATCACTTCGTTCGACTCCCGCCAAAGCCAGAAACTCGAGCTTCTCAAGACTTGGCTAGGACGCTCGGGAGACTGCCCCCTCCGCCTCAGTTTCAAATTCTGGGGCGGAGGGAATCCCGGATATCTGCCCCAATTTCTCCAAACCATTGTCGCGCACTGTGCGCGTTGGGAAGACATTACACTCCTCGTTCCCCTCCACTACATGCATCACATTCAGGGCGAGATGCCCCTGCTGCGGCATCTGAAATTTGGTCCCCACAGTCCTTTGACGCGGCGGGACCACGAAAAAGCTTCAGGTTTGACCCTCTTCGACCGTGTGACGCAGCTCAGGACCCTTGTCCTCACGGACGGTTTCACCAAAGCTCGAGTGCGACACTTACCCTGGGCACAGCTCACTCATATCGAGTCCCACATCTTCGACGAGTTCGAGTGCGTTGAGCTCATCCGTGACGCCACCCAACTCACGCACTGCAAACTCGGTGTCTGCCCTCCCAACCGCCGCGATACGCACGCAGATGCTCTTGGGGCCGCGGCCATCGTGCAGCGGCCTCGGCTGCGCCACCTGATCCTCCTTGCCGAGGTCTCGGACGACTCTGACGCTGAGGACTTTGACGATGAGTCCACATGGGCTATCCTCGACCGCCTGTCGTTGCCTGCGCTTCGCGCGCTCCAAGTCCCCGTGCCGCACATCACCCTCGACTCCCTCAAGAACCTGATCCTGCGCTCGCAGTGTACCCTACAAGAACTCGATGTCCTCGCGACGACGTTGCCCGAGTCCGTGTTCCGGGAGGCATTGCCGCCGTTTGGGGCCTTTACCAAAGGATATGGAATCATGAAATTTGCCCTCGACGTTGACGTGCAACGGGGTGTTTCATCTGGTTTAGTGTATGGTATCAAGTCGATAGATTAAGTATTTCCCCCAAGTCCCGTGCAGAAAACAATTCCAGAGATTGCATTCATCGGCGCAAATTCCGCGCAACTATGTGCTAACAGCTCTTTACGAATGGTTCCCTCCTTCAGACGAATTCAGCGGTTTTGGACCTGAGGCTGAGTGTTCCGTGTTCACCCAGGAATCAATTCCCGCTGAGTTTCTCTGAATCTATGAGGTGAGGTGTTATACCCAATCCAGCCGTTCGGGGGGTGGAGCATGTAAACAGAACACGTACGTAGAGAGTTGTTTCCTTTTATGGAACTTGGCGTTCAGTTGCTTGGTGCTCTTTGGCCTTTGATGGGATAAACTTCATGACCGCAACCGTGTCGCCAGCTCTGCCTCCCGAGCTAGAACGAGAGATCTTCGAACTATGTGCTCATTCCTGGCCTGCACAGATCCCAAAGCTCATGCGGGTGGCACACCGGGTCAAACATTGGTCTGTCAGCTTGAAAAAATGCACGACAGGAATCCGATGTACTGATTAGACGAAGGGTCCATCCTCTCCTCTATCAAACTTTGGTTGTATACGACCCATCACAGGAGAATCCGGATGACGCCGGTACTCGCTGGATCACTATTGAAAGGGTAGCCTCAGCTATCAGCGCGCACCCAGCATTCTTCCCTAGCGCCGTTCGCCATTTACTCGTCTCCATCTTTCACAACAAGGATGTGGCCAATATTGCTACTATTCTTGCTGCATGTACCGGAATAGAAAACCTCTCCCTCTTTGAGATGGACGACACGTGGATCTCCATCATCGCGCTCCTGCCCCTCAAACGTTTTTATGGACGATGCCAGATCCTAATATCCATGCCGCACCCTTCTAATATTGTGTTCCCACACCTCACGCATCTCAGGCTAATCGATTGGATCCACTCAGAAAACACGGATGCTTTGATTGCCTTTCTGGCATACCCTTGCTCACGCACCTAGCGTTCTACGACCTCGGGGTCATCTCCCTGTGCTCTTCATTTTTGAACACATGCAAGAGGCTTCGTGTGTTGATATTAATCTTCACTTTCGGCAGCACCCAACTCGCCGAAAGAGACCACACGCACGATGCGGTGTTGGCGCAGGACGGTCGCTTCGTTTGCATACTCTGCAAAGATTACCTCCATGACTGGCAGATGGGCGCCAGATGGGGTCTCGATTCCTGGCATCGCGCTGAGGTCTTCATTGCAAAGCGGCGGGCGCGCGAAATCGATCGTAAGTACTTACCCATATTGGCAGATTTACCAGCGATTGAGATATATATGGCAGCTCTCCAAATCGATATTTTTGAGGACGAAAGCCTCGATGTAGTGTTGGCGTAACGCCGCCGTCGTACTTTCTCTCCTATGTGAAATATTTGGGCTCTCAACTCTGGAATTCTCCATCAAAAAAGGGGACTGAAGGTGGTCTGGCTCCTTCGCTCCTCCGAGTCCACTTGTGCTTGTAGGCATCAATCTAACGTTTCAATTCCGATTCTCCGTGCGATCTTTACTGGCGCAGGACTCCATGAAGCTACAAGTTATTATACTCGCATAATCCAGAATGTCTGAACAACGACACGTGGTGTCGACTCGGAAGAAGAAACCAGGTGTCGCCCATCATACCGGAGTGCCGATTCCTGTTTTAGGCCCTCGCACATTGATCACACACCGCGGAACCCGCGAAGTGTGAAATACGACTTCGCCGCGGCTGCCATCCCCAGTTACATTATATCTGTGTCTTACTGACCCTGCATCTCTTCGAACTGTGCAAGCATGACTCACTCACTGGACGGACGAAAGTAAACGAAGCGCAAATTTCACGACGAAGACCATCGAGCAAATTAGTAGCGACTAATCTGGGAATTATCCACTCAAGTCTTTCAAATCCATTTGGCCGTCGTATGAGCCTGAAATTTGTTACTGATCATTTTAAGCATTGGCATCACTGTGGACTTCAACCAGGCACACTAGGCTTTCCATTATTCATCCTTCAACCCGAAATTGGTCTGTGGACTCCTCAAGCCGAAATAACGCGTCCGACAGTTACTGGGTATGCCTTGTTTCCGTCGTTTTTTTTTGTCAAGCATTGGTTTACTCAGCCGCCTCATGACCGTCTCCAGTCTCTCTTCTTTCCATGCTGGTATCGATATGCAGCCATCGCCTTTTGCTTCTGGTTCACACGGCTTTATCGGCCTTGTCTTTGCGTGGTCAAGGGGCCGCTCGTACCTGCATCGAAGTGAACACAGCAGATATTTTTGAACGCATTCATGTGAAGCACATCCCGGGTCTGGTACGCCCGTCTTCGGCGCCATGTTCCCACTCCGGTGGACGAGCGTCATTGAATATGTTTCCGCTTCGAACCGAATAATGGATTTTCATCGCGGATCGGGCATAACTTGCTTGCTTATGACTTGCGAAAATTTAATGCCAAGACCCGCGTCGTAGGTCCCCATAACACACCCGTACCCGTGTTATATACCGGTTCACTAACATGCCGCCATAAAGCGCGCATTTCCTGCGCCACTCGCCGCGGGAATACGTTGCCGGTTATTTGCGCCGTCCACGGCGGCCACATCCATATTCTCACTGAACATAATTTTTGAGTCCGGTAGCTCTGTTTTCTCCACCCTCTCGAATTTAGCGCCATGACACCGATCCACACCACGTAAGGGTACAAAAAGACATCGTGGAAAGAAGAAAAAAGCGCCATTGGTAGTTTAGAAGGAGGACTCATATCAATAAGCTTGCGGCGGGGTGTCCCAACATATTTGACCGTTCCGTTACGGTTTCGTTGAGCGAAATTAGTCGAAATTAGCTTCGGAGAGATGGAAACGGATTCTCGGGAGATGCCGCGGCAAATGTGCCACTACAAACCCTTTGACCTGTACCACAACACGTTCAAAGCTGTGCGAGCGACTCTTTGCTCCCACATCCATCCACTCGTCGATAATGGTGTCCTTTTCTCTTTCTCCTGCGGATACTGAATACTGGCACGGCCCCACGCCAGACCTTCAGGCGGACGCCGTCCGATTATGCATCGCCCTGCAGGGAGATTTGAATTCGACCTTTCTCGGCGCCGCCTATGAACTGCTCTCCTGCGGTAAATTACATCCCGCAGAATTCCGAAGACATAGCCGCAAGGTCAGTTTTTTTTATGAGTATCAGGGCTCTTCGCATATTTTGGTCCTTACACGTTGTCACCCCGCAGATCATCCGTTTAATCGAGGTGACAAGATTTCCATCTCCCATTCTCTTTGACTCACAAATCCGGCCGTCAAAAAAAGGCTGCCCGAGAAAGACTAGAATCTTCCGGAGTAACATTGTTTCTGTTTACCTCGTGTCAAAAGGGAAAATGGAAAGATGTCTATTTCGAGATCTTACGAATGCTACAAGCGCGTCGTAGCGATGTCGATGAAGCTCTCCAAGGTAAATAAGACCCATCTTGAATTACGTCGAGCGATATACCGATATTGACCGACCTGTATTGTTTTCCATTTACAACAGCCAGAACAAATTCTCTGCTCGTCCGCCTGTCAAGTAATTTTGTTGGCCGCGAGTCTTCCATATTCCCGCCCGTCTCACCTGCCCAAATTTCGCTTCCCGAGGCATCAAGGCGGTCGTTGGCAAGGGGCATCACCACTTGCACTCGACAGCCCCCGAACTCATCAACCCCATGTATCTCCATGCCCCGTAAGTCGGCCTGAATCAACTGCGGGCTCGCCCGCTGATGTCAACTACTTGATTTCAGCACCCGACGCCTTCCCACCCGACTCTTCACGGGCATTCCACCGCCGAAAGCGGCCTAGGCGCATTTTACCACTTTTTGTGCCGGAACCCGCTGCACGAGCGCGTAAACGCGCAAGACACGGTACGGACCAGGAAAACGAGATTCCAGCTCCTGCATCGTCCTCGACCACGTACCCCTACAAATCGCCACCCTTGACGAGGCGGTTCGGAATTTTCTGTACCGCCAAAAGTTCGATGCATCGCCCACAGTCGGTCCGCGCCTACTGAACGCCGTGGTCTGTTAGCGCCAGGTTTTTAGACTTGCGTGGGTTTCCTTGTGGATTTTCATGTTCTTCGGTTTCTTCGGTTTCGATTGCTGTAATATATTCCACTGGTACTGAGCCACCACGGTCGGAAAAAATGGTTGAACGTCCGCATCAGGTGCGTGGGACGGCCATTATTTATTTCACTTCGTGTCCTCGATGCTTTCACAATTCCTCAGAAGGTAGGCCTATCTCATCGAATGTAGGGTTTCCCAGAGTTTGTGATTTTTTATTTCACCAGCCAAGGGACAGTTCGGTGCTGATTCTCGAAGATGTCTAGTTCAACCACATCTCACCTTGGTCATATCGCAGTCAACGTCTCATCATCGAATTGTGAGCACAAACAAACACCCACGAAAACGAACGAAAGCAGATGCAACCACAAAGAAGGAAGCTTGAGGTGAACAATAATAATCGAACATTGCGTTGGATGGAGTGGTCCAATTTTTGACTTTGACTTTTTCCTCGATCTTCTGCACACGGCGCAAGTTGGAGGGATGATGTAGATTTCGCTGACATGGGCTGTAAGATAATCGAGATCGACAATCCGAGTAGAGTGATCTGTACGTGGGCGAGAGCGGACAAATCCAATGGACACGAGGATTCCGCCGACAACTCGATGACAAACTCAGCAGAGGCGTTCAACGTCAAAGATGTCGTATACCTAGGCGTAGAGAGTCAACAGTTTTGGGAGCGGCATGGCATGCGCAGCTTGATTTTACCAGTGAAAGAAATCCACGACCACAAGACTGATCATCGTGCCAATATCACGGAGAAGAAATAGTTGACCGGGGACGAACCGACGATCTCAAACCTTCCGGTGTACAGCTTCGCCATCTAGATACCACCGGTCAGCGGAAATGCAATCCAAAGTCTTTTTTTCCTACTCGAATGGCGCACTCGTTGCTCTTACCATCGGTAGACAGCAGCTGGACCTTGTCCAGGCCAACGGGGAGCATACTGCATAACTCAGATGCCAGGTCGACGACACATGCCAGAGAAAAGATGGTCGACAACCCGGCGGATTCTGGGTTAGAGTGGCTGAGTATGCTCGACGTCTGCGGCGCTGATAAACGAAGTTTTTCCACCCATTGGCCGGACGTGAAGTGGAGAATATGTTTTCCCGTCTGCGTCGTGGAGATACACGCCACCTGCGCGTTCAATTATACGGCGTATGAAGGAACCTCCGCTAGAGTATCGAATGAGACAGTCATCTGCGCGCCGCCAAAAGTCCGCGTCTTCGTTTTTGGTCGATTTTTCGATGGGGAGATGAGAAAAGGGGAATTGGGGGCACATCGTGACTCGTGATCGCTAATTGAAATTGATCCGCCGTCTCGAAAGAAAAGGCGTGGGAATACAACCAAACAGTCGCCCATAACGCGAACGCGGTCTACCAAAGCATGGTACGCCAGCGCGTTAAACCGGAATTTTCGCGAAAGGTCTTCAATTTTGGTCCATTCCTTTGATTCTCGCGCTTCACCAAACTCGTGCGGTGATTTACACTCGACTTTGCCCAAATCTCAACGAAAATAATCCTTTAAAACTTGGAGAATCGAGCATCACTTTTTTTTTTTTACGAAACCCGCCTAAACTTTCCAAAACGGCTGTAATTCATGGCTTGCCCGGATCCCAGGGCTCATGCGGGTGGCACACCACATCGAACAGTGGTCTCCCAGTTCACTATGGCATAATGGAATGTCAGAATGTATCTAATTGCGACAACCTAGGGTCCATCCTCTGCTCTATCAAACCTTGTCTACGCCCCCATATGACAAGCCTAAGGCCACCTGTATCCCACCCATTTCAATTGAAAGGGTCGCCTCAACTATCCTCGCTCATGCAGCATTCTTCCCGAGCGCCGCTCGCCAACTGTTCTTATACCGGTCTCGCGGCCAGGGTGTGGCGACTATTGCTACTATCTTGCTGCGTGTACCAAAATAGAAAACCTCTCGGGAGAGGATAGTGAGCGAAGAGTACAGCGGCCCAGACAGTATCGGGCACCAAGACCTCATCAGTGTCGTCATGTCGGAATATTGGACCTTGTTCGGACTTTCATCGGGGTCGTCGAGTCCGAATTACTTCCGGAGGATCAGACGTGGAGCGAACAGTTGCACAAGTATCCTCCCAAATTTCCGGCTTTCCCTGAAAGAAATTCCTTTGCCTACTGAAGTTGCCTATTTGGGCGACGAGCGGTTGTTTTGACAGCTTTGGTGCTCTTTGGCTGGGCCTGGTAATTTAAACCTCCTTCCTCCGCCCACTAGGTTGCTTTCCGATGAGTGACCGCCCTCCGACGCTAGCTGATCTGCGGGTACGTCCTTCGCACTTCTCCTGAGCTTTGTCCAACTTCACCCAGGTCAAACTTTGTTACATTTGCCGAGAAGAAGAGAATGGTACGTGCGCCATTTCTTATGCGTTGCGCTCAACATTGACCTCGTTTCCTATGCTAATGTAGATGCGACCGTACCTCCTATTGCTTGGGTGCATCCATGCAGCTGTACGTTGGTTGCACACGAGTCGTGTCTCTTGGAGTGGATTAAGTCCTCGGAGGGAACCGGGCGCGAGTCCAGCGCGCGCCAATGTCCGCAGTGCAAGACGCAATACGAGGTGGAGAGCAAGAATCCTGCTGTGCTCAAATTTCTACGTTCGATCGACAAAAACCTGGCCCGAGCACGTCCATCCTCTGGTTGCGGTTACGCTGACTAATGGCGTAAATTCATCCAGGCTGATCTTGGATTCTACCTGGCCGGGTTTTACTTCGTTATAAGAGGTTTGTTGTATGCTTCAACTCTGTGTATGCAAGACTAAAGGGCGTACAGCTCTGTACAGGGCTCACATCGGGTATGGGGCGTGGGCGCTTCGCAAATACATCGGGGACGAGTACGTCTACATTCTATTCCGCAAATATAAGTAATAACCCCGCCAAAGGATGTTTGAGCTCCTCTTAACAGACGACCGCTCCAACTGGCCGCTCGTCGCCAAATTCAACGTCGTTCTCATCCCCGCAGGCCTAGTCCTCTCGCGCCTCGGGCTGAACTACACAATCTCGGCGATCCTAGCCACGTGGCCGACCTTCGCCTTCCTCCCGCCCACCGTCGACGACTCCGCCGCCGAGCCGCTGATCGACTTCGGCTTTGACAAAACCCGACCCATGCTGCCCTGGCCGCCCTCCCCACTAATTTTCGGCTTCGTGCTGCTGCCCATCTGCCGGAGGATCTACTACCACTATTTCACCAAGTTCTCGCGGTGGGTGCTGGACCTCCAGCCCGCGCCGCCGCGACCGCGGGCCACGCCAGGCATCCGGGGCTGGCTGCAGCGCTTCCTCGACGACATGGAGCGTGCGGCAGACGCGAGAGAACAGGCTGGCGGTAACAACAACGCCAACAACCATAACAACAATGCGGGCAACGCTGTCCCCGACGATGGTAACGTCAACGCGAACCCCGACGGCCCGGATCGCGTCGTCGCCGTGGACATGCGACGTGCAGGCGGAGTCGTCGGTGGCGCGCTACTGGTACCGCTCATCGCAAGCACCATGGGCAACCTCCTCCACCGCCTGTCGAAGCACTTTGACCTTTTGAGGCGCTTTTTGGCGGTGCGGCCCGCGTGGAAGGGGTTTTTGCCGCCCCCGCCGTTGAGGAGGTATACAGTTAAGGAGATATGGCAGAAGGCGAGTGCGGCGGAGCCTGAGCAGGTGGGTAAAACGCTCAAGTTTGTGTTGAGAGCTGTGTGGGGCGATATTCGGAGGCTGGACGAATGCGATCCTGTTTGGTAAGTTGGGCCTGCCGTTTGCCTCACTGATTAAGGTGACTGACCTTTCCCTTCCTAGGTGGCGGAATTCCGTCGGTCTTGGAATCTTCGTCGTCGTAAGTTGCACACTTGTTTAATCGGATCGCTCACTTGACATGACGTGGCTCCAGGCGAAAGACTTCCTCCAGCTGCTCCATCTCTGGCTCTCCCAGCGTGAGCTCGCCACCCGCCGCGTGAAGAGCCGAGACTTTTCAGGCGTCGACCCGGCGGAGCTCGATCTTCTCCCGACGCCAAAACGGGGGGCTCTGCCTGGGTCATTTTAATTTCTTGCGCTCACCACGCACACGCCCGATATAGTGTACCTACCTTGTGTGGTATATCCGACTCAGCAATATATCTAACTTGACCCCTCTCTTGGATATGCAGCGCTTTAAATTATAAAACTCCACTAAGCCTTCCTTTTATGGAAGTGGGCGTTCAGTTGTTTGGTAATCTTTGGCATGAACCGGAAACGGCGACTTAGGACTTCAGTGACCCAGAGGGACAAAGCCGTTCAGATGAGATTATATATTGAGGGCCTTATTTAGAAGTCATCCAAGTCGACCATCTTCACTTCCAGCGCCGATGGTAAATCCGTCTTTGGTAGTGTAGGTTTGGACTTGGGTTTGGGTTTGGCTAGTGATACAGATGCTGGCATGTCGGAGTCCGAGTCGGAATCCATATGCATCAGGTCGAACGGTTTTTTCGGCTTAGGAGTCGGATTTGGATTAGGAGCACGGACCGAGCGAATCTTTTCGCCAGGCTTTAGTGTGAGCACGATCTCCTTCCGCGAGGATTGGATGAGGTCCAGCTCCGCAAGCTGCCCAGTGAGTAAGAAAGAGGCGATTGAAAATAGATGGAGAAAGCGAGAAAGCGCCGCACCTTCTTCTTGATATCAGAATCCTCGTGGCGGCGGAATCCAGCCTTGAGGGTGGGGTCAAATCCTAGTTGCTGTATAGCCTGAGCAGAGAACGCGCTCTTCGTTGACGCTTTGGCGGGAGTGTCCGATGCCGGAGTCGCACTTGCCGCCTGGGTCGTAGAACTAGCGGATTTCTTCTTATCCTTCCCACCGCCCTTCGACGCATCCTTCTTCGCTAGCCCAACCTCTCTAGCTTTCATCACGGCCTTCATGCCGTCGTTGTCCCGACCCTGCAGCGCCTTGAGCACGCGAGCATCCTCCCTGGCAGCGAGCTTGCGGTTGGCCTTAGCCTGCCCTTCGCGGCCGATGCTTTCTGAGACGAACATGGAGTCGGCACCGTTGCCTCCTCCAACGATGTGGCCCGAGACGACGTAGGTGGCGCCGCCAGAGGCGTCATTGAGTGGTTTGAGTCCCCCCTTTCGACGAGGGTCGTATTCCGGTTTCTGCTTGCGCGCGGTCGTCGACATCCCCGACGTACTGCCAATAGCGATCAGCTGGGATTGTTTTTTGCTTTTGAATGGAGGCTTACCCGACAGAGAACTCTGGCCGACTCGCGCGCCGCTGCTGAACCGCATTTTGCACATGCCACTCGCACACGTCGCTCACCCGCTTGTCGCACCAGGACCCGCAGACCTTGCCGTCCCGTTTGAACGCCCCGCACAGGCCCAGGTCTTTTGCGCGGCCGATGATCATGATCGATGAAGCAGACTCCGGGGTTATGGCGAGAATATTCGTCGTGGGATGCGGCGTGTCGTTCGAGCGCTGATTCTTATTTAGCAAGGCCTGTGGTTAAAGACGGAAATCGCACCTGAAATGGTTTGAGGACGCGAGGGTTAAGGAGGGCTACCACATCGCCTTCCTTGAGGTCACACATCTCCTCAAAGGCGCCGCGGCTGCCGCCCCGATAGACCCTCTTGGGCCGACCCTCATCCTGAGGAACCGTGTCCCAGCCGTCGGATTCGAAGAGAAGTAAAGAGAGCAAGTCTTTGAGGATCATTGGTGATCACTGCGGACGACTATCCGACACGGGAAGGTGACGGTTCGAGTCCCTAGGCCTTTCTGCGAGTGATACTGTACGAAAAATGTCAGGCTCCGTGCCCGAATAGAATGTTGATTGATCAGAAGTATCATTGTTAAAACGCACAACAGGCAGTCTGGACTAGATATCCTCTTCGGAATCGGGGAAACTAGGGTCGTACTCGTAATTCCACACAACGAGGGGCAGGTTCTGCCTAGCCCAATCATGGATTCCGGCGTACTCATTGCTTACACAGCTTTGGAACGCGTCAAAGAATCGCTTCGCGTCCACCATTGCGAGACGTTCCAACGTTGGAGGTGGAACAACGTGCACTGTGTCGTAGAGATCGATCATAACGACCGCTCTTGAACCGGATGAGCCGGAGAGGATGAAGTTGGAACAAACCATATCACGAAGGGTCCAGCCACTGAGAGCCAAGTCTCTCACTGCGTTCAAACCGAGAGTGCACTAAGTTTACATAAGTCAGTTGAAAAGAGGAGTCCGCCTGGTAGCGAGGCTCACAAAATCATGCACCGTGTCTGTCGACATGGATTTCGCGACGTTATGGATCGTAGGGCCTTGAATAAATTCAAGGACGAGGACCCACGCGGCCTCTCCAGACGGAGTGACAATCTGACCATGGTCAGAATAGAAACCACAACTGTATGGGCTTACTCACATCAAAAATACCAAAGAAATACGGGATGGACAGGCCCTGTCGATGCGCGAGCTTTCGATACACCCAGGCCTCATTGTGCGCGAGATCCAGAGGGTTGTAGTAGGCCTCGCGCCAGTGGATGTTGGAAGGATCGGGGAGGAGACAGAGAGAGGGCTGAATTATCTTCATGACAAGGCACGTTTCTGGGACACCGACGGCTGTGGCCGTCCACACTTGGGAAAACCTGTCGCAACCCGACTGCAGTGCGGTATCGAGCTGCAGGGTAACTGTGGCGGATTGGAAGCGGTCGGCTGTAAGGGTGCTAGGCACTTGACGTGCTGCTGGATGCCGATTTTGAGGAGGGAACTGCAAGTTCAGCATAAACTGCATGCCCCGCTCCAGTGGCGCAGATATGGCGAGATCACGTAGCGAGATAAGATGACGGCAGAGGGAAACAGCCGCAGCGTCGGAAGGTTTCTTGTGAAATCGATAATCATAGGCCGAAAGCTCCAGAACCATGGTGGGCACTGTGAGGTGGGGTTCAAACGTTCAAGTGTGGACTGTCGTCGTCGACTCGCCGTTATTGACCAGGAGATCGGCATAAACGGTTATATGTCCGATCCATTTGGGCCGATTTTTGCCATTTCCGTACATCGCTTGCCGGCCCAAATCCGTACGCATTACGATCCGGTAGGTTGATTTTCAGCTCGTTCCGTCCGCACAAGGATCGGACCTTTTTCAGCGAGAGAGTGCCTTTTAGGCTGCGAGAGAGTAATTTTGTAAGCACGGGTCAATTTTTTCTTCCATCGCCCTCGGAGAGTCCTGAAACTTGCTGAAACCACTATTTTCCCAGAAATCCGTCCGCAAAAGGATCGAACATCGACACACATATTGACGTTCTGCCGTGCTCGAAGAATGAGTGATCGGCAGAATAGGGTTTGTGGCTGAGTGCCAGTCGATCGGACAATTTCTCTTCTTCACTACGACTGCGTCTCGCTCTACGGCGTGTATACCACGCCGCCGTACTTTCTTTTTGCTTTCTACCGACAACATAACATGGCTACTACTACTACCCCATCGTCTACTCCATCCGGGAGCGTTCCCGCGCGACTCCTATCCGACCCAAATTCTGCGGTTTGCCCCGACTTCGCCTCCGAAGACTACGATGAAGTACGAGCCAAAATTGATGCGGTCGACGGCATCGCCATTGCCAAACTCACGGCATCCTGGACCAAAAGCAATGACAAGAAGAAAGCTCAGTGGATCATCCAGGTAGAAGCCGATAGAGCTCAGGCCGATGCCGAAGAAGCTGTGCGCAGGCAGGAAGCGGAGAAGGAAGCAGCGGAGGCCGCCAAGGCGGCCGAAGCCGAAAGGCTCGAAGCGGAGAAGAAGAAACCCAAATTGGGCGATTTTGATGTCAATAGTGCGCCCACGTCTTTTATTGAAGCTCGCATCTCCGCCTTTGCGCAGAAGAAACTCGAGAGGCGTGAGTACTGCCCGCTATACCCCTTCACCACTGCAGGCCTCTCTGAGGCTGCTGCCGCCATCATGTCCTCCGCCGAGGACGGTTCATCCGTTAGGCTGGGGCGTTCTGACGACAATGAGCTGACATTCCAGACCGGTCCGTCTGCCAACACGCACAAAAACATGGTCCGCGACGAGAACCTATCTCATCGTGAGTTCGGACTCGGCTGGCACAGGTACATCAAAGAGATCGGCCGAGCAGATTGGCCGAAACTCCACGTCAATGCCCTCACTCAATTCTTCTACGGCCTCGATACCCACGCCCTCCATGAGCAGGAGCACGGAAGCCAAATTATCCGCATTTACGCTGACCGTTACCGCCTCGAATGGTTCAATACACTCGGTACCGCCAACTCGTTCAACATCGCAATCATCAATGATGGTTTGTTAACGAAAATTACCAACGAGTACTTCATGAAGTTGCACAGCAAGACCATTGTCGCGTAAGCCATTCTTTTACCTTGCAGAAACCTTCGCACTAATAATAATAATTTTTTTTTCTTCTCATTCCTCCTCCGTATTCTCTCCACTCGACCCTTTCCAATACTCCTTCCGTTCTCGATGCATCCATCCGTCTATCCATCCGAAACTCCATCCGTCCATCCGCCTCCGATTTCCATCTGTCCATCCGCCTCCAATTTCCGTCCATCCGCACTCCGATTTCTGTCACCCATTCCGTCTTCCAGTACTCGAAGCGTAAATGCGCGCCCTCCATCTGCCTCATCCTCCCCTCCAGCCGACTCTGTCCGTTACCATCCATATCCTCCCTCCGACTCACGCAAACCTAATTCTGATGGCCGGGTTTTTCAAACCGGCACGTCGGGGGGGTCCACCGTCTGCGCCATCTGCCTCGGGATCCATGAGTTTGTCTCCAAATGCCGGTCAAAGTCCTTATGGAATGGTTCGCCGGCCAGAAGCTCTCGCGACGCAAATGGGAGGCTGGTCAACGCCGATGGCGTCAATATCTGCCTCGATTTCCAGAAAGCCGGTGGTTGCAAAGGTCGCCCAGGACCCAAGCACATCCACGAGTGCTCTGGTTGTGGCTCGCCCAATCATGGAGCTGCGGGCTGCTCTTATCGAGCGAGGCAGTAATCCTCTCACTCCGCTCGTTGCAGAGGAGTGGGAGCGTGCTCTCCGAGCTACCGGTCTCATCTCGCGATATCCATCCATACCCAATGGTCTGCTGCGCGGATTTAACATATCTATCCCCCCCATCCATTTTACGGCCACCCCTCCGAATAGCTCCACACTCCTTGCCCATCTCAAACCTTTCCAAAAATTCATCAACTCTGAATTCAGCGCAGGTCGCTACATCGGTCCATTCTCCGCTAACCAACTCGAAGAGCTCATTGGGTTTTTCCAGTCTTCTCCTCTGTCGATGGTTCCAAAGGCCCACGAAACCGAGGTTATGCGACTCGTCCAGAACTATTCCTTTCCCCGAACACCCCGCGACAACTACACCTCCATTAACTACCATATTAATTCCGATGATTTCCCATGCACTTGGGGCACGTTTAACACGATGTGCCTCAAGGTTTCCATGCTTCCCCCTGGCTCCCAAATTGCAGTCCGTGACGTATCCGAAGCATATCGCAATATACCCACTCACTCGTCTCAGTGGCCCGGAACAGTTGTCCGCCTTCCAGCTAATCTATTTGACCTCTCATCTCGCCCCGAGCTCGATGCCAACTCCGACCTTTTCACAGCAGATACTAGTGTCTGCTTCGGAGAGTCATCCGGCGCAGGTGCATACGGCCTCGTCGGCGATGCACTTGCGGACATCTTGCGGGCCCGCGGCGTGGGCCCTACTTCCAAATGGGTCGATGATTCCGCATTTATTCAAGTCCTCCGAGCCTACCTCGCCGAGTACAACAAGCTGCGGGCAGAGCTGCACCAGCGACTCGGCGGCCGTCGTCAAACAGGCGGTCGATTGTGGTGGGGTGGAGCTGAGTTACCCGAAGGTCGAATTGAAGAATATGACGAGGACTTCGCCTTCCCCATCCAGGATCTATCCGCCTCCAGCCCACGGACGGAGCTCGACTCCCAGTACTGTTACAATTTCGACGACATCAATCGAGTCTCCGCTCCGCTGGGTGTACCGTGGAAGGTGCCTAAGGACATTCAGTTTTCAAATGCCGCACCTTTCACGGGCATCGTCTGGGATCTTGAGTCACACCGTATCTCGCTCACGCAAGGGAAGAAGGCCAAATATTCGAACTCCATCACGCTCTGGAAATCTCGCCGCGGCCACGTTTTATCCGACGTCCAAAAACTCCACGGGCAGCTCATACATTCGTGCCTTATTGTCATTGAAGGACGAGCATACCTCACTGGACTGGAGTTCTTCCTACGCCTCCTCCATAATCATCCTTTCATGCCGCTTAAAGCTCCAAGATCCATTGCCGCAGACCTTGATTGGTGGCTCGAACACCTATCCAGGCCCGACCTTTCCAGATCTATCCCAGGTCCATGCGAGGTCATTTTCCGTCCCATTGTCCGTAAGCGCTAAGCTGAGACTAATAAAAATTCGATTTTCTGGTCATCGACGTTGCAGCTTACTCGGACGCCAGCTCCGGTGTCGGTATCGCCATTGTTATTGGCTCGCGCTGGAGAGCATGGCGTCTTGTCGACGGGTGGGAATTGAAGCAACGGCACATCGGATGGGCTGAGGCCGTCGGCTTCGAATTCCTTGCTCGTACCCTCGTCTCCGCCCCGGGCAACAAACCTCCACACCTCTACCTCTACGGTGACAACTCCGGTGTTGTGGAAGGTTGGTGGAACGGACGGAGCCCGAACCAAGAGATCAACCTCATTTTTCGTCGCATCCATTCCTTGTCCGCCGAATCCGGTGTCACTTTTCACTCCCGCTACGTCCGTTCCAAAGCCAATCCCGCCGACCTTCCATCCCGTGGCAAATACGGTCCCACCTCCAATCTCCTACCCCCTTTGCCCATCCCCGCTGAGCTCGCACCTTTCATCGTCGACTATGACTCTGCCTATGCCTGCAGTCACCTCGTCCAGCCGCTACCTAAAGTTCCCAACCCAGACAAACGTACATACGAACCCAACGATGACCAGTGGCTGGCTCAATTCGTCTCCCATGACTGAGCCAAAGCTCAAAGCCCACAGGAGTCGTACGACGCGGCCAAAACCATATCCGTCTCACCTTGCACTCCGCCCCTCGCCTCTACGTCCTGTATGCTTCGCCATAGAGCGGCTGTACAAATGGCGTCCCGTAACAACCAGAGTGGACCGCCGATCCTCTGCTCCAGTGTCCGAAGCCGACCTCATTAATATCACAAATATCCTTTCGTACAGCTGGGCGGACGGGACATTGGAGACGTATGGCTCCGGACTCCTTGTCTTTCACTGCTTCTGTGATTCACGGAATATTGCTGAAATTGACCGCGCTCCAGCGTCTGCCGATCTTCTGGCAGCATTCCTGGCAGCGGCCGCCGGGAATTACGCTGGAAAAACCCTGGAAAACTATCTGTCCGGCGTTCGGGCGTGGCATACGATCCATGGTGTACATTGGGCTCCAGTCAAAGCAGAATGCGATGCTCTAATACGTGCAGCCGTTGCCATTCAGCCGAAGTCCGCCGCCAAGAAGAAGCGCTGTCCTTACACCGTTGACATTATCACCTCGCTGCTCGCTCAGCTCGACCCCAACGTTCCGCTCGACGCATTGGTCGCATCCTGCCTGACAACAGGATTCTATTCTGCCACGCGCCTAGGAGAGCTCACTGTCAAAACGCTCGACGGCTTCGCTCCCGCTATCCATGTGAAGCCAAGCGACGTTCGACAGGAAACTGACCCACGGGGACTCGAAATGACCGTCCTCGGCCTCCCATGGACCAAGAGCAAGCCGAGCGGCGAAGACATCTTCTACGCGACGCAGAACAATGCTTCCGACCCCCGCCGATGCTTCGACAACCATCTACGTGTCAACGCACCCCCAGCGAACTCCCACCTCTTCTCCTACCTTCATAAAGGTGCTCACCACCCCCTCACCAAGTCTGCCTTCATTATCCGAATTCACAAAGCATTCAAGGCCGCCAAGCTCGACCCGCTGCAGGGGCATGGCATCCGCATCGGTGCCACGCTCTTCTATCTGTTGCGCGGAACCCCATTCGACGCGGTCAAAACGATTGGCAGATGGGCAAGCGACGCTTTCCTGCTCTATCTACGCAAGCATGCACAGATAATGGCACCATACATGCAAGACAATCCGCAACTTCACACCGAATTCATCCGCATCTCCATGCCACCCGTACGCTGTGAGTCTTCCGCCTACAAGTCCTGGGGAATCCTGAGATGGATGCGTCGTCGACTATTGCTGACTGGGTATCCATCACAGAACCCACCCTCACATTGAGCCGGAAAGCCGACACGGCTTTCTCCCGTATTCCACTTCCACTTCCACACTTGCGAGACGAACGACATCCACAAATTGACGTTCTGCCGTGCTCGAAGAATGAGTGATCGGCAGAATAGGGTTTGTGGCTGAGTGCCAGTCGATCAGACAATTTCTCTTCTTCACTACGACTGCGTCTCGCTCTACGGCGTGTATACCACGCCGCCGTACTTTCTTTTTGCCCTCCCACCCTCCCCTCTATTTTACCATCCAGCTCCATTATACTTACTCTAAACCACCTTCTATTCTATCCTACACTCGAAGTGCCACGAGCGATACCATTCTAAATTCTAATAATAATATTCTTTCCAAATATCTTCAGGGCCAATGCTCAGGGATCCATCACAGAACCCACCCTCACATTGAGCCGGAAAGCCGACACGGCTTTCTCCCGTATTCTACTTCCACTTCCACACTTGCGAGACGAACGACATCCACAAACCAAATTTCCGTCCGCGGCTTGGATTGGACTTGGGCGCAAATTTCGGCCAAAACGTCCGCATAATGATGAGACATAGAGGCCATTTTGGAGGCAAATCCGTCCGCACTATGATCGGACATATAACCGTATATGCCGATCTCCTTATTGACCCAGCAGGTTTTTGCGGAGCACGTGCTGATGTGATCTATATCATCACGGCATTTACGTTTCGGTGTATATCTCAAGCTGGGGGAAACAGGCGTTCCCCCAGACCCCCTCCTTTTACCTGACGACATATCCGTGAAATTAAATCTGAGCTTTTCGGTGTTTTTTCAGCGGAATATGAGTTTAAATAGTCTTTTTCAGCTAAATCTGAGTTAAATAATTATTGAAGCACGGGGGAGACCCCCGCGGACCCCCCTGCGCTCGCCGCGGGCCCATTGCGTGGGGTTGCGCTCGCCGCTGTGCCCGCCACGCAAGGCAAAAAAAAAATCGTGTGGGTCAAGCGTCCTCACAGAGTCGATCGGGTGACAGCAAAAGTATTACATTGGTAAGACATCAATATCGCTCGCTATCACGGCTCTGGTGTCATATGTGGACCAGGCCCCAGACCCGATTTGGTAATCCAGACCGCATTTGGTCTGGCCAGACCCAATCGGGCCTGGAGAGTTCCCATGCCCCTATTTCAGTTTCTGTGAAGGTTTTGACGAGATTCTGAGTGCAGTGATGATTCAAAAATTGATAAAATGCAGGCTTTGCTTACTTCAGTACTCCCCAGCGCCGCAGGCACAAAATTTCCCTCCTGTGCAGTGCCGAACCATCAAAATTTACTACCTATGAAAAAACAGAGTTAGGCTAAACCGCCATCTGTTGGGCGTACGTCGCAAGTCCAGCAGGTGTGCATTGCGGGATGGGGGTCGCCACCGCGAGTATCATGCGGAGGCGTTCGTCGTCGGGACAATTCGGGTAGCGCGCCGCGCTGCCAGCGCCGGCAGCGTTTGCGGTGGGGAAAAGCTGGCGGCGGACGGGGTCGGCGCGCGCTGGGGATGATGCTCAAGTTATCGCTGGTAGGCGATGTAGGTCTAGAATCCAGTGTTATTCTGGATGAAGTTGAAATAGTGTCCTGAAGTTCTCTATACACAGCGCCTTGGGCTCGGGTATGGGCAACTTGTTCAGCTCTGGCTCTATCTGCTGCTGACACAGTAGTCTTTCGACGAATTTTTAACTCGTCTAGAGGCTCTGAGACTCCTGCTTGCTGTGCTGCTCTCGTAGTCCGTGAAGACGTGCGAGACCAGTACAATATTGACTGTGTTCCTTCGCTCGTAAGCTCAGGTTCCTCCGAAGTAGTACTTCGAGGTGGAATGGTGCGCGAATGTTTGTTTTGGAAACAAGTTCTCCAACGAGTTGTACCGTTTCACTTTTGGCTAAAGTGCAACTGACAAAGATAAATTTCAACTAAGGCCCTCTCGTGGTGGGCTCCAGATGAAACGGGTGCTCAGTGTCTAGGGCTGAAGTGCAAAATGATATGGGATCCGATGGACTGAATGCAAGTGCTAGTGATGCTAAAAACAACACTAAAACCCACAACAACCAACCAAAACCCTACAATCCACAAGTCGGTGCTAGCGCTAGATCCCTCTGACGAGGTTGGGTCGTATTGAACACAAGTGTAGGTTCAAGGGAACCAGAAGTTAAACTTCTTTGTCGGGAAGTGCGCACTTCGTATTCTCGTCCGAGCGAGAATAGGAAAGGTACAAGTATGGTTTGGAGAATAAGTGTTCTTTGAAATGATCCCAAAGACGCGCTGATTCGCGTGGTAGATATAAGTTTCTCAACTATAAACAAGTAATGGGAGTGAGCAGCGATGGACATCAGATGGGCTGATGGGATCCCTCACAGCCACATTAAACACCGTCCACCTGTGAAACCTTGCTTCAGGTGTCCTACCCGTCGCTGAACCTTAAAACAAATTATCTCTGGGTCTATTATACACTATACAACAGAGTAGCATCAAGAAATTAGCTTCATTAAAATTAATCTATTATGCATCCTCCAATCTCTGCATCCTCCTCGTTGTGCCATCCCTCGGCAACCGCTAAGGTGACATCTGAGATACTCTGGGGAACCATTGGAGCTGCAGAAGCTTGATTTGGGGCTCCCGACGCGCGAAGAGGATCAAGCAGTGCGTGATGTCACGCAGATGTCACACTTTGATTCGTCTGATCTTCGCCCAAGTTTTGCTGCCTCCACACTTCAGAAAATATTCAGCATAGTATCAGACAATTATTGATTCATTTGGGTCTGGAATTTGACCGAAGGAAAATTTTATATCTTTTCTACTTCCGTTTATCCTTTGCAGAAGTCCGGCACCTTTGACCGCCTGCCAGATCCCTTCGGTCAAATTATCGGCAAGCTCAGCTGCCGTGATTTGGCCTCTTAGGTTTTTCGGCACCTCGGCCGCCCATGTCAGAAAACGGCTCGGGGGGTCGGCCTTAAATTTCTGCGGGGTGACATGATCAATAAATACGTGCAAACAGCTTGCTGATGGCTCGATCGCTGCTCACTCCCACAAGTAACGACTCGTGGCCGATGTGTTGGTTTGGTTTGTGGGTGCCGTGTTCTATAAGTCCGATGTTCTGGTGCCGTGTTCTCACTAGAATTATTGTGCCGTGTTCTGGGTGCCGTGTTCTCACTAGAAGTATTTCCGTATCCGTAACTTGTAAAATTGAACCAAACTCCAATCCTGAAGTAAGCTCTAGGTGACAAGTCCCAAATCCACCGACGTATCACCTATCGCAGGGATAGACAACTACTAGCTAGGGCGAGATTCAGTACCGTACATGCTAGAACCGTCCTCCTTATATACTCCTCTATTATAGCTTACACTATGTTGATTACTTGACTTCGGGTAAAGTAGGTAGGTATGTAGTCAAATATCTGATATCACATGTGTCCGTAACTATATTGTTTTCGGAGAGACTCGGGTTCGTCTGGCGTTTGACGGCCTCCTGGTTGCGAATTAATCCCCTTAACAATTGATACCCCTCTGAAGGAGTTGACTACACAACTCTCCAGACAAGCCTCAAGTGCTACTTTGCTCTCCCTCCGATAATGCCTTTGGATTTGTCTTGTGGCTGCTTCCAGCTCTCGATAGACATCCTGATCTCCATATATGGGTTCCTGGTTCGGGTATTGATGTGATGTTATGTCCGTGCAAATCAGTCTTTCATTTTTTCCCATTTATCGGTTCTGGTCGCACTCAATCCAACTCTGATTGTGCTCCCGTCACCTCTGGACACACAATCACGCACTACATCAGACCCTGCACCACTCCGGTAATACTCCAGCACCACTCTAGCTCACTCCAGTTGATCTATGGTTCACCTGTTCCCGGACCTATCCTGAAATACATAGCTCTCGTCCAATCATGGATTGCTGAGTACTTCTTCCTTAATATCCACTTCGCTTTCATTACCTTACCTTCTTGGCCAACTCCGGCTTCACTCCTCACCTCGTTCACCCTCCGGTCATCCTGGTTAATCCCGGAACCTCTGGACTAGTCATCCAGCCCTGACGGGTTCAATGCGGTTCATCCATATCACCCTGGAACATTCTACCTGAACATTCCACCTGTACTTCGCACTGGTCCTTCACTGTGATACAGGCTGTGACCTCCGCACTCCTTGGTACATTCCGGACTATGATTATGTAATCACTCCGAACTCCGGTCCTCCACGTTCCTTGGTTCAGCTCCACTTCACCCACGTCGTCTCGGACCTCTGTCCCTATGCATTGGAACACTCCTAAAGGACTGCCAACGTCCTCCGGAATTAATACGTGCAACTGTGTCCACTCCAGCGACCTGGAGCTCCCAAAACCACCAACACTCAACACCAGTGCCTTGGAACTCGTTCATCTCGACTCCCAACATGCCAGTCCAACATCTGGTATAATTATGCGCTATTCACCTATGCCCCATCACTCCTGCTCTCGTTCCAGTCGCTCCGGACATATCTCCGGAATCCGGAGTTACCCGGAGTCACCGGAGTCATCAGACTCTTCCCCGGAACGTTCGCTATTATGCCTTATCAACTCCTCTTCCATTTATGCGTCCCTTATCACTTCTCATCTATTGTTTCAACGCTCTCATCACTTCTCCTCGTTGTCTTTCCACATGCTTCGTGCTTCCATCACAATCCCATCATTCCCTATCGCTTCTTCATCTGCCTCAAGGCAGATGTCATAGCACTTACATCTTATCACTCTTCTATCCATCCGTTCATCTATCAAACCATATGCTCTACCTTTCCCCTTTCTTTACTTCCCATTTATTCCTTTCTCTCACTTCATATCTTCTGCCGCATGGTAGTGTCTTCTTCCATGTGGTTCACTTCATTTCATGTTGCTTCACATTGCCTCATGTTACTTATTCCCTTTTGTACAAATTACTTGTCCTTAGTATAAATACCGGTACTTTACATCTTGTACAGTATCCGAAAAATAAAAGTTATCCATGCTTCCTTCTCATGGACTGTTGCCAATCATCTCTTGAGGTTCTGGTCTATTGCCTCTCGACGTCTCCCTCTCTATGGCCTTGCTCCCGTCCCCCTCTGGTTCCCTGCTGTGACTCCGGTCACTCCGGTCACTCCGGTTTCCGGTCACAACTCCGGAGTCCTCGCTCGGCCATACCAACAACTGCGGTTCAACTCCGGGTTGTCTCCCGTGTCTTGGATATGCCTCTAGTTCGCTCCAGCGCACCGCCTTTGCTCCATCTTCATGTCAACCATTCTGGTTCACACCGGAACTGCGCTGGACGACTACCCAACAAACACCGGTTATGCTCTTGTGTCTCCGGTCCAGGCTATCCCTGTCCCGTCGCCATCTTCGAGCTCGTACGACTCGGACCTTGGCATAGGACACTTCCCCATCTCGCAGCCCGAGGCCAGTCAGTCGGTCACCCTAGCTGAGTTGTGGTGTTCCGAGAAGTGGCTGATCTAGACATCCGTTCATCTCCGGTTCGCGGCTTAGCCCGGCTCCGGTCATATGATCGGATATTCCTTTCCTCTTGGCTCAGCGATATAACAGTATTTTTCGGATCCTCTGTCTGGCCTCATCTGCTTGCTGTGTCATCATGCATGCAGATAGTCCTCTCACCGCTGTGCTTGTGTATCTGGATTCCGGACAACAACTCCGGTGATCGACATCCATTGATCCTTGCACTTCCACTCATTCCCTCATGACCCCTTACGACTTCGCTGCACTCCGGCTGCCCTTGTGGCCCCGGGTGTATTCCGGTTGAATTCCGGACTTCCTTATCACGACTTTCATACACTCCGGTTGCCTCTATGGCCCGGAGTGAACTCCGGTGCACTCTGGAGTCTTCTCCCATGACTCCTACTCACTCCAGTGCATTCCGGAGTCTTCTGCCACGACTTCTACCCACTCCGGTCGCCTCTCTGAGGTTCCGGGTGGTTGCAGACTCTGTTTGCTCCATTTATCCATTCCTAACGACTTCTACCCATTCTGGTTACTGCTGTGCAGACTCAGATGGTTTCCGGACTATTGTCTGGCCCATTTTCCCACGACCCTTACGACCACGGGAATATTACCCGCTTGCCGCCGGTTCACATCCCACGCATCTCCGGTTCATCCGGACTCTATACCCTGGTGGTGATCATTTCCTGTCGACTAAATGTCACACGACTTGCATCCCTTGTCACCCCTGCGACGTCTCCGAACTTGCAGGAAAACCCGGATCTTGCTATGTCACCGCCCGCGCTCCGTTGAGCTGCAAGGTTGAAAAGCAACATAATCCGCTACCCCACATCTTCTTTGACCCTGTGCGCGCACACCTCAAGCATAAAGCTTGAATCCTGTTATGGCCTTTCCGGTTACGGAAGGACACTCCGGACTCTTACCGGTTGGCCCCGGTACCACTCCGATCGCTGTCTTCGCCATGTCTTGCGACAACCACCAGTCCCCGATCCTTCTATGGATATCTTGTGGCTTTGATGCCAGCGCCCAAATCCCGGACTTTGTCCTCGGGCGTTCTTTCCGGTTCTAGGGCTTGTCAGGCCTTGTCCTCGCTCCGGACGACATTCTGGTTGCCACGGTGCTTGACCTGAACAGATAAGAGCTCACCGGAAGCATCTTCATCAATAGCTTTCCACCGCGCCTCTGTTTCGGACTTTCGCAATTCCTCCGGTCGTCACTCCGCTCGTTTCCGGAATCTCGGCTACATGCCTTGTTCCTCTCGGGCACCACTCCGGTTTGGCTAATGCCTCCGGATATACCCCGAAGCATCCCCGCTTCACCATCCTTCGACAACTCGACATCTTGTCTTTGTTGCTCTTTGGATTGGTTTCTTCCGGAACGCCTGACCTCTGGTCCACGTTCTTATCCCCTTTCATCTTCCTCCTGTTCATCCCGCCCAGTCGATTGGTTGGTTTCAAATTCCGGTTATCAACTTGAATCTCTCTTGCAGCAACAGCTACGTTGAACAAAATGTATAAGAGCTCACCGGGGAATCCTAACCCGATTACTTCCACCGAGCCCGCATTCTCAACTTTCGCCTCGCCTTCGGAGAGTTCTCGTCACCATTCCGGTTTTTCTACACCTTTCTTTTCGACTCATTGGCACCCCTTGGAGCTGGATTGCTCATACTCCACCTCCTCGTTCCACTCCGGTTTTTCCGGAGCTGAACTCCGGTTGTTTTCCGGTCCTTCGATCCCGGACCTCTGGAACTCAACCACTCCTAATTCTGGTCGCTTGCTGCAGTTCCCGCAGTATCTCCGGAACGCTCAGGTTTCAGCTGGGAGCTTCAATGTGCTCGCTGTTATCCTTTGAGCACCTCCGAAAATTTCGGACCTCTATCAGTTAGAGTTCAGATCAATTTGGACATCATCATCACAGCTCTAGGTTGCGTTATCGCTTTGCATCGGCCATATCCGGTATCTGGTGACTATGGCTTGTGATGCCTGCTTCAAATTGCCTCCAAACTCTTCATTTGCCTTTGCCAACCCTTGGGCAATGCTGTTTCAGCGTTCAGAAAATTTTCATCCTCCCCCTTTGACCTGTTCCGTTGCCCGTAACAGTCTCCGGGTCTTGTCCCTTGCCCGGAGTCTACTCCGGTCATTGTTGCCATTCCGGAGTCAATCCTGGTGCTTCGGAGTCCCTCAGGTCGATCTCCAGGGTTTCATTCAGCATCATCCGCTGCTGTTTGCTCCCCTCCGGTCGCACTTGCTCTGTGTGATCAAACTCCGAAAATTCCGGAACTCTCAATTTGATCTCTGGACATCAGTCCCATGTTCCAGACGTCTCCGGACTTCTTTGCTGTTGATCTCTCCAGCAATTCTGTCCTCTTGTTCTTGGAGTCTTCACCCCTCCATCGGTTCTTTATTTTTCTCTCTCGGATTTTATCCGCCCCTTTTATTCTCCTTCCCGGTGCGTTTCCGGTCGCCCATCTGGTCCTCTGGCATCGCTCCAACACTCCGCTTCAATGTCCTCCTCCTCCCTCCTCCATCCGACAACTTCAAACATTTTTCAACTTTCCCCGATGGCTTTCGCCCCTCTGTATTTTTTGGAGCCCTTACAAAACCCTTCCTGCGGGTTTTCTTCCATGTGGACTTACTTGAATTCTTCTCCGTCGAATTTTCCCACGGTCTCCGGTTCTCCGGGCTCTCCGAGCTCCGGTCAACACCGGACACCCTAGGATCAAGCACCCGCATGCATCAGTGCCACTTTGGCCTGCACACCAACGTTCTATCCTTCCCTGAGTGGTCTCCTTGACGCCACAGTTGGTGCCCATGGAGATTTCACACTTCCGGCCTTGATGGCTGGTCTCCATGGTGACAGCTCTTTATTGCGCTGTCGTGTCCACCCCGGACAATCCTGTCCTCTGTTGGACTCTCTGGTCGTTCTATCGACACTCCTGCCCCATCGGATTTTATGCTTCTTGCCTCTGGTCATTAAAAAATTGCCTTTGGCCCAACTCCGGTTGAACCGGACAACTTGGTTTAAACTATTTTCGACTTCAACATTTCCTCCGGTGGTCTTCGATCCTCTGTACTTCTTTGGAGCCCTTCAACAAAAACTCTTCTTAGCGAGTTTTCTTACATGTGGTCTTGCACTCCCTTCCCTCCGCTTCTCTCCCTCCAGTCCCTTCCAAATCGCTTCCCTCATAGGTCCGGTTCCTTTCGGGGTTCCGGCTCCTCTCAGTACTCCGGTATTGACCGGAAATATTCTGGCATCACCTGGACTACTCGCTTGACCATGTGCCTTCAGTGCCAGTTCTTTGACACTGCGCGTCGACGTAATCATCCATGTCTTTGACTGGATTGGTCTTCTATCTTTGAACACCAGAGTCAGATGCACCCATAGTTGATTCACCTTTTCATCCTTGACGGATGACCTCTGTGGTTTCCAAGACCTTCTTCGTTGAAGGCGCTGTAATCCTTGAAAAGGATTGCTTCCCCCTCCGGCTTCATCCTGTCGCTCCGGAATTCCGGACGCTTCTCGTGTCGCCAAAACTCGCCCGGACCTTGGCCGGTCTTTTCCCACGCATTTCCGGTCAAACATCAAGCTACTCCGGGTTTCCTCAGTCCTTTCAGCGGCTCTCCAGACGCTTTTGGACTTCTCCCTTCAATTCCAACTTCCACTCCTTCTATCTACCATCCTCATCTACTTCCCTTCCACATCCCATTCCTTTTCTTCAAACATCATTCAACTCGGCTTGCAGCGATGCTGCTATTCCTTCATTCATCAACTCAACTTCCAACATTCCGGGTATCTCTCCGGATTCCCACGCCCTCCGGCTTATTTCATTTCACCTCCGGTATCTTTCCGGCCTTTTCTGTGCACTCCTTGCTGTTCCCTCTCCATCCGTCAAAGCCTTTAGGTTTCCGGTCGTTGCACATCAACTCCGGAATCTTTGTCATGGCTTCCCACACCCACGGATCCCTCTACTTACCCTGTCCTTCAGTCCCTTGAGGGCAAGGAACGTAAAGGGGGGATACTGTTATGTCCGTGCAAATCAGTCTTTCATTTTTTCCCATTTATCGGTTCTGGTCGCACTCAATCCAACTCTGATTGTGCTCCCGTCACCTCTGGACACACAATCACGCACTACATCAGACCCTGCACCACTCCGGTAATACTCCAGCACCACTCTAGCTCACTCCAGTTGATCTATGGTTCACCTGTTCCCGGACCTATCCTGAAATACATAGCTCTCGTCCAATCATGGATTGCTGAGTACTTCTTCCTTAATATCCACTTCGCTTTCATTACCTTACCTTCTTGGCCAACTCCGGCTTCACTCCTCACCTCGTTCACCCTCCGGTCATCCTGGTTAATCCCGGAACCTCTGGACTAGTCATCCAGCCCTGACGGGTTCAATGCGGTTCATCCATATCACCCTGGAACATTCTACCTGAACATTCCACCTGTACTTCGCACTGGTCCTTCACTGTGATACAGGCTGTGACCTCCGCACTCCTTGGTACATTCCGGACTATGATTATGTAATCACTCCGAACTCCGGTCCTCCACGTTCCTTGGTTCAGCTCCACTTCACCCATGTCGTCTCGGACCTCTGTCCCTATGCATTGGAACACTCCTAAAGGACTGCCAACGTCCTCCGGAATTAATACGTGCAACTGTGTCCACTCCAGCGACCTGGAGCTCCCAAAACCACCAACACTCAACACCAGTGCCTTGGAACTCGTTCATCTCGACTCCCAACATGCCAGTCCAACATCTGGTATAATTATGCGCTATTCACCTATGCCCCATCACTCCTGCTCTCGTTCCAGTCGCTCCGGACATATCTCCGGAATCCGGAGTTACCCGGAGTCACCGGAGTCATCAGACTCTTCCCCGGAACGTTCGCTATTATGCCTTATCAACTCCTCTTCCATTTATGCGTCCCTTATCACTTCTCATCTATTGTTTCAACGCTCTCATCACTTCTCCTCGTTGTCTTTCCACATGCTTCGTGCTTCCATCACAATCCCATCATTCCCTATCGCTTCTTCATCTGCCTCAAGGCAGATGTCATAGCACTTACATCTTATCACTCTTCTATCCATCCGTTCATCTATCAAACCATATGCTCTACCTTTCCCCTTTCTTTACTTCCCATTTATTCCTTTCTCTCACTTCATATCTTCTGCCGCATGGTAGTGTCTTCTTCCATGTGGTTCACTTCATTTCATGTTGCTTCACATTGCCTCATGTTACTTATTCCCTTTTGTACAAATTACTTGTCCTTAGTATAAATACCGGTACTTTACATCTTGTACAGTATCCGAAAAATAAAAGTTATCCATGCTTCCTTCTCATGGACTGTTGCCAATCATCTCTTGAGGTTCTGGTCTATTGCCTCTCGACGTCTCCCTCTCTATGGCCTTGCTCCCGTCCCCCTCTGGTTCCCTGCTGTGACTCCGGTCACTCCGGTCACTCCGGTTTCCGGTCACAACTCCGGAGTCCTCGCTCGGCCATACCAACAACTGCGGTTCAACTCCGGGTTGTCTCCCGTGTCTTGGATATGCCTCTAGTTCGCTCCAGCGCACCGCCTTTGCTCCATCTTCATGTCAACCATTCTGGTTCACACCGGAACTGCGCTGGACGACTACCCAACAAACACCGGTTATGCTCTTGTGTCTCCGGTCCAGGCTATCCCTGTCCCGTCGCCATCTTCGAGCTCGTACGACTCGGATCTTGGCATAGGACACTTCCCCATCTCGCAGCCCGAGGCCAGTCAGTCGGTCACCCTAGCTGAGTTGTGGTGTTCCGAGAAGTGGCTGATCTAGACATCCGTTCATCTCCGGTTCGCGGCTTAGCCCGGCTCCGGTCATATGATCGGATATTCCTTTCCTCTTGGCTCAGCGATATAACATGTGATATCAATACGAACTTCTTCTACCGGCAAGATGTGATCTCGGACCGCCTGCTCGGCAAATCCCGATTATCGGCATCTCAACCTCGACTCGTCTTGCCCGAAGTGCCGAGTGGTCACGTGATACAACACGTCGCGAGCTCTGACATAAATAAAGGACAACAGTCGCAAGTTCTGTACTTGTTCATGTGTTTGAGGCCAACTCAGATTCCCACGTAGGGTTACCAATGAGAGGATGAACGATAGTATACTGAGAGTCGTTGCCCAGTGGTGAGAAGACGCTTCGTTGTTGCCAGGCCAAAGTATAGCTGGTATTAGACGAGGTAGAATCTAGAGTACAGGAAGATTCTACCTAGTATATATACTACTTCGGTAATTAGGTATCCAGGTTTCATTTGAAATACCAATCGGCGTTGATGAGACAACGTATGGCACCCAGGAGTGTGATCGAATATATCTCCACGGTGTATTGGCTTTTAGGGTTTGACACATGTCGGGTGTCCGATCGTCGATCCTTGAAATATCCCGGGCGGTTGTCAACTGTCGATGTGAGTTACCGTCATTTCAGGGAATATTCCGGGTCAGTCGCTGTGTGGATCCAGGAGTATTCCGGGATGTTCCTTTGGAGTTCGGTTGTCGTATGGAAAACGGGGTAGTAGGGAAAGAAATGAATGGGTTGTGTAAACCACGATTCATGACAGCGCGCCCGAGCTTCACCAACTTATTCAACTGCTGGCCGACCCCGACGAGCTTAATAAGCGCCTCAAGAAGCCCTCCCGCGTTTTGAAACTTATCGAGTACGCCCTTCCCACGTTGGTGCGCCTCTCTTTTCTCTTTGTCTTTTTATTTTCGATTTCTAATTATTGTCCAGGAGAAGCAACTCGAGGCTTGGCCTTTCGATCGTGGTTGGCACCCCGACTTGGTTCGCCTCTACTACCCCCTCCGCTTTATTTATGACGAGATCAATCTGGCCCAAAAATCATGATTCGAACGTTTCCAGAGGCTCCTGATCAAGAAGAACAAACAGTTTGACGTTCATCTTTTATCTTCTTTTTCAGAATTTTCCTAAACATTCTTCTCACAGAACACAGCTCTTGGCCCTGACTGAGTTATGCCTGACGCCATGCAATACTTCAAACGGATCAGTGCTGCCACAGATGAAGACCGCGCAACGTCCACCGTCCCCTCTGTGTCCTATCTGGGTGCCGTCCAAGTCTGCCCCATACGTCGCTTTTCCTTTCATTATTGTATTTGCTAACCATTCACTTTTTATTCTAGTGCTGCCCCCGGGGAAACCTGTTCGTCTCCAGTTCGCGCGTCATCGCCTGGTCCTTCAAGATCGCGTCGTCCTCAAGTCGTCGTTTCCGACAACGAGGATGATCCGATGGAGGACGAGACCCCTGCGCGCTACACGTTTCGTGAACGCCCCAAGACCTGTTCCGATAAAGGTAGCGTTCTCTTGTTTTAATTCTTTTCTTCTCTATTTCTGACTCTTTTGCTAGGCAAGAGTGCGCCCAAGGTGCTCATTTCCGATGGCGACTCCGGAGACGATGCTGATGACGCCTCCAAGGGCAAGCGAAAGGCGACCGGAGAGGAGTCTGACGACGGCGCGGTGTCCATCAACAAGCATCCCAAGGTTCAGCCCGGGGCGCCTCCTCCACCCGTTTTCCCTGCTCTTCCCGAAGACCCTCCTCAAGTAAGTCCTTCCTCGGCTCTCTTATTTTTATTCACTTATCGCAACTCTTTCAGGAAACCGTTCCTCACCAAGGTTTTCGCGGTCTGTTCTCAACCAATCTGCAGGACTTCTCCAAATCGCTGGCCGAGTTCAAGTCACTTCCCCAGCAACAGCGCTGGATGTTCGACGTCCGCTCCATCACCATCAACTCCTGGTGGCAGAACCCTTCCAGTTCCTCGCCGTCCACTCCGCTTGGCTATCCCTGGGTTCCCGTCAAGAAAGGCAAACCGCCTACCAATGTTCTCTCCGACGAGGACTCCCAGCAGGTCCAAGGTGCCGCCCACCTTCCTCATCTGGTTTACACCCGGAAACATACGCCCAAAATTTCCGATGTCCGCCTCCAGAGGGTAGTGGTCAAGTTATTGGAAGACGTGAGTCTTCTCTTCTTTCGTGTTCCTTTTCCTGACAATTTTTATCTTCAGCTGGGGTACTCCTGTTTGGACTGCATCCTGCACGGCCAATTCTGCGAGTTCCGGGGATTCAATGTCAACTGCACCACTTGCAGTTCCTTGGGCCAGCGCAACTGTTTGTTCACCCTGTCCGACATCCAACTCGAGCATTTCCGTATCGAAGCCGCGTCATGGATGGACATGGGGGCGCAGCGTGCGCCTGCTATTTCTTTTTCTTTTGCTTTTTACTAACTTCTCATTTTTAGGTACTTGGAATCTTTGCGCCGACTTGCACGCATTGTTCATCCGCGCCCATACTTCGCAACGACTCGCGGTCCTCGACACGCAGGACTTCCACCAGTGGTTCATCGACTTCGCCGAACACGCCGGGACGACCATCAAGAACATCGGGTCCAAACAGTTCCTTGCCCGCTTCACAGAGTCTAATTCGACCGAGTCCCTCTGCGAGCACTTGCAGGCCATGGTTCTCACCGAGAACACTGTCTCTGCTAAGCACGCCGCTCTGGAGGATCCAGCTCATGTCGACAACTTCGACCCCGATCCCGCCGCACACAACGGCAAGTCGTTTTCTGGGCCCGACCGCCATGTTCCTTCCATTGGCGAGCAAAACATCTGTGACCGCGCGTCTCAGCCTGTTCCAACTTCGACTTCAAAGCGCCGCTCCAAGACCAACAAGCTCACCGACCTCGCCGACAAGGACGAAGACGCTGAATCGGTGGTGGAGCCGGATGCTCCTGGTGAAATGGATGTCGACGCGGTGAAACGGCGCGTTTGCAATGTGCTGCCATCTAGCTACATTTTGCGCTTTTTAGAGCTAGCGCATGACGAAGTCTGCTAGCTTCTATTAGGCACATTACTAGCTTTTCAGGGCTACAAACTAGCAATGGGAACTCTGTTCGGTGGTACAAAGGAGAGTCAGAGTGAGCTCCGGCTACTGGCTGTAGTACGAGTTATAGTGCTAGGCGCGGCTTACAAGCGTTACACTAGGCGAGTACACGCATCAAGGAGATAAACATACAGGTCTAGTACCTCAGAGTGTCAAGGATTCTATGAACGAGGACCAACGACTGCACAGACGGAGCTTTGGTCAGAGCTAGCGCAGAGTAGGGACGAGCACGAGCGAGCTAGCAGGGGTAGGAAGGCGGCTAGTGCCCTAGCAGCTGGATAGACCCTGCTGAAGTTGATACAGTAGTGGCCGAAGTGGCGCTAGCTGAGGCAATGTGAAGGGATCAACTATAGGGGTATAGGAGTATACCCACCAGCAGGTCAGGTGATGGACGCGACGCGATCCAAAGAGCCTAACAAAGACAAATAGCAGAAACAGTGAATTCATGTTGAGATGGAGCAGTGGATGAACGCTAGGATGTTCAGTCCGTAAGATAGCGGGGTGGAATGGCGTGATTATGAGCAAGCTGCACCGGGAATAGTAGTTCCGGAGTGGGGTTGCACATGGAGAGTTGCTCGGGTGCAGACTAGCACGTTGAGAAAGGCAATTATACCCGGCTTGGCTGTCGAGATGGTCAGATAGTTGGCCAGCTAGGCAAGCCTAGACCACGAATGGACCCGGCTCGTCTTCCGGAGGCGGTCGCATGACCAGAACATCGGCCTGTTTTACTCATTTCTCTTTACCTCATCATTTTCTCTCTGAACAGTATATAAACCCCCATAAAATACCGCTAGAGGTCAGTTCATGCCCCACTCATCGCACTGTCGATAAGGGTGTGCTCAGGCCAGTCGAAGCAGAGATAAAGTACCTTCTCTGTTGTAAACCAGTCTATAGAAATCGCAGCGTTGTTTGTTGGATCCAGAAGTAACTGTGTGAACCAATAAGTCGAAGCTTCGCGTTGGGAGGTTGTGAGCGGCGCCACTCTCCATGTATAAATCAGGACCGAGAGCACGAGAGTTTAAGTTTGAGAGTTGCGGCTAGCTTTGTGGTGGACTTCAGTGGTAGCTACGCATTGGGTGACCAGGAAACGCCTCCCGTAAAACGGACCACGCCCGGCACAGCACTTTGGTAGAACTGCCAGTCGATTCATTGACCGACTAGTTGAGCTAAGAGAACACTCCGGGTCCTTAATAAGCCCAAGTGTAACAGAAAAGAGCTTGGATTCAGAGGAGTCTAAGTCGGCTGTTAGCAGCATTCAGCTAGCCAAGCCATAGAGGAAGTGCAGGAGAAGCAGCATAGCCCATTAGTGGGAGTTTTCAGATAGACACTTCATTTACCTCGCCTAGGACGACTGTACTTTTGTACGTCCGCCTAGTAAACATCCTTATCACCCCCAAACCTGTACATCCCAACCTTGGGAAGTCTTGTTTCGGAACGTCAAGGGTAGCTAGCCGAGAGTGTGGTGTTTGTTTAGTTGGGATAGTTGAGGCCATAATTCAATTCTCGTTGTGCTAGGAATCCAAACCAGTAGTCACATACTACGGCTCGGACCCGAACTCACTGAGGAAGACGCGCTTAGTCTTAGTGAAGTATAAGTAGGGGATTTGGTGTTGCGTTAGGTTTTGTGTGTGGTGTGTTAGTGTTCAGCTAGCCCGCATTCAGAGCTTATTTAGCCCATTTTCACTGTTAGCGCAGCTTGCCCGTTTCAGCGGGTTCTGTTGAAACAGGTGACGGGGAGCAGGGTGGGCCGGGCGATGCTCCAGGTACTTGAGTAAGTCCCGTCCGATTTCCTTCTTTTAAACTCTTTTGCTGACTTGTTCGTTCCACAGAAAACCAATTTTTTTGAGCTTCTCGCAGATAGTCTCTTACTATCTTCAAGCGTTTTGCGAACTATTTGGGACTTTCTGGGTAGTACTGGCCACGTCGTTTCCCTTTTGAATTTTATGTACACATACTGTCTCGTTTTTTATATTGCAATGTCTCGCTGTCGCGCCTCTGAGCGCCTTTTGTAATTTTCCGCTACTTGTATTCTTTCTTAGAATATTTTCGTAGTTTAGCAACAAAAGCTTTTCTGATGCCCTTTCCTTGTGTGATTTAAAGTCAAGATTGAACCATTAAGTCTTCGAATGAGTCCGGAGCCAATCCTGAAGTGTGAACAATTTGAGTCTTTGTGGAATTTGAATTCAACACAAGTTCGGACTATTTGATCAAATAGTCGGGCGAAGCCAAACTAAATCAATCAGATCACATCTCGGGCCTTCCTATAAAAGGACAGGAGTTCAATCTCGATCACCCTGCGTCTCTTTCACTGTTACTTGTTTCATGCCCATACAGAACGAGCAAGAAGAATTTGTTTTGTTCATGTTGGAAGACTACTTGGTGCGTGGTACTCCCAAATAGCTCATGAACCCAACTAATTCATCCTTTTTAGCCTTCAAACCCCTGTACTCCTTGCCAGAGTAACCGCCAAGATTGCGCAGTGCGTACTTGGGGCCGAGCATGCGTCTCTTGCGAGCGCTCTCTCGGATTGAACTGTTTCCTACTCGATCCTGAGAATTGGAAGCGGTTCTACGACGACCACGGGGATTCTTGGGATTCTCGTGCGTCTAATATTCCGTCCTATATGCTCGTCTCTAACTCTTTTTTGCAGGCGCTTTCCTAGGTCAGGACAAGTATTCTTACGCCGAACTCCAGGAACACGTTCCCGCTGTCTTTACTTGGCTGCGCCGATGCTATTTCAACCGTTGATAAGCTGTGCAAATGAACACTAGTGAAAATGCAATTTTTCGCAAGTTACAACTTCAGACACGCACATCGGAACACTAACAGCAGTCCTGGCTGTGTAGCACTTTGGCACTTCAAGTTGCAATGGCTAATTGGGAGCCAGCTGGACTATGTGGCGGAAAGTACATACTGCCGCAAGTCGATCAAACAGCCTTCATGGGACCAGCAAGTACTTACTATACTGTAGGAACACTTCTCTTGCAATACGCCACGCATCAAAGGACTTAGGAGATCCACTCTGGCGGGTTATCTGGGCGCGTACTATACCGCCTTCGGGTCTTTTCGGGTCCCACCTCGAGCGGACATATGTCGGACTTCGCCCCTTATTGTGGCTATCCGACTATATCCCCTCATCGGTGTTCACCCCGGGTTCTAGCCGGGTTATTCGTATAAAGGTCCCGGCCGGGTTATTTCCATATCGACATCCCGTCAGGCCGACCTAGGGCTGTCGCTGACACGCGCGAAGATGGATAGAAGGATCCAGCGGCAGGAGGTGGTCGGGTGTGCGGTCCATATAGACGAATCCATTGATGATGGTCATGCACTCCGGATTAAAAGGACAACGTCGCGCCTTCGCCTTGGGTTTGGGACGAGGTGGCGGAGTCGGTTCACGGACAGATTCCTTGTCGGTAGAGGGATCATCGAGATTTGGCGGGGGAGCAAAGACAGAAGAGCGAGGAGCCATAGTAAAGAGAGGTCGGAAGTGAAGGGAACCAGAAAGAAAGAAAGTGGGTGAAATTGTAGACGAGATGGTAGTTAAGAGGAAGGAGCGAGTCAGCCAGGCACTGCAGCACGGAACCGCGATGTCGGCAGACACAAGAAAGTTTATTTTGCGGCGGTAACGCTTCGAGGCCTGTGCAAGAAGTTGAACCCTGGGAATATTCAGGGTCCTGGACCTACAAAACCACACAAACTCACGGATTAAACCTCGAGTAAGAGGCCGTTTGAGAAAATTTGGGTATCTTGAGAGAGCCCAGAGAGAGGAGAACACAGAGGAGTGAAGGGGCAGAGGTGGCTCACATGAGACAAACCAAAATCAGTGAAAAATGGAGTACGATCAGACATGATCGAAGCCTTCGGCTAAACTGGCACAGTGGGAATTGGTTCCGCCGCGGCAAACTCCGAGGCGAGACAGAACAGAAGCAACTAAGCGAGCAACGAGAAGGGACTTAGCGGATTCTGAGAAGGGTGACGAAATAGTTGGCTCAACTAGTTCATCCCGGACAAAGAGTTTAGCTTTAAGATACCTATCTGAAGAGAGCCGAGTCTAAATGAACTGTATAGTTGACCGGGGACGGTCAAAATTAAAGTGTTGGGGAGACGATAAGCTGTGAAAATGACTACGCGTGAAAAGAGGCAAATCTTTTCATTTTAAACGTGAACTATTTCGCTGGCAAGCTATCATATAGAGCGGTTTGTGACCTCGCACAAGTCCGACTAAATGGTCCAGATGGCTAGGCAGACCCTGTTATGTGCAAACTGTTCTATGGGCAGGGGGTACCACTAATAGTTGAGTCGCTGAACACCAAGTACACGAACTAGACGGATATGTAATAAGATTCGGAAAGGCCAAAGTGTCAGCCAGACCACCTACTACGAGGGGAGGTGAAATGAACTATACCAGTGACAAGACTTCGAGTTCTGAACCAAACGCGCTCAACTATTTGCTTGCGACTGTTTCGACTTGGGACGCGACGTGAACTACCACGTGACATGGAGCAGTGCCGAGGCTTAAAGTGTTTCTCCAGACTCGGAAAACCAACCGAGGCACAATGATGACATTTGGACGCATGTGATTGAACTCGGAAAGCCAACCGAACCAAGGAACAGCTTGGCGTCCATCTCGGATAGCCAACCGAACTATTTGGGGAAGTCCAACCCTTCGATCAAGTACGATCAAACGAGATGCCGAGTGATCCGGGAAGTTGAACCAAAGACCAAAGTACGACTATGTACAAGGGCACTACCAGGATCTTGCCTAGTTCACGAACTAGAAGGGCTAACATGCCAGCGCGCGCTCCAGGTAGGCTGGAGGCAAACAGTTGAAGAAGACTGAAGGACGGAAGGATTCTAAACACACCCAACTCATCCGAAACATTACACCATTTTCACGTGGACCTCGGAAGCCACCCGACCAACCAATTGGAAGAAGAACCGAAATAGTAGGAGCCGCAGAGCTCGGATAGATACCCGAATGGACTCATAATATTTCCTTAGTCATACGTTTCTGAACCGTGTATAAAAGCACAGTAGAGTAAAGTAGTTAGGCAGCAGATTCCCCCGGGACATTGGTTCTGGAGTTTCGTGTTCACAGACGAACTAGTTGCTACTAAGCGCTTGTATTCCCGAATTGATTGATTGATAGACTCGATTTGACCCGAACGATTGGACTTGACCAGACTTGATTGACTTGATTGACTTGACCTGACCTGACCGACCGACTTGACTTGACTTGACTTGACTTGACCAATTTGACCCACTTGCGCAAAAGACCAAAAGTCTACTGTTGCATCCAAGTTCTTCCGTAGAACAAACACACCCACGCCGGTTTAACCAACCGTTACCATCCATAACTCCCCACTTTCGAGCAAAACCCTAAAAAGTGCACAAACCAGTAGCCAACTAGACCGTCGAACTCCTTCGAACTAGAAGTCGAGTAGTCTAAACAACTGGCGCAATCTTGAACTATTTGAACAACTTGATCTATATAAGCCTAATACTTGGCTTCCACCCCCGAACAAACCCGTTCATCACGAAGTGACCAGTGGTTGAGAGTAGTTTGGTGTTAGTTTTGGTGTTAGTTGGAGATATATTCCATCTATCTCACCTTAGCGAGCATTTTCCCATTCCACCCGTGCACGTAGTGAAGACCTTTCAACGGTACATAACATATTCCTGTTTTCAATCATACCATGGACTTTGTAGTCTCTTGGGTTACTGTCGGGCTTCGTGGGGACTGTTTACGTAGCTGTTAGGATTATTGCTTGTAAATTGAAGTTTGAAATGAAGTGCAGGAGATGATGGTGAAAATTTTCAAACAAGGAAAAGAGATAGATAATTCTTTGGTCTGAAAGAGATAGGGGTTATTATTATTTTTTGACAAAGCGAGATATAAATTTTCGCCATCAAAAAGAGAGAGATAAAAAATCTGACAAGTATAGTGAGACCAAAAACATCTCCGAAAGTAGAGAGAGAGAGAAATGGCAAGATTTTACCTATCTCTTTCACCTGACTTGGGACCACTGAAAGAGAGAGAAATGCACATTTTGAAGCAAAAGAGAGAGAAGAGTTGAAAAAAGTCGAAAAAGATTGATATTTATCAAATGTGCACTTTGAACGCCATATGCTGCACAGAATTACCTGCAGGGATTCCCCTGAAGTGATTTCACTGGAGTAAATACTCGTGGGAATATGATGGTGAATCATTGATTCACCGCTGATTCACGATCACCCTGTACTTCCAGTGCCCTCGGTATTCGACTCAATTGTCCACGCCCTCGGACCTCTCCTTCTGCACTCCCACCGACGTTACCCCAATCATGCTTGTAAAAGTGCCCATTAGGTGGCTGGATTACCTACAAAAGGACCTCCCAACTTGTCCGTACAGACCGAGTGATGTGAACATGTCTGCGACGGAGGTCAGAAAAACCCATCCACCCTCAAGGGCATCGCTCGCAGCCTGCGGTGGCAGGACGAGGTTGCACTCCACCAGCGGCATAATTGATTGCTTTCTCGCCAAGGACATAAAGGCCTTCTTCGCCGGGCTTGAGGGCGACTCTGGATTAATTATCCCCGAAGAGGACTACACTCAGCCTCTGTTTAATGAACAGGGTGTTGGGTATGTACCACACACACATTTCTCGAATGCGCATCCCTCACTGCTGAACTGCAGTGAAGTCATCTTTAGGAATGTCCTCGTGCCAGTCCAAGATGCTCTGCGGACTCTGCTTAAACCATTGTTGCAGCAGAGTGACATGGTTCTAGCGCGA